>OX465527.1:7250000-7850000 GCA_950022985.1 Udea ferrugalis | reverse complement strand
CGACGGCTTTTCAATTATGAATAATACGAAACTAATAAATTAAGAATATGATGGCATTTCAATTTTTGTTTCAAGCAGGCAGCCTGATGTTACCACAACCTATTCGGTAACACATAAAGAGAACAAAATTTGTTTGAAAAACAACAAAATCATGTTCCCTTGTAACTAAAATAAGGCAACCTAATTCACGTAAATAATCTACGTAAAGCACACGAAACAAATCTCTTACAAACAATAATTTCCTAAACGTCTTTGAATCTATCTACCCTATGAATAACAAGACAATTTTATAATAATTTACGACACGCTAACTTCCTAGTACAAGTTTAAATTTTACGTCTACGAAACTTTACCAACGGCTGCATGTAGATACAAGACTAACTTTAATGCGAAGTGAATTAAAGTAATCACTGTGTATTACAGAGAATTAGGCAAAAGAGAAATTAATATTAATAGTTGCCACGCCATGTTCAACTCGAAAATAAGATAATAGGTAGCAACAACTAAAGTTTTAATTTCGATCAGCTATGCTATAGCGGTTGGCACCAAAACTCACTTCGATCGTGATGAGTGGTGATCTTTAAAATTCAATTTCTTTGCGACTGTGATCGTTTGAGATGAAAGAACTAAGCCAAATACCATTTTCTAATTATTTACACGTGCATACAAAACGAGAGAAAATACTAATTCAAAGTGAAGCGTATTGACAATTGAACTGTTAGCCGGAATAGTCTCGGTTGGTAACCCATCCCGGCACCCACCCTGACATGTAAAGCTATACATTGCTGAATCGTGAATAGATGTATCGGTATCTCTTCGATAATCGATGATAGGTATACGTCATCGCCGCTTAGCCACGCGCCCTCAATTTCCGAATTACATATTATTATGTCCGAAACAATTTTGGTTAAGAGGTTTTATTGAAGGTAACAACCCATTTCGCAAATTAGGTACTTCTTCTGGCAGTAACTACAAATTTATAACCACCAACTTTTTTTTGTGTGTTTTCGAACATGGCTTGGCGTATTTGGTCAAGGGTGGTGATTAAGTAAGTTTCCATAACGAATAGATGACTTGCGCTCTTTCCGTTGAGAAGGGTGATATTTAGGCTAATTATTATATTGTGCTTCATTTACAAAAACAGTACATGTCGTAATTAAATAAGACTGAATAATTATGTAAGCAGGGCGCTTTTTGCTTACATTGTGTCATTTGGAAAAGACTCTGGTTTAGAACCCTTGCGGTCAGTTGACATTCGACCAGCACGTCTTTTTTGTGTTTATTGTACACTTGCATGCAACGGTGGCCCATATAACGGTGGTGGGCTCGTTCCTGAGCACTTAAGGTTTAAATTTGCTCAGCAAAATGCTTCTAAATGTTCCTTTCACCATGACGGCAACAGTCAGTGCGCCTCTGACTAATCCGTTAGGGATTATAGTAGCGAGCGTACGTTACGTAACAAGTCGTAATAGGCTTACACGTAATAAGTGCATATTTCCCTTACATTGTTTCATGTATTTCCCATAAATGGCGCACGGGACCGAATAGTTGTGAATTCAGCGGAACGAGCACAATAATTAAATTAAGGAGCCTCTGAATTTCTGCTTATTGACTTCCATGCCCGGAAAAGGTCGTTGATTTAAAGCGCTCTGAACAATTTTGCAGCGCAATATGTAGGACACACATGTATTACGAAAACAGGACTGATTTTGTTTTCAATGGCAGCTCGCCCACGGCGAATTTTTTTAGCGATACCGCGAAACAGCCACGGCGTGTCCCAATCCAGTCGCGATGCTGTCCCACGTTTATCAAACTTTGTCTAAAAGATCTACATATTTGTTCACTAACTCTGATCTCCGTTCCAAAACCAAAGTACTGTGGGACATGTAGCCAGCCTAAAATGGAATTGGTTTTGATAATTCTACAGAATGCCAGAAAATTTGTGGGCAATGATAACAACAGAAGGTCCCAACAAAGTTACACCGGGCAGGTAGACCTCGACACAGTAGCGTGATGAACTGGCTTAAAAAGACTCCAGCCAGACTCTTGCCCAACAGTAGGATCTCGACAGCTAATTGTTTTTGTTTTTGTTCTTACACAGATGTTTCAAGACTAACATTCTTAAGTTAAAAACTTAATTTTGTAATGTTTTCTCCGGAAACGTATTTCTTTCAGTAGCAAAATTTTTAAAAAGCTCAAATCAAGGATATGGTCACCCGATATCCTTGAAAACTGCGCACGTAAAACAGAAATAATTTATTCACCGTTGAATCTGATACGTTTGTGGATAAAGGAAATATCGCACACAGATACGGGCGTGACGGTTTGTTACTGACGACCTTTGACGGGATCGTGTGCAATATGATAATGTTGGCAGACGTGACGCGACGTATCGGCGATTGATGCATTAAGTGACTGCAATGGATATTGGCTGACTGTCACATGAACGCGATGTAGGATCAAAGTTTAAATTCGAAACATTAAAATCGTAAGCGCTTTAGACTAAGTAGGTACTTAAAAAAATCTTCCTACTACTTCGTTTGGGATATAAGTAGGTACTTAGATCCCAAACTGAGAAGTGGTAAGATTTTTTCCTTCGGATGACCTCGGGAAAACATGGGTCGCGAATATTCAATATTGAAATTGTCCGGTCTCTTATGATAGTTTTACATTAATAATTTGTTATTGTTTTTACAAATTATACTTTCATGTTTAGAAAACAATTTGTTATTTATCACGTTATTTTTATTAGGTGTTCCTAACAGTTTTTGATTTGATTTATTTCCAACATCGTAAAACCGCTACAGGGTTGGTTCCTTGTTTATTTTTCAACTTTCCTGTTGTTATTTGGATTAGCTATTTTTTCGTGTTTTATTTTATTTTATAAGGTCTGTTCCGATGTCCTTAATTAACGAGAGTTTTTTTATAACATTTGTTGGTAATTTAAAAATAAGTAAAGCGAAGTTTGTATCTACTATAAAATACTTAACAACGGAGAAACATACTTTGGTGATTTTTATTTGTAAATACATAGAAAACACCTAGACTGAATCAAACTTACCTGTTCATGCACACAAAATAGATGTCTGTTCTCGAGGGGATCGAACCCGCGCCATCAGGTTCACTAGCCAACTTAGTGGACGATCAGTCGTCCTTGCTCTATTGCAATGAAATGGCAAGAGCGAGAGAAAAACGGTAATGGGGTAACCTGATGTGCTGTTGACTGTACCAAAACGGTCGTCCAAATAGTTAGAGATTGGTTTGAGTGTGTTTCCTTTTATCGCATCGCACTCATTTCACTGATAACCTAGGTTATTCACCGTCCACTCTAATTGTAAGCACACAGCAATAATTTCAACCCAACCCGCTTTAAATGGTGGTTTGATAGAAACAATGGCTTTAGTAATTATTATCATTGCGATGTGTGTACACTGAAACGAATCTGGCTAACCATTGATTAGACTGAAAGCATTATATTACTTAGTGGGCTGTAATTCCACGCAGCGGTTTTGTGTTTATTTATTAGGTGCCTTTCACATATTGGAATAATTAATTAGGTAACGGATTAATAACGGATTCACTAATATGAATAGCATGTGGCAAAATTGACATAATATTATTATTATAACTACTTAAAAGGTAAGTAGTTAGATTTTGGAAAGGATCAAGGATTCAGGCTGTACTTAACACTTTTCTGTTTTTTTTCTTGGGCCACCCTGTATAAGTCCCACTGCTGGACACAGGCCTCACCTCAACTATGAGGTGGAACGAGCCATACTACGGGCTTATTGCGGATTTTTGGAGAGGTGTTAAGTGAGAATCTTTATGTCAGATGTGTAACTTACTTCCCTCTTTTTGTTTATCAAGTCAGAACTTGAACAAGGAAGTGATTACTATCTCTACCCGGAATCCAAAATAAGGATACTTTGCAATCAGAAAATGGACTGCGAGTCACGGAAATAATCAAATAGGGCGTTCGTGGGCAAGCATGTATAAACTTTACAACAGAGACGGAGTCAGGTCGTGGAATTGTAGGTCATATTAAACAACTACTTGCCACTCGTCATTTGATTTAAACGCCAATACTTAATTTAAAACTAAACTTGGCATAGTAAGTATCTGTTTATTTTTTGGAATGAAGCCAGGATTTGCAATCGCCAACGTATTTTTATGAGTATTAATAAAGTTGGGAACGACTTAAGATTTGATTCGACTATAGCTTAATTTCATTGAATACCCAACAGCTTCGACAACAGTCAACAGCAGACCATGCTTCACTTTTACAGAACTGGGGGAAGCTTCCGATCAGCGTAATAAAACTAGTCAAATCAAGGAGTGAAGATTTAGTTGCTTTATGCTGCTCTGCTAACTTGGTAGAAGTTATTCCTTTGGAGATAGCTCCTTGGAACAATTTAACAACGCAAACTACGAGTATGTTGCCGTTTCAAAAATATTTTAATATTTTTCGCAGGGGGAACCCGCTGACCCATGAGTGGGCCGACCTGGGTTCTTATGCATACCCGTCTGCCGGGGGCGCACGGGTTATGTTGGGCCCCTTTAGTCCGTCCCAACCTTGTCAACTTAATAAAATCACATGAAAGATTAACATGGATACGCGTAATCTATTTATCTTTTAACCTTTGCGTCCATTAGAAGGGCCAGGTTTTAAATTTAAAACACTTCACTTTTCTGGGTTCACTGTTAGGAAATATTGTTTTAAGGATTTAAATTTTTGAGATAAAAGCACGTGTTTAAATCTTTTTATGCAATAATGTTTTCTGTCAAGAAAGTGTACAAAAACACATTATGTAGGTAAACTAATATGATGTGGCCGCCAACTTACCGAAGTTTATGCGAAGTGTCTGTCTGCTACTAGACTTCTTCAAGAAAAAGGCTCTTTGACACATAAACCATTTTTCAATTCGAACCAGTAGTTCCGAGATTAGCCCGTTCAAACAAACAAGCTCTTCAGCTTAATATTATTAGTAAGGATTGACAGCAGTTCTCCGTAATATGAAGACCCTTCTAAAGCGGTTTAGTTTACATACCTACTTGCGCCGGGCACCGCGGCACTGGCTTCCTGTTTGTTGGTGTTGCATGCAAGTTTTAGCAAAACTGATGGCCCCTTGGTTTGCATTAGTAGCATCACGAAATATTTTCTCCATTATAATAAAAGGTTTTAGCACTGCCAACAGCTAGCAGCGCATATGTTTAATAGTGACGGTATTAACCACAGGGAATATGTTAAAAATGTATATACAGAGGACCTTTCCCGTACTGTGCTCTCTTTTTATTACTTCATACCAATAGTCTTTATTCCAAACAAAAAAGGTTGATCATGATATAGACAGCGCAATGGTTCAGAACTCTTTCCTCGTGAAAAATATTCTTTATATGGTCTATTGAGAGGTTTTCTGTTGCGATTAGACTGGCTATGAGTCTAGAACAAGCCCCTCATTACTTTTCTCAATGACGTATTGTAGTAATAATCAAGATAATAAAATTGTATATTTTGTCTGACTGGTTCTTGATTGCAGTTGCAGTTAACAACAAAGAAGTAATCAGTGACAAGCCATACAACATAAATGTTTGTTAAAGTTCCAAAAAGCTTCTAAATCACCAAAGCTGCATTCGAAAATAGGTAATGAACAAAACAAGAACCTTCTGTACTCTTATTTCGCGAACGAAGCTCGACTTGGCTCATGTAACATCCATTACTCCGTACACCGTCATCCAAACGGGGGGGTGCAAGTCACCAAACAAATGAGCGTTAGTTTTTAGGGTACAGCAAGTGTAATGAACCGTTAAATGAAATGAAATACTGTTTTACGGTTCATTCTTGGCGCGTTTTCGTTCTTAAGGATAACAGTGTCTACTGAGCTGGGCCAGATTATGAGTTTCCCAGGATCTCGCCCTGCACCCCGTGCATGACAGTATAAAACTTGTATGAAAACGACACTTGCAGGTGTCACGCATGCGGTGCATGGTTTTTTAAAATTATGAAAATACGCTGTGTATTATTCGACACCATGGGTGATATAGGGTGACTTTGGAAGGTATGACCAATTTTTAGGAGCAACTCTAATTAGTAACTTAGTCAATTTGCGCAAAGACCATTTTTTTCCATATTTTGGATTGCTATCAGTTGTTTAAAAATAGTTCGAGTGGATATTTTACAAACTACAACTGTAGTTGTCAGTATGGTGCGCGAAAATAAACCCAATCCTTTATTGAGTTATTTATTACGCTAAATAGTTTTATGGAGCTTATCTTAAAAAATCGCAAAACCACGCAAAGTCACCCTGTAATCTATTTACGGAAATAAATATTTGGTCTGAATAGGAATAGGAACCCCAAAGTGCCAGGTGGGATCTGTAGCCTAGCAGCCAAAGTATATTTAGCAACAAAACAAATATTTTCCTAAATTAGTACATACTCAATTGTTTCAAGCGAAATAAAAAAAACCGAATAGATAGCGTGGATGTGCCATTTTTTCAACTGTTTCTGTTTTAATTTCGTCTGAGCTAACAAGACAAAGCCGGCAGATCCTTTCATGTGACTGCGTCAACGTAACAAAGTTATGGCCCGTCGACAGACAGACAGACAGACGGACGGACACGGGTGGAGAGACAAACGATTGGCTCTAAAATGGGCGCAGAAAATAGTTTACTTACACTGGATAAGAGAGCTTGTGACTATTTTTACGAAATTATATCGACTGTCAGGGAAACAAGTTATTTTTCCGAATTGAAATTTATTTTCGTGACTTAAGTTATGTAATTCGATTGGATTTAATGAATAGCCGTTAATAACGTTGACGATGATATTTACTTTCTTAAAACTCAGTCGCGGCTTCGAGTGCTGGTGGAGAACGTGTCTTATTTAATCCTGACTACTTATAAGAATCAATTAAGTTGCATGTTTTTGGTTAAGAATAACCGTTGCCGCAATCGTTAAAGTCCCTCTCAGTCCTGCTGAAGGTTGTGGGTTCGATGCTCACTCACGAATAACAAAATCATGAGACAAATATTTGATACTTGAATTTATCTAAAAGCTAGTTATCTAAAGGTTTCTGTTATACCTACACCTTTACAAGTTTCGTGGTCTGGGGTCAAGATATATAATTTATTGACTGCTGAGTTTCTATGACCATAAGCTGAAAACAGTAAATCAATGAACAGTAATAAATTGAAATCGTTAGCTTACATTCCAACGGCACAAATAAATAACTCACAACTTGCGCAAATAACTTATTGTCCTAAGACAATTCCATTGGAAATCATTAACCAATAAATTTGTATTTAAAACCGGTACTCTGCTATCTGAACGGTTGGCAAATTAAGCAGAATTTATTACTCCGTGGGAACTATCTCCAATAACCAGCGCAAGTAGCAGGCATACGTTAACAAGTCGCTGCGTAATTGAAAAGTTAATTTATTTTACCAACAGCTACCATGTTGCTTCAGCAGTGTTGCCAGGTTTTATCGATAATATTTATAGTTGTGCTAAAGAAATGTAATTATTAGAATTTCAGGCTCTTTAGCGATAAAACTTGGAATTGTACATTAGCTTCTGTAATTTTATCTTATGGAGTTTTTAGTGCAATAAAGTAGGTATAATAAATCCACCTATAAGGTGCCCAATTTGATAGCACATCTGATGTTGGATTGAGGATTATTAGTCATCGTACATGTAATGTTATGTCTCGCCAGAAAAAAAAACGCATATTTCCAAAAAAAACACCATTAGATCATAAAGAAAGCTAACATTACGCTAAGCTGAAGTCTGAACAGCGCGCGCAATGGGCAGTTATTCTATTTTGTTTCAAATCAGACTCATAAGTTTTATTGAAACGGTCTTTATAATTATAAAATTTTGCGGTCATAATATTGGTAAAATACTGAACAAATTTCGATAAAAATTAAAGGGACCAAAATGAAAGTTAGCGTAGTGTTCGTTGGTGGTACCGTCTGACGACAGAGCGTTGCTGAGAAACCTTGTTGGAGAGGTTTTAGTCGTTAAGAGTCCAATATAACCCCGCTGTTATCTCAGGCGACGAGGTATTCACTGTCTCTCCACAATATTATAAATAAGTGTTCCTTGGAGTTAATAAAATAACAACTTATTGATCAAAAAAATAAAGTAAAACTGTAAGTCTGGTAACACTGCTCTGTTGTAATTATACCGGGTTATTCAATTATTGCTTTAGTTGCGGTTACTGCCAATGGCTTTTGGGAAGTGGACGAAACATCAATCATTTTCTCATCCACTTTATGTCAACTTCAAATTTTGATACTAGGATGATGGATGGTCGTTTTCACGTTGTCGCTGAGACTCCTCAGAGGATAAATGTGTTGTTCTTGTTAGAGATTTGGTAGAGGAGGGAACGAAGTTTTGGGTCGTGGCAGTAATAGTTTTCTTTGTAGGCAAAAAAAACTCTGGTCGGGATTCGGTGTAGACTTTTTTGCTGAGTTGAGAATTATGAAATATTACTTACAAGCGGCCGCCCGCGACTTCGTCCGCGTGGAATTTAGTTCAGCCAGCGAGTACAAATTTTATTGTAGCCCAAATGTTATTTCGATGTTAAACCCTTCTAATTCGGAACGCACCCATAGATACGCTGATGACAGCAGCCGTCTGTCATCAACTGTCATGCCATACCACCGTGATGCCGCGTACATTTTTATATGTTACTTGATATTACTTGATATTTTCAACAATTTATACAATATCTTTATAAATTGTAGCCTATGTGTTATTCAGATGTATAAGCAACATTTTTGTAAAGTTTCATTAAAATCCATTTAGTAGTTTTTACGTGAAAGAGCAACACAGCACATCCAGACATACAAACTTTCGCCTTTATAATATTAGTAGGATTATCACCTCGAAATGGAATTAATCGTTTATGTTGTAAGTAGGATAAAACTGTTCAGTTTTAAATTTAATTTTAAATTACTGTCGTTATGTCAGCCAAAGGACAAGCTAGAATGTTAATAAATAATGTACTTAGTTAGAAAATATCTTCATGAACCTCTGTAAAAACTGTTAGCCACTTAGCCGCAGGTTTTGACCCCCAAAAAATTAAGTAAACATGCTTAGAAGCGTACAATAGTGCAAAGAATTTCAACATAGAGCGGAACTGGTACAACCTAAGACTTTGTACCTTTGACTCAATAATATCTAAAAAAAATGAGTTTAAGTTACTGTTAATCGTCAGTAATGGACTAAAGCGTTTGTATGTACATTTGTTTTAGTGAAAGTCATCGACTAAAAACTGTCTTCGTCCATCTATTAGCTAAATATGGTGACAAAATAAGCAGTTCTTTTGTCAGTGACAGACCATTAACTTTGAAATCAAAGTCAGTGAGTTAGTCTTTGGTTTAATAACAAAAAAGGAAAGTGCCGCCAACTGCTGGCACTAAGGCGTCGACAAAACGACGAAACAAGATTTCTGCGCCACAACTGGAAATACTTAAGCGGGATTCTTTGAGAACTGTGCAATGTGCATTGTTGCCGTTTCTATAAATAAATTACAGTGAACTTTTGACATTTGGTATAATTAAACTTGTTAAGTAAGTTCGACATGGGAGTTGGAGTGCATTGGGCAAGCTCTTTCTTCAACTGTTAAAGGCAAATTGTTGGACAAAAGGAATACTAAACGTTGTTAGACAGACATTATTTTGAGTTCTAATAGTTTAGTGTGCTACTCAACAAGTACAATAATTTAGGTACTTACAGGCAATTGTAACGTATAGATCAGCATGTATCCAATAACGAAGGCTCTATTTTTAACGTTTTTTTTTAATTAATAAGTATGCAATAATATTTGTGTATTCTACTGATAGTAATATGAATTTCTACTCTAATAAACATGTCAGCTGTAAAAGGACAGCTAAAAATGAGAATGCAATAAATAATACAATAGGTTAACTATGACCAGGCATTCTAATAACTCTTTGGCAAACACTGACTCACAGTGACTACATTAAGTTATTTTAAATATGTATTCAATGAGAGGCTCAATTTCCGAGCAGTTTAACAATAGGTTATTATTCTTAGAGGCTGGATTAAAATGGCCATTGTGTATTATTATCGTCGCCCATCATGCATGTGGTTTTGTATTGTCAGCAAATGGGGTCTTTTATATCCTTGCATAGTAAAAAATGATCATAGACATTTTTGCTGACACAAACTTATAAACGGTTTATGTAATGGAAGAATGTTCATGAATACTATAGTGCTGTGTTCAAATGATGTTTTTTGTCTGTCTTCATAGCTTTATGAACTTCATTCTGATTGCACAGTCCAGCCTAAAAATAAGCACAGTTTTATTTTTGTAATGAACATCTTGCATTAGTAAGAAACTTAGTAGCTAATATTTCGTATGTATAGTTTTTCTCTGTGTACACCTAAATTGTTTTGTGTCTGTTTTTTTTAACTTAATTTTCATTTGTTATTTTTAATGTAGCCTACTGTAAGGCCAATAAAAAACTTTTCTTTCTTTCTTTCTTAGTAGGTACCAAGTTAAGAGACTGTCATTCCGAATTCTACTACGTCCCTCAAGGAGGGACAAGTATTGAGATCGCCTCTGTCCTGTATTGTATCTGATTAGGTCAAGATGGTTCAAGTGACAATTGTGCGTATGGTATTCGACCGTTCAAGTATCACTTAATCAGTACTACATATTAACCTGCTTTTGATGATCGATTTGGTGTGATGGTTGAGAAGCTGGCTATTTCGAGTACATGAAAGATCACGGATTTAATCCCCGCAGATTACAAACAATTATGTGAGTGAACTTGTCTGATTGGACTGGCCTAGATGTTTCTTTATTTTCAGTTTGTAATTGGATAAAGAAAACCGACAGAAACCGAAGGTTCCGTACCATCATCTGCAGAAAAGACCACATTTGCTGCCCCATATTTATTCATTTTAATTTTCAGTATTTGTTGCTAGAGCGGCAACGGAAATACATAAATGTGGGAAAATACAGTTTCCTAGCTCTCACTGTTTATGAAATTTTAGGCACGGAACTCTAAAATCATTTGAGTGTGTTTAGTTCACATAGTGCAAGCTTAGCTTAGTTTTTGGCTAGATGGCACTGTCTACTAATGTATTTTTTATCATACTTTTTATTCCAAAGTAAACTAAATCCTTATAGTGTTGCAATAAATTTTTAATGTTATTTTGTTTCACATTCAAGATACTGTCTAAGTTAGTGCGACATTAACGCTACATAGTAGACCACTGCAGAGAAGACGAGTAAAACTTTTACTATGACTTGTAACTATCACTTCGTTCTAGTTGTCCAACAAACAGACCATTCTCACAGGAAATATTATTACACTATTTACAACGGAGAAGCACTATTTGTAAAGTGTAACGAGTGTGGGAACTCGTTTTACAATATGTTGTACTTGAGTCTTCAAGTTGTATGTTAAGCATTCAGTGGTATGAATGTGACATCATTCACTCTATGGCTCACTTTGAGTCGCCCTAAAGTTTGTTACCCAAGAGCTTTTAAATATTTTATCAAAGTGGAAAGACGAGTAAAAGTTCAATTAAAAGTTTAAAAATACTTTCGTAAGTTTTTGAAAGCAAAATAGTTTAACGACCAATTTTTTTGAGTTAAGCTACTGTAACAGCATTTAATAATAGTTTAACTTTTTACTTACTGTTTTTAATTTAATGAATTGCAAAAGTGTATTTATATTAATAATAAAATAAATAAAAAAATTGGTATATCCGTTAACAGCTTTTTAAACCTCTCTTTTAATACGATCTTTCGAGGAAATAATAATATTTGCCGTAAATAATCAATCAAATGTCTCTGGTCCAAAAGGTTGACATTGTAGATTAGACAAATAAGCATTCATGCGACAATCGTTTCAACGTGCTATTTTGTGAGTAATTCGTGAAATGTTGTCAAATTTATCCAAATGAATGAAAAGTCATTTAATATTTAATTTACACACAAAAATAAGGTGTGTAAATTATGACACATGTGACGACACTTGACGTACCACCCAGAATAATAGTAAATAATACAACTATAAGATTCTAAATCTAAAACAGCCATGAGGACCCCACAGCTGGGCAAAGGACTCTCTTTCTCTCCTCCACGCGAGTCTAAGATTCATCATGTACATTTTCTACCTGGTCGAATACTATGTCCAAAAATTTTATGGTCATTTTATTACTCAATTGAATTCTTTGCAAATTATTATTTTTGTTTGTTTGTATAATTGTTAGACAATAAAGTACTGACAGAAAGCATGCAGTGTTACAAATCTCATACCCTCCCACGTCGCAGACGGAAAAATGAACCTCTCATGAAATTTAATGTTGAAATGTCTTGAAACGACGCCAAACCCTTCCCTGAATTATTTATGATCCTCTATTTTAATGGCGTCCCAGTTCGTTCATTACAGTAAGAGTGTTTCTTAATTTTGAATGCAAACTCTAACTCCCATTATTGCGAAATACGTTGCCCGTGAATATTGAAATGATTTATGCTGTTTCCAACTGCATTTCTTATCCAGTCTGCTGTAATAACTCGCTTAGGGACCAAGAAATCTTAAAGACTTGCCACATAAAAAAACGTTGCTTTATTTAAGTAGTCTTAACGTCTTTCTAACCTCTGTAGTGTCGGACATACGAGCTGTCAGGCGCGTTATCGCCGAATCTCACTAAGATGACGGTAGATCGTTGCGCGTCATTATTTGACGCCAAAATGGTGCAAATGTCAAAATGCCTGACATTTGTGTGAAAGAGGGTTAATAAGTTTGCAGTAGTTGCACCTTACCTTTCCTTACTTACTATTGTATTTTGTCGATCTGTAAGTTATTCTTATTAGAGAGATTATCATTAAAGACAGACAATTCGAATTGTATTACTCATACTCCTTGCAAGGAAGTTTCTTGGCTTAATATTTTTGTTTCGCACATAATTATGAAACTGGGAGGAACGAACACATTACATTCATTGAGTATAGCCATTCCTCCACTTTTTGAAAGGTACACATTGTGGCTTTAAAATGTGGTTGAACTTGTTATCGAGCAAGCGTTAACGCAACGGCATAAAATATATCACAGTGATCAACACGCAACTTGGTCCCATAAAGTTCAAAACCTTGATCAGGCCCTTGAGCTACGTGTGCTTTAATTCTTTAGAATATTGTATCAAATTGTGCACATAAATATTATAAGTTTAGCGAATATTTACGACAGTTAAAGCATAAACAACTTTAAAATACGTTTTCGTGCAAATAACACGATTCAATTGTAGCGTGACGATTATCAATACTTCAAGAAAAAACTGAGAGGAACGCAGGACCAATAACTACTAGCGACTGTGCCGACAGGACATTTTATTACCTGGAGTGATGCTATAGTGCTGATTCAGCTTTTATGATTCAGACTCTCATTCCAGTTCCCTCTTTTAAGTGACGTAACCAAAACTTCATCAATAGACTTCCTGCAGCAATTATTTACGAATAGACATAAATGATAAGAAAACATTACAAAAAAAGTAAATCAACATTAAATTAAATGTTTAAAATCACTACAATCGTTTATAAAAAGGTAAGTAAGATTTACTATTTGAGCCTCAAATATATTAAATGAGAGGAAAAAACTATGAAATAACAACCATCGAAATAACTGCGTGGATAGGAACATTTCCAATAATGTTAGTGGAAATGACGGTAGTTAAGTGAGGGTTGCTAAAAATTTTGTACTGTTTTGTGACATAGAACATCTTTGTCATCCCGTGATCACGACTGCTGTAAAGGAGTCGAAACGTCGGGTTAGAAAATGAAAGAAAATATAACACCGCGAGTAGAATCCGTAAAGTTGTTTTATTTCGATGTATAGTGTTCGCGTAAATATTAGAAATCATTATATGAAATAACAACTTTCTACAATTAATACAAAATTTTAAATGATTTATAAAGATGAAAGATGTTAGAGGTCTAATATGACGACTAGATTACTCCAACCAATTATGTCTGCGGCGAGAAACGACAAGATAATCCTAACAAGGCTGCGAAATTTGCGATACCATCTCCGCCGTCCTAGCGTAGGATCCAGGCTACACATGGAGACGGTATATCAATCGCCTACGCGTGGCCTGCGGCAGCCCGTAGGTACCATCATGACGGGCTGCCACACTCGTAAACATCTTTCGATAGCCGACACATTGTGAGGGCGTCAAATGCAATAAAATATATTACGGCGAGCGTTGCAATGTTTGCGCTGTCTGCCAGTGAACAGGAATGTTTTTGAAACGTCATTTATTTTGCACGTCATGGCTTTGTTTACTTTGTGCTTGATACAAAGTGACGTTGGATATAAACCTCTTATTGGAGCAAACAAGCAGAGAGGTTCATTCTAAACTACAATAGACATTATAAATTGGAATAAGGATAATTAATCTCGCCATACATTTCTTCTAAATGGAAACGAATAAATATGCACAAAATAAGCGCTAAATTCTTACAAAAATAAAGGCGAAAAATAAAAGATATAGGAACCTAAGTATACTTTCTCACAAAATAAATACAGCTAATAAATTCAGTTAGATTCGTGGAAAAATATCGGCAAGTCGGCGGCAACAGTGGCACGAAAATGTTATGTAAACAGCAGAAGTATCTCCCCGGTCTGCCCCGGGGTCGTCCTACTGAATAAATAACGCCGTAGGAAGGCAAACTCAAACAAAAGTAAATTTATTCACCAAATACGACGATTAATACACGATCTCACGACAGATTTATATTTGCGCGATGTCGGTAAGCGACGCAACTTTCGCTTCAGTCTTTATGCCTGTGAACCCAAGGGCTTGAATCGCGCTGACAAGTTACTTGTTAGACATATTTGCTGCTGTTTGTAACCTTTTTCTTTTATATGTATTTAGACTACAACAAACAACGACCAGTGCTTACTTTGACCGTAACACAAACGTTAATACTATAGTGGCTTATGTACAAAAATAAAGTGAAACTAACTTGACTATAGAATAACACAGAACATTCGTTTACATTTTACAAGGGATGTAAGAAAAATAAATGATGATCTGTCTAATGACATCGTATTTTTATTTTTTCACATTAAAATAGGTGCGAGACCAGTATTTAGTATTTATTATCTTAAGTCAACATAGTTAGGATTTAAAGTTAGTAATCAACTTGGTGGAGATGATGAACTTAGTAAAGGCGTAAGAGTATCACAGGGCATCAGGGCATAAAATGGAAAGAAATATTTTGAAACTGGAAAGGTAACTTCCGATTCCATTTGGTGTCTTTTTTAACATTTTGGTGATACTATACTAACAATAAATTTATAATTTATATTTATAAAGCAAGATGAAGCAACTTATAACTGACAGATTTTTGTCAGGAATCTTCACATGACAAAATATTTGACTGCCAGTAACTCAGTGCACACACAATAAACTATTTATTACAAACAAGTAGTTAGTTGTGTTAACGTTGAAAAAAGAAATGGGTTTAAAAAAGATCAAAATGGTAACACACAGGACACATTCCATCAAACAGGCCCTTACTAAGCAATCGGAAACTGCTGTGGAAACGTTCTTGTTTCGCGGAAGGCAAAAAGACAAAACATCTTTTACGAGAGCCCCAACTGGTGCTGTTTGCTCCCACCGCTTTACGACTTCCAACACAACTGGAGCCTATTTTTAAGCGGATTCCAAAAGATTGTATTCGGCTATCACATAAAATACAGTGTAGCTTTGTAACGCTAACTATGTTAAAGTACGAATGCGACTTGGTCACAAGGACGTTTGACGTTTTATGTAACAAATATATCTAGAAAAAATATTGTTATTGTGTGCAAATCTAGATATTTATGACTTATAACATTGTTTATTTTTACCGTCTCCTAAGAATTTCACTTTGATGGTGAAATCACTCTTACAGTAGGGCTACTAAACCTTCATCACCGTCAAAAGCTGGGATGCAGATCGAAGAGTACGTGAAAGGAAAACTGGATTCCATTTTACCAGCATCCCACTTTTAGGTGCAAAATGGTTATTCATCCTTTTGAGGCGGATTGGAATAAGCCTACTACGCAGATGTTTCCAGAACATATTTTCAACTCGGTCTCTTTTAAGAAGAGATTGATTGCAATGTTAATTTTTTTTTACTGAAATCGAAATCCCGTAGAGAATTTTCAACACACGTTTGATAACGAAAGATAAAAATGAAATTGTCAAATTTAATTTTCAGTACACATAAACCAAAAGACAATGCAAAAAACAGCAGTGGTTTTCGAATTACAACTTGAAAGATAAATTTTCTTTGATATATATATATTCAAAAGCTTATCATCCCAGCGTTTGTTTATATTCAAATATTAACAAGTAAAATGAATACAAAGTCAGTGCAGTGCACCCAGCACGAAATAACCAGAGAATCTGCAACAGACGAACGTCGGGGGTTGTACATAATTAAACAGCCACACCCTGTATACGAACTTTACATGTACAGTATGTAACTTGCTTGTATACTTAAGTAAACTTCAAGCCACTGGATATCTATTTAGAAGATCTATGTTTACGTAATTAAGTAGCATATATCAAACTGGCTCGTTCTTGCAATAGTACGAGTATTTTGCCGACAGTTATTTATGGTCGTGGGATCGATCCCCGGCCAATACAAATATTGAAGATTTTGGAGTAGTTTTGTGTCTAGGAGGTGTCTTTTTAAAATATGTGTGTCACTCACTGACTAGGTATATCCTAAATAACACAGTCAGGGGAGGTTGGCTGTTGCTACAGTGGATTCAGAAGCCCACACATTGCCAAGCGCATATGAACTCAACGATAGCCGTTAACTGTTCCAGACAAATTAATATAAACAAAGGAATTTTAAGAATTTTATGTAAAATAATGTGTATTTAAATGTCTTAATTACTGATTTCGTTAGTATTTATACCAATAACTAAGTGAAAACGTTGGTGAACAGTATAGTGTGAAGTGAACGCCTAAAGTTTGAGAAAGACTTTTCGTACGCCGGACGACCAACTGTCGTTTTGATTTCAACTGACTCAGGGGAGTATTGTTTGTTTACTCTTATTTACATAAAATACAACAGTGGAACAGCTTAAACAGGCCACAATGCATCCTAATTCCTGTTAATCAAAACTCTTTTATCTTTACTTCGTACCATTTAAGGTTATGTTATGTATTTTTGACCCTTCAAATTTAGGATTAAAATTGTAAAATATTAAGATTATTACTCATTCATTTACATTACACACTGCACAGTGTCTCACTAATGTGAGGTTCGTCAAATTTCACTACATTTTGGCATTGTTGTTTGTCTCTTCGCTTGACAAATTGTGGAAGCAAAGTTGACGTAAACAACCTGATTGCCCCAGACAATTTACCCTTACACTTATCTATTTTACTGAGTTATCATTTAGAATGTTAAATCAAATATTCATGAAACATTTTTGAAACACATAGGTACACACCTACCCTCCATCTTATTTTACATACATTTACTTTAAAACTTTGTTGTTAAAGCTCTGAGATACCTAGTATTCACTCAATTGTTTTACTTTCATTAGTTGCCTGATTAACTTTTCATCTGTAACGAAACTGTAGTGTTAATATTACCCGTATTGTTATTTCATTATTCTGACACCACTTCTATCACATTTCAGGGTTCTGGCCCTACTTGATACTGCATTTGCTGGAGAACAACCTTAACCTACAAGATGATGACCCGCAGTAAACTTATGGAGCAGTACAAGCAAGTGTGCGAAGACCTGGAGGTGCTTAGGAGTGATAACGTAGAGCTGCTTCAAGAGCGTGAAGACAGTGAATTAGAAATCAAAAACATCATCATCAAGAACACCCAACTAAAGTGTGAGCTAGCAGAATTGGACCAAAAGTACTTGGATGTGGTTGATCGCTGTACCCAGCTGCAAGAAGTTGTAGACACTTTTAATACATGTAGTAACACTCATGAACAAGCATTAAATCGCATTCATGACCTAGAAACAAGTTTATATGACTCACTAAGAACAATTAAGCAGTTAGAAAGTGACAAAAGTTGTACTATGGGGGGGGGAGATCAGAGTTTATTTGATGAGCTTGCTGTGTCTGCTCCAAATGTATGTCATTCAGTTATTCCTACAGTTGATCTCACATGTGATGACTCAGTTTCTGGAACTAAATCTTATAAATTTAGTAGTACTAAAAAGTTGAAAAAATACATTAAAGTTAATAAATACATAAGTAAAACAAAAAAACGTGTTAATAAACAGTGTGATTTTAAGATTAGCAAAACTTTAAGGAAGGAAAAGTTAGATTTAAAAGCCCAATTAGAACATAGTAGTTTATTATTACAGAAAAGGCAAATCTCATATCGCACCTCCGCTCAAATAGTGTCACATGTCAAAAAAAATTAAAATAATGTGCCACTATTTGAGATAACATTTTGATGTTTGGCAAACGTAATGATGGAATAAAAAAAAATTATTATTTTTTTGACATGTGACACTATTTGAGCGGAGGTGCGATATGAAAAAGATACTTTTGATTTAGAAAACAAGATAACCAGGTTGGAGAACTCTCTCAGGGACATGAAAAACAGATATGATATCGCCCAGAAAGAGATTAAGGAACACATCTTAGCTGCCACCCAATTAGTGGAAATGTCAACCTATAATGCAGATAGGTTTGACTCACTGATTAACAAAGGCAACCCTTGCAACCAATGTTCTGAAAGAATTGAGCTGGATTCTGGGTTGTTACATGTGAGACCGACCTCAGCTGTCCTTTGTGAGCCGACAGATGTGGTTACCTGTTCTACACCACCGGCTGCTACTAGCACTACTAGCAATGCTAAGAAAACAATATTATTTTCTGACAAGATAGGTCAAGGATTAGGAATATTACTGTCAAATGACACCAAGCAACAGGTAAAAAACTTGTGCTACCCAGGGCTGTCCTACTCCGACTTGATAGGTAACATTTCTAAAGAGGAGCTAGGGGAGAATACCACTGTGGTAGTTTTCCATGGGGACAGCCGATCAATAACAAAAAGGGGACTAGTGAAAAGCATTGAATCAATATTTGATATACAGGCAGAGTACAAGTGTAAATTTATTTTGTGTGCTTTCCCATACTCAAGTACTTCATCACTTAGTCAGAACAAGGCCATACATGACCTTAATATAACTTTATATAACCTGACGTGTCGTCACAGTGACATAACTTTATTTGATACAAACTCATTTGTATCTTACTTTAGGTTAACTGAAGATACAATGTATCTTCCAATTAGGACTAAGAAAAAACTGGCTACCTTGTTAGCTTATAACATCAACGATGCCGCTTTTGGCAGTACTTTTTATTCTTATTTTGACATTAGTACTAGTACTAATTTACCGGTTTTACATAATATTTCTACAGCAGGGCCCTGTTTAAACTAGGACCCAAGACAACAGCCAAGCCCAAACATCTGAATGTTTTTCATCAGAATATTCAAAGCTTGTCTGGCAAAGATTTAGAAATAGAACTATTTCTAGAAAATCAGGGTATAGATATTTTATGTATAACTGAACATTGGCTAACTGAAGCCAACCATCAGTCTTTTGTAATAAATAATTTTAAATTGTCAAGCGCCTTTTTTAGGAAGACCGCTATTCATGGTGGCTCAATAATTTATACAGTAAATAGCTTGAAATGTAAAGAGCGCAAAGACATAGTAGGCCTGTCAGTAGAGCGTATCGTCGAGTTGTCTTGTGTGGAGCTTGAGGGCTATGTTGTGGTTAGTGTGTACCGGCCCCCTAGAACAAACTTTGACAAATTCGAGTCAGTCATGGAGGAAGTTTTAGGAAAGTTAAACTCTAAGGCTAAGTCTATTATTGTGTGTGGTGATTTTAATGTGGATTTATTAGGTACCTCAACTGAGCGCAACAGATTAGTGTCTTTATTTAAATCTTTTGGATTAGATTATCAATTTCAGGAACCTACTAGAGTTACAGCCACCACGGCTACTTGTCTGGATAATATATTTTGTGATTGTACACCGATAAATAAATCTATTGTGTCCGTTTTAACATCAGATCATTGCGGACAAAAAATAACATTTTTAGATAAGGCTCTCACCAAGTCTAATCCTGCGAAAATCATTTGTAGACCAAAGACAGGACATCGCATAAATCGTTTTAGGGACCGTTTAAAGTGTAAGCTACCATGCATTGTTTATAAGCCAGGTGACTCGGGAAACCTTTACAAGAATTTTTTTGAGTGTGTTAAAGGCGAGTTTGATGCTAGTTTCCCTCTAAGAAAGGTGACTCGTAAAGCTCAGTCAAAGTTTTCTGAATGAATAAACTTCTACACAGGGAACAGTACGGATTCACTAGAGGTCGTTCTACTACAGATGCTGGTATTGCGCTCGTGAAACACATCTTCAGGGCTTGGGAGAGTGCTCAGAATGCTCTTGGTATCTTCTGTGACTTATCCAAAGCATTCGATTGCGTCGACCACCTCACTCTCATACGTAAGCTCGATTTTTATGGTGTTAAAGACACAGCGTTGGACTTAATTACTTCATATCTTAGTTTCAGAACTCAAAAAGTCGACGTGAATGGCACTTCATCTTCCGGATCACTGCTCAAAATGGGGGTTCCACAGGGATCAATTTTGGGCCCCTTTTTATTTTTGATATATATAAATGACCTACCTTTTTACGTTAGAGACCTTTGTGACATAGTTTTATTTGCAGATGATACATCATTAGTTTTTAATGTCGATAGAAATAAAGATAATTTTGATGACGTAAACAATGCAATTTCTAAGGTTTTGCAATGGTTTACAACCAACAACCTTCAGTTAAATGCAAACAAAACTAAATGTATTAATTTCAAGTTGCCTAATGTTAGAAATAACCACATTGATTTGAAAATAAATAGTAATGATATGGAGCTTGTAGATTCAACAGTTTTTCTTGGAATGACGATAGACTCAAAATTACAGTGGAGCCCTCACATAGACAAGCTTTCAGGCAGACTTAGCTCAGCTGCTTTTGCTATAAGAAAAATAAGATCTTTGACAGATGTAGACACAGCTCGATCGGTTTATTTCAGCTATTTCCACAGTATTATGTCATATGGTATAATACTTTGGGGCCAGGCAGCAGATATACAAACCATATTTATTCTTCAGAAGCGAGCCATCAGATCCATCTACAAGCTTCGTGCACGGACCTCGCTTAGGGATATTTTTAAGGAAGTTGGGATTCTTACTGTGGCTTCTCAATACGTTTATAATTGTATTATATTGGTGCGAGAAAATATTAATCTCTTCACTAAACATAGTGACATACATGACAAAAATACGAGGAATAGGAATAAAATTGCGCTTCCATTATTCAGGTTACAAAAGGTTTTAGGTTCCTTCATGGGGCAAGGTATACACTACTACAACAAAATTCCAGAAGCAATTTGTAAGTTACCATCACATAGGTTTAAACATCATATTAAAACTGTCTTATTAAAAAAAGGATATTATACCACAGCCGACTACCTTATGGATAGGAACGCCTGGGAGTAAGCTCTCAGCTCGACGCGGACTCCAATTAGCCATTTTGTAATAATTATACGGATTCAACATAATAATGTGAACCAACCAAACATTTTTTTCTTTGAATTGTATAACTGGATGTGAACCTCAAAACTCCTTTTTTATAATGTTAACCAGTAGTCTTTTCTAAACAATGTTGTTAATTGCTTTTAATAATTTACCATTATTTTGTGCACTAACCATTTTCTTGAAATTGTATAACTGTATGTGTACTTAATAATAAATTGTAATTTACTAACGGATTATTGTACAGAACATATTGAAAAGAGTAACTGCTGAGTTTCTTGCCGGTTCTTCTCAGTACAGAAACAACTTTCCGACACCGGTGGTTGAGTCACATTATGTTTGTATACTGTGTATTTATTTATTATTTCTATTATAGTATTTAAGTCTATTATTAAGTGTATTTTTGTTTGTTTGATTAAGTTTTTGACGATTTGAAAGCACTTGTAACAGGTCTATTTAAATAAAGATATTTCTGATTCTGATTCTGATTCAGACTTCACATTTATATGAATAAAAAATATGTTAGAAAAGACTAGCAAATTTTTAAATTGACTTACAGTGAGCCAGCGTTTTCTTGCTAGACTCAGTTACTTACAAAGTTTAGATTACATTATGCTAAAAACTACCTGTACTCCATCTCATACACTAACAAGTTCTCAATATTCTAACATGAAACGATGTATGAGTTCATACAACATAATAAGCAGAAACCTATATATAACATAACATAGATATAAGTATGACATGCGTGTTGTCGACCCAGTGGCCCAAAGGGTCGCAGTTGTAATTCACTAGACAAATACATAAATAGACTCACCCACCCAGACAAATAACATACACAAGTATTCGTCAAACTAAGGATTGCGATAACTACCACTTCAAAAACATTGGCACGCTGACTTTTGCCCTCATAGTGAACTGAACATTCAAACCCACATTTTCTCGAAGCTGATTTGAACGTGGTGAAAAAGGGAAAGTCTACTGCTGATAACCAGGCTGCTGAGGTTTTTTATCACGTTTTTTATTACTAGAGAGTTAGCAGCAAATGAACACACAGTTTTAGCCAGACTCCAACTCGTGGTCACACGGGGTCCAAGCCAGATTTTTTAACCACTGGGGTACGACACTCTCTTCATTGGTTTCAAATAAAGTTCCACACATCTCCACTCTACTTAACTACTGACAGAAACAAGCATAAGGCTAGCTCCTCATTCACAACCACCAAACAATTTTCGCTTCAGTTAATTACTAAAACGCTTTACGCTCGTTTGAACTCGTCCTCGTCAAAGTTAACCCCATCAATAAACATCCTCATTTCTTTGGAAATAAAAACAGAAGCCGTGTTGCTGTCATAAAGGGAAAAATCAGCTTTGGGGCGGAAATTGAAGTTCCGTGGCCAGGGGGCGCGAGCGCACACCGGAAGCGCCGCCATTACGTCCACTTCCAACGGTTATACAGTTATGGTTATTATCCGTTGTGTCGGTATTGAAAACAAATTGAAAGTGGTTGATGGCAATGAATATTTAATGCCTAATCGATTAACTTAAAGTGCTGGAAAATAGATAGTTGGATGATTTTGTATTGTGCTCGTAGAGTTGGTACTACTCGGATGTTAACGTTTTGAGATTTTATAAACAACAATCTTTACTTGTTTTTTATTGCTTTATTTAGTCAGCTCAGTCAGTCAGGTGAGACATTATTGTTAAATGTTCAAAATATTCGTTGTGAAATTAAGGCGAAAATTGTTTTCGTGAAATTTCATTACCATTCTTTAAATAAGTAAAGATTGAAGCACGTTGATGTAAACAAAAAGTATTTAGGTGTTTTGATTGTGTCAATAACGTGTTCTGTTACAAAACTATAAATAAATAAATAAATATAAATATCTTTGGACATTATTCCACACAGCGCCATCTAGTCCCAAGTAGGCTAATTATAGTCCGTTATTATGGATACTAGACAACGGATAAACATACTTAAATACTTTTTCTTTTGTAAATACATACTTAATATACATAGAAAACACCCAGACCAATACAAACAGACATGTTCATGCACACAAATGTTTGTACTGTGCGGGGATCGAACCCGCGACCCATAAACTATAAACTGTATTTAATATATTTTGAATTTGAACAGTTTATGAGCCAATCAGTTTGTTAGTTTAGATGTTATAAAGTTAGGTAGAGCTTATATAAGCTAAATATAAATATAAGATAAATATATATTTATCTTTTTGAAATATGTGTATTCAGATAAATGAAAAACTCCTCTCAGACCTCTAGCCTAAAACAATACCTCACCTGATATAAATATTTAACCTACTATACCGATATACTACTTAATCTCCAGAAAATTTGGAGTGTCAACGTTTTCAAATAAACAAGCCCGACTGTTAGGGCTTACCAACAAAATCTGGCATGTGCTCGAGTGGCATAAATCGCAATTGATTCTTCAAATGGTATCCTCAGCTTAGGTTGGGAACCAAGTGACTTAGGCACAAAGGAACGGGATTATTCGGTAATCTTGTGGGGCGATGCTGAGGCACGCGCTACAGTCGGGCCACATTATTCCCACATTTTACTCACCATCGATCGCCACTTGGAGACATTTTTAGGGCTCTGTAGAAAAAATACTAGAAACTAACCATAATTATGGGGAGACCAGGGAGCTCTGCGTTGGCCCTTGAAACTCAGCGTCGGCCCTCCTAGCCAGGTGGACCAGTGACTTGAAGACGGAAGCCTAACCCCCGAATTCACAAACGCAAATCATGCCGAATTCCTTGTTTTAGGGTTTTTACATCACATAGATTTTAAAAAAAAACTTTTTTTTTTCATAAAAACTCACCTAGGTCATTAAAAAACTACTTAATTGATATGTGATCATGCTCCATTCAATTAGATGTTTTAATGTTTAGTGACGCCAAAAAAGTAAACACAACTTTCGTTTCCAATTTTAAGTTTCGACACAAAACAATATGTCGTACGTGCTTCACATGCCTCTAATGTCGTGTTCCTTTACAACTTACACTTAACCATCTCCATTACATGAGAGTCACACCGCACACGTGTTCTTCGAGGAAAGTTTACTTTGTGTTTCGGTAAAACAACAAACAAAAACAACACCACATGCAGGTTACTGAATTGTAAATCCCAAAATGTGTTTACATTAGTTGTTGTGATAACAGTGCCTAGCCGTTACTGTGAGAAATTGTTTTATTTAGAACAAATGAAACCATATTGTTTTTCGGCGAAGCTGGGTTTCGGTTAACACAAATAAATCGTTTCGGGGTATCCATCTCTCTTTTCAGTAATAAAGCGAAATAGCGCTTAAGAATTCGCTTCGTTTTAACGTGCATCATTCTAGGTCTTTCAAAGCTTTCAAGAAGAGGCACTAATTAAAAAAGTGCTAATATTTTTTTGCGCTCAGTTCTACTAATTGCTTTGTGCTTTTGTAGCAATTAAATGAGCAATTTTACGGTAAGTTGTTCGTTTCTTTTCTAAGATTTATTTAAGAGCCAGCAACTGCCAAAATCAAGTATTGTCATTCATACTGGCTCCGGTCGACAAGGTTGATGTACTGACGTTAATTAAATACAGGACGGTGACTCTTTTGTGTGTTGAAAGACTTTAATTTGAAGTGGAATTCGTGATATGACTAAGTTTTCATAGGTAGACACCCTCATCTTAGGAGGAAGTGCTCTATTATACGTTTACGTCCGGAAAAGAGGAGGATAGGACTCCTAAAGTTTTGGCTAACAACAGACAATAATTGAAACTACCAAACATAAGCATCCTGGTGGAAAAATATTAAATAGGCGACCCTAAACGATGAGATAAAAGCAAAGTCAAGAAGAACACGAGAAAACAATATTTAGTATTTTCGAACATTGACAGTAGTACTAGCTTAGGCTTTCAGGACACGTGCGATGTCCTACGAAAACAGATTTGGGGCGCACTTGACGGGCATCCAAACAGCCTCAGCACAAAGCTATGAAAGCGGCTTAGTTCACAGAAAGGGGATTAGAGCATAATCTGCAGCGGAGCGGTTGACATACGCCCGAGGCGCGCTAGCCGACTGCTCGCAGTTTGCCGAGAGTAAATACAGTTACCGTCCCGAGTAGTGATGTACTGTCGAATTAATCTGCTCGTGACTGATCGTCAAATGCGCAAATCGATGGGATCAATTTATTTGTATAAGCAGACATTATGAAGTGTTTTTTTTAACATGGAAGGAGGGAGATTTAATTGAAAGGTTTACTGTGAGAAATAAATAACAACAGCATCTAAACAATACACTGCTGGGCACAGGACAAATCGCAACTTGAGTTGGTTTATATAAGCCATTCTCAAAACACGCGGGATCTACCTAATAAACAAAATTAGTCTTAAAGCGATAAAAATAGCAAAGTTGTCGCCTTAAGACTCATTTTGTTTTTAGTTTAAACTTCATGTTTTGAATTTGAATGATACCGGGCGTTTCTAACAATCAGTTTGAAGGCTTGCCTTACCTAGTTCTGCTATTTTTTGCTACCGTCTGAGTTCTTTTGTTTTATGGTTAAAATTCGGGCATCCAAACAGCCTCAGCACAAAGCTATGAAAGCGGCTTAGTTCACAGAAAGGGGATTAGAGCATAATCTGCAGCGGAGCGGTTGACATACGCCCGAGACGCGCTAGCCGACTGCTCGCAGTTTACCGAGAGTAAATACAGTTACCGTCCCGAGTAGTGATGTACTGTCGAATTAATCCGCTTGTGACTGATCGTCAAATGCACAAATCGATGGGCTCAATGATTTGTGTACGCAGACATTATAGGTATAGCGTTTTTTTGAGATTTAGTTAAAAGGTTTATTGTGAGAAACAAATAATAACAGCATCTCTACATTGCGCTGCTGGGCACAGGACACATCTTAACTATAAAGTGGTATAAGACATACTCAAAACACGCGGGATCTACCTGGTTTTGTTATTTTTATTACCATTTTACTTTTTTTGATCTCGTTTGTTATAAAGTCATTAAAAAAGTTTGTGTAATTTAGCTTTGCTATTTTTATTCAGCTCTTAGGGTAAGTTGCACCATAGTAGAAGTTAAAGTTAAAGTTAAAGTTTTTGTCAAATTTGACAATTTGACGTCATTTTTGGGCCTAACCGGTACTTTAACTGAAAATTGGATGTTTGTTACTGTCAAAGTCAAATGGTGCAACCCAACCTTACTGTTGAAATTAAAGTTTTTTTATAGTTCGCAAGGTCCATGTCTTAACCACCTCTTGTTTACAAGTAAAATTTTGACTATCGAATGAGCAAATAAAACTTCTGACAATTGAGTACGAACATCACTATTCCGACCAGTTACCGACTTGTACGTAGCGCTGCGACCGCTAAGTACGGTCCGACGATGAATGAAAATGTTTACTGAGCTCAAAATTATTTTATACTCATTGTTGCTTTAGACTCCGAGGTTTTAGCCTTATGATTGCGATTATCATTTTGAATTTCAGTTGAATTCAGAATGTTTTCAGCAAAACTAACAAAATGGTTTAAGCTTGCAATAAAGTTAACAGGGTTGCTTACTGAAGTGGGTTTTGGTATTTATGTAAATGGTGGATAACAAATGTAAAGATACCATATTTCACCTCTTTCGCCTGTAACCATCCACTGTTTGCTTATACACGGTTGATTACCTACTTTTGTTTACTTTAAGAATAATAATATCGTAATATCAAATATTTGAGATGATCTGTTATATTCCATTTTTTGTAAACTTAAAATAATAGCAGTGGTTCTAAACCTTGTTTTCCGTTCGGAAGGTCTTAAACTAACTATATAGGTAATAATTCCAGCCACTGACATAATGTAACTAGATTCAATAATAGAAGTTTTTTTAAATAATTGAATTTGTCTAATTTACCTTATGACATGTTTAGGCTCCAGATGTTCCCGACTCTGTAAAGGAAACAGAAATTTAAAGACCTTGTTAAGCTTAAATTGAACTCTGTTATAAAACATGAATAGATGTCAATAAAAAAGATATAAAAGTAACGAGTACATTCCGTCAATGACGAGGAAGGCATGTGTCAAGTCATTATCGCATGAGTCACCGATGCACCGATGGTCATGTTAGTGCAAGAGCTTGGGTGCTACATTTTCAAATTACATCAAACAATGATGTTGTTTGAACAAACAAACAAAACAAAAATAACTTTATTCGAATAGACCTGTTACAAAGTACTTTCAAATGGTCAAATCTTATTATTTCTTGATTTTTACGAATATGGGATTATTAATAAAAATCAAAAAGCATCACTTTAACTTAACGTTTTGTATCTTTTATTCTTATTGACTTGACATTTGCATGATAGTCACAAGACACGTCGATAGATTTACTAATGCTGCAGCGTTGACGAGTATGAATAATAGGGTAAATGAACAAGTATTTCCATTTCGTCATTTAAACTTTTTTTAAATGTTTTATAGAGGCGCTAGTCTCTAACTTTATACAGAAAACCACATTGTTAAGATCGACTTCATACAGTGTAAGTTGTTTAAACCTTCTCGTGACACTGTCGGGCATGAGACCGGAGACCTTTATTTCAACTATGAAGTGCCATACGGGTCCCACATCAACAAGTGGTGGGAGGTGTATGTTGAGATGGTTGAAGTTTGATTTGGAAAAGACAAATAAAACCCAAAAAAAGTAAAAGAGTGTAATTTCACTTATTGAAATAATGGGAAATACATACTTTGAATTTTCCCATTTTGTACCTGAACAGATTATTCCAGCTAGCTCTTCGACCACAAAAGCTTGACCACCGGTCAGCACCAGAATTGGCCGATAATGGGTCACCCACATGCGGGTGTATTGACTTGCAATAAATGTCACATTTTTCTTAATATACCAGTGTTTGAGCGAAGCGGACGTAGGTACTATGGGAGACAAGTCAATTTGATAGCGGTTACGACACTCCAGGCGGCCGTAACGTCTGTGTAAGGGGAGGTGGGTATTATCTCTGTAACTGTTTTATTACACTGCCATTACTTTAACTGGCAGTGTCATTACTGGTAACGTACATAGGTGTAGTAAGTGTTGGTTCGTGAAGATATTTGATAAGAATGATAGAATTCCATTTCTGGGAGAAAACAATTTTGTTCTATTTGTAAAAAGTAAATACTATTTTACTGGTTATTTTCTTTCGTGGTAGTAGAAAAATAACTACACTTTTCCCTAAATTAGGAATATTTCAGAACCAATAAGCACCATGATATAGGTTTATCGAGAAACCTTAGCAAAATGTAAGTGTTTCGGGAATTTCATAGAAACAATGCTTTAATGAACATTTTGCAAAAACGGAATGAAAGCCTTCGAAACCTTCCGTTGTGTAGGTTGCGCTACGCAGAATTGCTTATCATTAAAAGTTTAAAAAAAACAACACATTTCTATCCGTTAAGGTTAGCTTACTGTATCCTTTTTATGGTTTTTAATGATTTCTTAAAGTACGTAATAATTGCGAACCTGTTTTTTAAACATGAGTAATTAATGCCAAAAGAATTGAATAATGATGACGTTAAGCAGAAGCTAGTTAAATATATTGATTATGTTAGTCGAAGCAATAAGATAAACAACCAAGTTCTGCCACAGCATTTACAACAATACCAATACTTATAATAATTTTGTACCAATACTACCAAGCAGATGGTCAATATCCCGTTATTCGATATACCAAACACGACCATGTTGGCACGTCTTGTGCACTGTGTCCAGTGTGTCACATGCATACATGGCCGTAAATATTGTCATAGTTTATTGAATTAAATGAAGACAAGATACACAGCAGTACATTACACATTACATTGTCATTACACATTGTACATTGCAGTGCCGTGTAGTGCCGGCACGTAAATAGAATAGCACTACCCCCTCTCTTCCCGTGGGTGTCGTAAGAGCCGACTGAGGGAAAACTGCCATAAGGAGATGGGCAGCAGCGTCTCCGCATAACAATAGGCCTCACTGCGATCGCCAACCCGCCTGCCAAGCGTGGCGATTATGGCAAACCCCCCCTTATGATGGCACAACCTAAAAAATGGCCCCCAGTCCCCGGCGGCCCCGCTATTCCTAGCTACGGCAGCGGCTATGGTAACGGCGGGGCAGGGGGTGCGAGGAATCCCCGGGTGAGATCCGGCTGCCAACACCGACGACACGACCTGGCAACATTTAACGCGCGCACACTGAGGCTTGACGCGAAGCTCGTGGAATTGGAAGAGGCAATTAGTAAGTTACATTGGGATATCATTGGGTTATCTGAAGTCCGAAGAGAGGGGGAGGACTTGATAACCCTGCAATCCGGTAACTTACTATACCACCGGGAGGGCGATCAACAGTCAGTAGGTGGTGTCGGGTTCATCGTCCACAAGTCCCTTGTCAACAACGTGATCACTATCGGAAGTGTTTCGAGCAGGGTAGCGTACCTGATACTCAGGATATCGATATTCGCTGAATGTCATTCAGGTCTACGCTCCGACCTCGAAACATGACGATGTCGAAGTGGAGGCTATGTATGAGGAGATCTCTAAAGCCATGCATAGCCATAAAACCCACTACACAGTTGTGATGGGGGATTTCAATGCGAAGTTGGGGCAACGTTGCGGTGATGAGCTGAGAGTGGGGCAATTTGGGTTTGGGCAACGGAACAATAGGGGCCAGATGCTGGCAGACTTCATGGAGAAGGAGAAACTCTTTATGATGAACTCCTTCTTCAAGAAGCCCGTAAGCCGCAAATGGACCTGGATCAGTCCGGACGGTAGGGTCAAAAACGAGATCGATTTTATCATGTCGACGAAGAAGCATATATTCAATGATGTCGCTGTGATCAACGCTGTTAAGACAGGAAGCGATCACCGCCTGGTCAGAGGCACATTGAATATCGACATAAAGCTTGAGAGAGCGCGACTGATAAAATCCACGCTCCGACCAATACCGGCTCAGATTCAAAACCCCGAGTGCTTTCAGCTCGAGCTTCAAAACCCCTTCGAAGCCCTTGAGAACAGCATCGATGTGGACGATCAATACAACATGGTGGTGGATACTGTCCGTACGGTAGGGTCCAAGTACTTTAAAACCCGCCGTCCAAAGTCAAAGAAACTCTCCAGCCAGACTCTCCTACTCATGGATCAGAGAAACGCAATGCGGCTACAGAACTCAGCGGATGCCCTTCGTTATCGGCAACTCAATAGACAGGTATCTAAGTCTTTGACGAGCGACCTTCGCCAATTTAATACCCAGTGTATTAAAGAGGCCATTGAGCGGAACAAAGGCTCCAAAGTGTTCGCCAGAGATCTGTCTATTGGGCAAAGCCAACTGACGAGGCTGAAAACTGAGGCAGGTAGCATCATTACGTCAACACCTGAAATCCTGAGGGAGATTGAGAGTTTCTATGGACAGCTGTATTCCACTCAAACACCTGTTGAAAGCAAGGCTAAAGACCCTAGAGCCAAGCTTACCCGACACTATACCGAAGATATCCCGGACGTCAGCCTGTACGAGATTAGGATGGCTCTCAAGCAGCTGAAAAACAACAAGGCGGCGGGTGATGACGGAATCACAACAGAGCTTCTGAGAGCGGGCGGTCGGCCGATACTCAAGGTCCTCCAGACGCTCTTCAGTTCTGTCATCCTCGAGGGCAGAACGCCAAAGGCATGGGGCAGGAGCGATGTGATGCTGTTTTTCAAGAAGGGTGACAAAACTCTCTTGAAGAACTACAGACCCATTTCGCTTCTGAGCCATATCTATAAGTTGTTTTCGAGAGTCATTACGAATCGTCTCGCTCGCAGGTTCGACGACTTCCAACCTCCCGAACAAGCCGGGTTCCGAAAAGGCTATAGTACCATAGACCACATTCATACGCTGCGGCAAGTTATACAGAAGACCGAAGAGTATAACTTGCCACTTTGCCTAGCGTTCGTGGACTATGAGAAGGCCTTTGATTCGATTGAGACCTGGGCAGTGTTGCAGTCTCTCCAAAGGTGCCAAATAGACTACAGGTACATCGAGGTGCTAAGGTACCTATACGAAAACGCCACCATGTCGGTCCGATTACAGAACCAGAGCTCTAATCCGATCCAACTACAGCGAGGCGTGAGACAAGGAGACGTTATTTCTCCGAAATTGTTCACAGCTGCGTTGGAGGATATTTTCAAGCTTCTGGACTGGAAAGGACGCGGCATCAACATCCATGGCGAGTACCTAACACACCTACGATTCGCCGATGATGTAGTTCTTATGGCTGAGACCTTGGAAGACCTGAACATAATGCTCGAAGATCTCGGTAATGCTTCACAAAGAGTGGGTCTTAGGATGAACATGGACAAGACGAAAATCATGTTCAATGCCCATGTTGCACCCGCTCCAGTTAACGTTGGGAACATTACACTCGAAGTTGTTGACCACTATGTTTACCTGGGACAGGCAGTCCAGTTAGGTAAGTCCAACTTCGAGAAAGAGATCTCTCGTCGAATCCAGCTCGGATGGGCAGCGTTCGGGAAGCTCCGGCATATATTCGCGTCCGAAATACCTCAGTGTCTCAAGACGAAAGTCTTTGACCAGTGTGTGTTGCCAGTAATGACATATGGGAGTGAGACGTGGTCGTTTACTATGGGTCTCATAAGAAGGCTCAAAGTCACCCAGCGAGCAATGGAGAGAGCGATGCTTGGTATTTCCCTGCTTGATCGAATCAGAAATGATGAGATCCGCAGGAGAACTAAGACAACCGACATCGCTCGAAGGATTGCATCGCTGAAGTGGCAGTGGGCGGGACACATAGCGCGGAGAACCGATGGCCGTTGGGGCGGAAAGGTTCTCGAATGGCGACCACGTACCGGACGACGTTCCGTGGGCAGGCCCTCCACAAGGTGGACCGACGATCTGGTCAAGGTCGCGGGAAGCCGCTGGATGCGGACAGCGCAGGACCGATCGTTGTGGAGATCTTTGGGGGAGGCCTATGCCCAGCAGTGGGCGTCGTTCGGCTGATATGATGAAGATACACAGCAATCAAAATAAATAATTAACAAGAAATGTGACGTTATTTCTGAAGATTATTATACAAGATGATACACAGCAATCAAAATAAATAATTAACAAGAAATGTGACGTTATTTCTGAAGATTATTATACAAGATCTCTGTTTTTTCTTGGACTAGGTACAAAAAAATATTTTAATTTTATTAGCTGTACCTACTGCTTTAACTATACGTTAGGAAAGTCAAAATTTGGGCTATAGCTTTCTTAGCATTGCTGACCAGTAGGTTGAGCTTAAATTTACTGCACAGTAGGGTGAGCGGAATCTTTCAACCCCTAATATTTTAGTAAAATGCCTAAGAGTTGAGCCTCGGCTTAGGACGTTACTGGGGTATGGCAATCGGACGTGATAAAAATAAGCATTTAAGTAGAGTCCTGAGCGAACTGGACATTGTTAGGTCAAGTAAACTTATGATGGCCAGACTTTTAAAACACTGACGGAGCCCAACAAATGTACGACGGCAGTGGTAACTTAGTGGTAACCAAGTTGGTGAACGGTAATTTCGGTTTTAATTTGTGTGACAGTGAAGGCTCTTGGTTTTCCTGATAGATGAAAAAAATAGTCAGGTACGAGTTGGCTCCATAATATATTGATGTTTTTTTAGTGTTACTGTTTTATGTGATATTTTCTTCCTTTACTTTTGCTACAACACAGCATTACTTACTCCCAAATTTCATCAATGTAGGTAGTCCTAACTCAACAGTAATTACCCTATAGGTGTTCAAGTTCCTTACTTTCTCAAATCTTTTTTTGCGTTAAGTATAGAATTAAAAAAAACTTTTTTTTCAAGGTTAATGTTTGTTGGATCTTTAAAATATATATAAACTTCATAAGGGTTCTTAATTTTTTTTTTGAGGTAAGAACCCCTAAAAATGAAAACCTCTAGCTAATGCATGTTTCCTTTAACCAAATCTTGTACGCTTAATTTTTCCATTCCTCCGTATGTTAAGCTTAGGCTCTCCCTTCTTGTAAATTCATTATGTAATTTAAAATGCTAATGCACCGCCGTCTGGGAGGTACGAGCCAGATGAATAATGAAACGGCCGATACCAATCCGCTATTCAACTGTGATTGAAGTGTGTACTATGTATTTGTTAACTTGGAGTTGCTGGATTGTTAACGTTGTTGTTGGGGATTGATAAAGTCTGGGAAATAAAATAACAGCTGGGAGTTTTCATTTGTTGTTTTCTGTTAGATACTAAGTACTAATTTGTGAATTTTGAAAGTGCTTGAGTTGTTTTAAAAGGTAAAAGTTGTACCTAATTGTATGTGATAACATTATTATGTCCGTTACAACGAGTTGATGGCAACAATGGTTTAATAATTATCACTGATATTATGCTACACAAGCCACATCGGGTCGATGGTATGATTGACCGCGCCAATCGTATATAAAGCCTAGTTTTCACTAGACAAGATTTGCCTCGCAACATGTTGCACAATATGTAACTCATCATGTTGATCAATGACGCGCAACTGCACTATAGGTGTGCATAGTATCAAACGACAAACCGCGCGTTATGTTGGAAACAACGCGCTTGACGTCGCCGTACATGTTGATGGTCACGGGTTGCGCGTCAATTGTTGCCTAGTGGAAACGCGTCTTTGTGTTGCATTTTTTGGAAGGCCCTTGAACTGTAAGTTTCTGCTGGCTGATGTCGCTAGATTTCAATGTTTCTCTAAACGCTTGAAAAAATTTGGTAGCATAGTTTACAAATACTACACCAAGTCCGATATTAAAATTGGAGTACGTATGACTCGCACCACCTCGTAGCTGCGAATTGCTGTAAGCAAAGTAAATCAGAATACTACTAAAAAAAATATATAATTTTTCGCTGTTTTGGATGTAAGATTGTAGATATATTGGAACCAAACACAACTTCTACGAACTGAACCAGATCATCAAACGCGTGTATTGGCCAACTAAATAACTCTCACGTCTGTCCCAGTCGATTTTATTTAATCCGGCTTATAAATAGTCTTTATGACGTTCCGATTTACGAACTATAGCGACAGTTTAGTCGGCTCGCCGATGACAAACCTAATAGAAAACACCGTCGTGCCTTTCGTCAGCTAATCCCATTGGAAGCAATGGAGCGATAAAGTTCGCCTCATGCATATTCGTTCTCGTAATCTTAAGCCAAATGAATGATTAGCGTCGTTGCGCGTGGGCGGGGATTAACCTACGTTTTGAATTTACAACCGGCGCACTTAAGACAACTGTTATTTTTTGGATACTGATGCTGAAGTGGTTGACGTTAAGAAGTGTGTATGCTGAGTACCAGCTTGATCAGATGACGCGTTTTACGCGCTAGTTGAAAAGGACAGAGCTAGGGGGAACGAAGTAACTGATCTCGCACTTATAATACGCGCGAGTCCAAAACGTGTTATCTGGACAGAGTTGTATGCAGGACTGGCTTCGAAACCAAATGGCGGTTGGAGTTAGGATAGCGATCAGTAGGCAGACCATCTGCCCGATGGTCTGATGACGTCACAGTGGTGGCCGTGAAACAGTGGATGCAAGTACCGAGGTATAGAAGAGAATGGCGTGAAAAAGGGGAGGTCTTAACTGAGTAGGTGGATGCGGGCTGAAATGATGTTGATGATGATGAAAAGCATAAGTTTGAGATCGCTGGGCGAGGCTTTTGCCCAACAGTGTAACTACGATAACGATACAAAGGTGCATGTTTACCTGAGGCTGGCAGATAATCAATTACATTTCTTATCATCGGTTATTTGAATCTTAATCATTTTTGTGCGAATAAAAGTATTGCTATTTATGTTTAAGACAGCTTAAGTTGCAGGTGGTGAGTGTTTTAGGTAAAATAATATTCTTCAACAAGTTGCAAACTCATTTGTAACCAAAAAAAAGCAGTGACATTAAAATTTAAGACCTTTACTACGTTAAGAGGTAGACAATTGACGGTAAGGCTTAAAACATTACTACCGTAAGTAAAATTAATCATGTGCTTCAGATACACACACACAGTTACGATGATACATTTAAGTCAATCGTGTCTGAAGTGTGCGCACACAATCGCTGTTCTAAAAGCGACCGGTTGGAATTAAAAAAAGCTTATCTGGCCCGCTATATAATTGTAGTGCCGTCAGCTGGTTGACGGGCTTTCGGCCGCGAATTAGGACGCTAAGCAAACATTTTATTGATGGTTATCACGAATTTCTAGTGTTCCGTGAGGAAATGCAAAATCACAAAAAATGTGTAGCTATAGTTTGTTCGCGTTGAAAATGCAGTAATTTTCAAATTTAATTCTGTCGCGCACAAAAAAACTCAGATCCACGACCTTTGCGTTCGAAAGTATGCGTTCAGCTGGTCACTGTGCTTTCTAATTAGGAACGATTGGATTGGTGAGGGAGCGTGCTAGGTCGAAGGACAAGTATAAAATCACTGCATTCTTAACGCGAACGGACTATAGTTGGAAATAGAAAATAAGAAGAGGTAAAGACTGGTAATAAATCTAACTGACATTATCAAGCTGCCAAAGACCAAAAACTGAGCTTAATAACTAACATTTTACGACGTCGTAAAGGACGAGCTTCCGAAACGTGCTTTTTGAAGCACAGAGATGTGCGAAAAATACATCACTGAATTGCGGTCAGGTGAGGCTCATACGTAGAGACGATGGTCATAACAGCGGATCGCCATCCCCACTGCGCTAAGGGAACTATGTACATCCTACGGAACACGTACCCTTGAACTATTTACTCTTTGCTGGGTTTTTGTTCAAGCTCGGTACATTACTCCGTACTTATGTCTAAGAAGCACGCCCCATTAGTTAGCTGGTATTGATGGGTACAAAAGAAACGCCATATTTTTATACACTTAGGAGCAAAAATAGGTAGTACCTATTAATTACGCGCAAATGGTCTTGACATTCACATTCTGCAACAAGTGTACAGGTTCAAACAGCAATTTTGGTACAGATCATCATGATATGAAGATCGTTCGTTTCAATGTCAGATGAAGCAGGGTTAGGTACATCTTTGCACTGTTTACTTCAATGTTTTATAGTTCAGAAAAACTGACTCACATTAAAATTTAGGTACTACATAATTTTGCTCTTCAGTGTATCGCGTTACGGGCTGGATTAATGGGAAAACAATGGAGATTAAATATCACAAAGAAGAACATGGTAATGAGAAATATCTATGTTTACTAAGCTCTTGGTATTAACTTTGATCTACTTACAACATGTACAAAAAGAATGACAGACAGCTATCTACTTCTGCTCTTTATTTTTCTCTGTAAATTTGATTTGTAACTCACTGTAAGGATGTAAAGACCACCGTGAATATTTAATATCAAAATCCTTAGATTACTGGTATCCTTGGTGAGTCATTTTTTGAAATTTAATGTTAGTGTTAAATATGAGACTGGTTACGGAAAATCGAAAAACAGCTACTTGAATTTGCAAATTAAGAGATACAAGAGATTTAGGAACAGCAACAAAATGCTTAGGGTTAACTTTGTAAGTTAATAATGAACTACTTTTAATTTAACAAAGTATTGCTCGTCATTAAATATATATTTAATAGGGGAGCTAACCGCGAAACATGTATGGAATGATTGCAATACAATCTTGTCGCTTTTTTCACTTCGCTGGTCGGCGCGTCTTGCTCAATGGATAACCCTCTAAAGTCCTATTTTATTACCTTTCACGCGTAAATACAGTGAAACAGTATGCACACGGCAAAAGACTATCAAATCCGTTTCTCAAACCTGGAACTCAAGAGAAACATAACACAATTTATTACAGTCATGTGCAGAACATGTTAGCACAAACACGTTCAATATTCCAGGTACTCTAACAGAGCGTGTAACTTGCAAAGTGCCAAGTTCAATATTATCGTTCCGACAGAGCTATCAATATCTCGAGATCTAGCGCTGAAATAATGGCTCCCGTGAGTCCCTCGAGAATTGAATTGTTACTACTCATTTATCATAAATCGCGTCAGGAGCAGATCTCCTCACAAAGGCTAGATACTTACATGCGAATCGGAGGGTTGACAATAGGCCAAGTACTTAACAATGTAAGCTCCAAATTTCACAGTTTCCTGAGATGACGAGGCTATTATGAAGGAATTAATTGCTATTAGGCTGCTCGTTTTGCTTCAACGACGGCTTTATAATGTAACATAAGACATTGTTATGGGAAATTATTAAATTATATCGCGTAGTTTAGATCGGTAAATTGTACTCACTTGAATATCTAATGTCAGAAGAGTTGATGTCAATGCAGGTACTTTTCTGTTTTGATAAATATTACAAACAACTTATTTTTACTTGATTTTAAATGACGTTTTCTATTTTAAAGATATACTTACACAGCAGCTAAAGACCAAAAGCCATGATTTTACATATCTTCAAAAATAGTTACTGCGAGCGTGAAATTAATTAAGTAAATAATATTTACTTAAAAGGCGGTAAAGCAATGAAAAAACAACTTTTCCAGTGCGTGACAATGCGCATTATCGTCGCGAGATTTATGTCAATTACTGCCCAAACTCAGGTAAGTCAACACCTGAAGGACGACAGAGCTTGCTCATAATAATTATGTAAGGCTGAAATTTGAATATAATGTCAAAGAAACTTTGACCGAATTCAACAGACTTCATCTTTAAAATACCCACTAAAAGCCGTAAGACATCCATTTTATTTACTTACGGGACAACAAAAAAGAAGGTGCAATAAGTATTCCATAAACTCAACGAGTATGCCACTTATATTACTTTGAACATAAATATTAATATCAACATGTTATTATACCACTTCTACTGCATCGTCAAATGTTTCATTAGTTTTCGCTGCTATGCAAATCATTGAGGTTCTAACTCTGGTGGGTGGTATTGTCCAAATATACGATTAAGGGATGACAGCCAAAAAAAAATATTTGATTGATAAACAGTAAAGGCTTAATCCTAGCGTTGTTTCGTCTTTGAAGGTGAGCCTAACTGCAAGATTCCAGCCTTACTGGGCAACTACTAGCAAAACGTACCATAGCTCCTAAAGTACAAACGTTTACGTGACTAACTAGAGTTTCCTGCGTTACTTCCTAAAATACAACTTAGGTGACTAATGTCATTACTGTATAACAGAAATCGCTCCTAATAATGGCATTATAAATACTTTTTCCCTTCGGAATTTTCTAAGCACTCATAGAAAATGGTAATTGACAACTTTAGGAGAAATAATAAGTATAGTAATTTTTTGCTGCAATATTACAATTAGCGGTACATAAGACGAATAGAGATAGTACGAGATTTTTTGCTTTCAGTCAAGCTACAATGTTACCATAAATGTTCACCTGAGTACATTTTAAACTTTTAGTTTAGTTTCGTTACAACAAGGCTGTAGGGATTATTCAGAAATTGAAGCGCTCCTAATTTTCAGTTTTCGTATTTAATATATTCTGTTCTAGTAAAGTATTCCTCATTCATTATTTCGACTGTGATTTTTGATAAATGTAGAGGTTCTACAACGCAAAATCGTTCGCCATTTCAAACACAAACATAAATTAATACAACTGTCTCGAGCACATACACGAAATTTCTACACGTTTACTCTTTGCTAACCAAACATCTTTCTCATGTACGGCGAAATATAAAGGCACTTTAAGGCTCGATACCAGGAAAACGGCTCTCGGGAAAACTAAAGTTTTATATAGAAAATATGAAGTATGAGGTACGAAAAAAATCGTCATAGTAGTCAAAGAGTTGCACAATCAGCTCAAACTTCCAGTATATGGATCAACTTACTAGTTTAATGTGAAAAAAAATCAGAATATCGCTAAAAACGTGCAAAACGCACTCCCGTATTTCAAAAGTTTAGGCATCATATAAACTAACAACTTACGTGTTTTAAATAACGTGTAAAGATCAGATATCAAAGAAGCATTGCCAATCAGTTGTTTTTCATTGCTTTATTTCAGTTTTGTGCAAAAAATTCCCAAACATTCCGAATTTTTCGCTTGAAATCTCCATACAAATTACTATGGAGTGAGTGAAGTTTCTTTGATAGCTGTCCGCGCACCGTCGCAGCTCACTCCCCCCCATGTCCCCAAGGTGAGCGCACGTCGCTTTTGACGAAAATGACATTTATAATTACGCGGATAATTTACACGAAATAGGCGCACATAGGGTCTTTTGTTGAAAATAGTACAACTTTATTTTTTTTCCTCCGTACTGTTTGTTCATATGCATTATGCATAATTTATCAAACGTATGATTTTATCATGATTCACCATGAGAGTTATATGGCAGGTTTATATTTATAAGTACACTTGATTAAAAGCTCTCTTGGGTTTGACAATTTCGTACTAGTTGCCATTTCATTTTCCTATTCTTTACGCAGTGACGTGCACTCACCCGGCGTCATGTGGAAGACTGACTTGCGGGACTGCGCAGACGGCTGTCAAAGAAACTTCACTCGTTCCATAGTAATTAGGATGGAGATCTCGAGCAAAAAAAATTAAAGTTTGCGTTTGCTTATACGAAACAGAAATAGTTATAGCAATAGAACATAATGACAAGTTATTCGAAATGGAAACACACTTCACACCGGAACAGCTTTTACAATTGTACCAAGCACAAATTCGGTTGTGTATGGAGTACTTCTGCCACCTCTGGGATGGCTCTGCCAAGTATCAGCTGGATGCACTGGACTCAGTAGACCGAAGAGCCAGGAGACTGATAGGTGACGAGACGCTCGTTGGAACCAAACTCGAGTTTGGAGCATCGGCGTAGAGTTGCCTGTCTATCGGTTTTTTATAAGGTGTATTTCGGAGAGTGTGCGCAAGAACTTCATGACCTGATACCACCCTCTACTTTCTACTACCGGACCACAAGACGCCGCGAGGGCTTTCATCTCCATGTGGTCGACTTTCCAGCGGTCCGAACTAAGCGGTTTGGTGCTTCCTTTCTGGTCCGCACCGCTAAGGAGTGGAACGCCCTCCCTGCGTCTGTGTTTCCGGATACATACAACCTTGGTGTCTTCAAGGCAAGAGTGAATAGGCATTTTTTGGGTAAGCGTGGCTGGCAAGACTGAGGTCAAACGCAAACCCATTTTAAATTTAAAAAATGGATCAGATAGAACTTTGATATAAATATGAATTATCATATTTACGTCAGCCATGGAAAAATGGCAGTGCAAGCATTTTTATCTCTAACTGGCTATTTGCACACAGCTTTTCCCTGTAGTAATTTGAATGAACTATACAGACAAACGTTCTAGAAAATATAATTAGCATCAACTATCATTTAGATAGTGAAAGCTTATGTAAAAACAGACAGAAAAACGCGGAGGGTGACTTCCTTTCATACTATGCTCTACTCGTAGATCAATTCCAGTAAGATGAAGATCACGGTGGATTCTGTATTAAATTCAGCGTAAAAAGCCTGAAATACGATGGCCTCTACAGGAGACTAAAGGTATTATACTCAAGTGTTATTATCTGAAATAAATTATCCACTAAAAGTGTCTCAACTGTTGACAACTGTTAAATTCCTCGTTTTAGTAAGTAACAAGATAGCTCCGTTTAATGCTTCTTGCAGCTTTTCATTACAAGTAAGACCAATTAATTAGTGGGTTCTTCTGCATGTTACTAGAAATGGCTCCGTGTATTGCTATATCATATGCATTGGATGTAAGAAATATTTTGTGTTGATGATGATCGAACGGATAAACCAAGTTACAACTAAATCTCGATGGAATCGTCAAGTACCAGATATAACATTGTGCAAATAACGTGGTCACGAGAATAGATTGCAAATAATAGTGTAAAAAAATAATTGGCAAAACCGCTTGTTAGTATGTTTAATAAAATACAATTTTTGGTTAGTTTCTTTTGTTTGCCCTATATCCGGAAATATATTGGGTGGCGAAATAAAAATATCTTTGGTGAACGCATCAAATGATTATCATGCCGCGATTTATATTAATAATAAATAAATAAATATCCCTGGATATTATTCCACACAGCGCCATCTAGCCCCAAGTGAGTTAATTATACTCCGTTTTTATGGGATACTAGACAACGGATAAACATACTCAAATACTTTTTCTTTTGTAAATACATACTTATTATACATAGGAAACACCCAGACCAATACAAACAGACATGTTCATGCACACAAATGTTTGTACTGTTCGGAGATCGAACCCGCGACCTTTGGTGTAGTAGCCGACTTCTAAACAATTACACCAAGACGGTCGTCCGGATTTATGCATTGCATTTATGCACGGATTGCACGGCCCAACCACTGTGTGACCATAGCTGTCACGATCGCTTTCAAATTTGACAGATTTTCTCTCCGGCCGACCCTAGTAGCGAACCTTAATCTTGGGAGCTCTGCGTGACAGGAAAGTAAATGTCACTCCTTTTATTTCAATTATTCCAGTCCTAAAATATGGAAATTGTTATGTCTTAACATTTCCTTTGGTGGAATCCTCTTACTTTATTTTTGGGGTCTTAGGCTTAGTCTAATAAAAACAGGGCTGTCTAAGTTATTTAAAATAAACTTTTTTTTTTCAAAAAAATCGTGAATTTGGATTTTTACCGCAAAAAAATGAGGTTGATTTTAGGTGATTGCCTTCAAATTTGCTTGTACTCTACTTGTGAATTAAACTTAAAATAATTACCTTTTTCTTAACATTCGTACTACATTTTGCTAACTTTACCATCAATTCTAGCCAAAATTGCTTATACGTGGCAATTTCTTGGGGCAATTAAATGTGCTACTTCGGCTAACGGCCCCGCATCGAGTATGCATACTCTAGCTGCAGATACGGAGAGCCAATACGAAATGACCTCATTTTACACCCCCCGACTGCGGATCCAGAACCAGCCAATAATAAAGTCTGGGCCACTACGAGACACTCCACATCGATGGCCCTCCAGCCTTTGAGCGGCCTTGGTACCGTGATGACGAAACAAAATGAAAAGCAAATTATTCTTATTTCACTACATAAGCATTGAGAGTACTCAAAACCGCCCCAGGTAGGCTGCTTTGTCGATGATAAAAAACAAACAATTTATAGGAATCACCTTTGTTTATTAACCTTTGAAGATTTGCACGCAATTTTTTCTTGAATGAGAATAATAAGACGACGGATTTCAGTATCTTGTTCCCGTTTGTTTCATCATTGCCTGTTATTCATTATACGGCAGCGGATGAGTTCAAATAAAGCTTATTTATATTCAGTTCAACATGTATAATTGGGATCGTTGAATAAGAAGTAGTTTTTAGAAGCGTCGATAGTTCCCAGTACTCATTGACTACTCTAACAGTTTTTTTTGTTCACGACAAATATGGAGTCAGATCAGGATCATCAATATTCATAAAGCAACTTATGATTCAAATTGAATAACAATATTTTTTGAGAGATTTTAACACAGATTTCTACTTTACGATTTAAGATTATGAAATTATTAGTCATCGATTTACACTTTAAATTTGAAATTTATACAATGAGATGCAAAAGCGTTAACAAAATGGGCAAAACGTTGCGTTCCAGCAAATTTGGTTCTCACATCAAAAGTAACGGATTTAAAATATTCCGTGTAAGCTATCGGTTCCCAAGGAAAAATGTTTGCCCAATTTGTCACCCACCGCACGTTCCTTACAATTTGGGGAATGTTAGAGACACGTAATGCGCTGGTTTCGTTCATACTTCCATATTGACATACCACCCTCCTCTGAAATAAATCCTATTAAACTTGGAAAAGTTTTCCAGGGAAATAGTAACGAGTAGTAAGAAAATAACCAAGTACGAGTAGTTACGCAAGAAACCGTCGACTGTAAAATCTGATGAACCGTAGTTTTGGTGAAACTAATTGGTGAAATAAGTTTGCTTGCAGCTCCATTACTAGATATATTTATTATATAGCGGCATCGTGAAATCAAACTCAGATAAGTAACGATATAACTATGTACATTTGTACTTGAAGAGCTTCAACATGTCCATTGGCCCATCCGTCTGGTCGCAGCCGTTTTCTAGCTGCAGGTTGCAAATGCTAAAAAGCTAAAGAGTGACCCAACTTTTGTAGGCTAATTCTAAAAAGAAGCGACGTCTTTTATTGATAGAATTACTTCTACCTACTTTGTTTTTTGTCCGCGTTATGTTTGTAGAGGCCTGAATGACCTAGAAAAATAAATAGGTACTAATGGCAGACAAATCGATACCTCCTACGTAAGTTGTTGTATCCCACAAAAATGCGATTTTGCGTTTTTACTAAAAATGAGCTTTATTATTAGTAATCTATGCATAAAAAAATTAAAACTTACGAAAACACAATTATTTCATGCAATTTCAAGACGTAAAGAGTTGTAACTTTTGAACGGGAACGGACTATAATACTGTATAGTCCTTGACAACCGTTTACGCGGTGCGCGGGGCGGGGTAGATCGCGCGCTCGCGTGTTGTATGGGTTAGATAAAACAGACTACGCCGGAGAGAGAGCTGAAACGGTCCGTGTGTCAAGCGCTTCAAGTTTTCCGCACATGTTACGTTATCAGGACTTGATTATTGATTAGAATACGTTATCACTATGACACGTACAGGTGTTATGACAAGGGGGTGCATATTGGGTGATTCAGTAAATCATACGAGTACACAATCTCAGACACCTGTCCGAAATATCGATGTGACAATTATTGAATCTGAACAAAACATTATTTACGAATCCAGTCTCAGAAATAACACAGGTATGTTTATTTTTTCTTATTTTTCACAGGCAATAATTAGGATCATGTATTTCTTAAAAGGTACCATCCAAAAATGTTGTATAGATTACATACAACAGTATACGTTGTCAAGTAATCATTCAAAAATGTTGTATGTTTTACATACAACATTTTACGCTGTTGAGCGATTATAAGAAAATGTTGTATGTGATACATACAATATTTTACGTTGTAAAGCTTCCATTACAAAAGTTGTATGTAATACATAGGGTGTCTTACGTTGGAATAAAATAAAAATAAATGTGGTATGTAGTAAATTATAATGTTTGCATCGGAAGTTGATAGTCAAAATTAGTTTTATTTTTTGCTTAATGTTACGACATATTCCTATATTTTTAGTTAAGTAATTTATAGAGCGCTTTATCTTTACTGATTCACCGATAATGAGCCTTAACCTTGATCGTTTAATTGATAGGTAGCTTGCTTACAAGCAATAAAATTTCATATTTCATTTTTGTTTTAGAGTCTCCATTACCAATACACATCCCCCAAAGTATTTATGTATTGTATTGCACACTTTTACACTGGGTAGGTACACGTCACATTAAATTTTATGTATTTTAAATATTTATTTTAATAATTATCATTGCTTAGTCGCTGCGAATGTCCGTGCGTCCACTCGGTTGGCCCTACTGAAAATCAGCGTCTGAGCCTATCAGGTCCAGGCATTAGCTGAGTGGGGTCCATTTAATTTTGGACATCGTGACACTGCTGCCTGGTCGAAATTATTGTTTCTTTCATTTTTTCCTAACCACCTTTTTCTGTATGTTTTTATCTGTTGCGATGTTCAGAATCAATTAACGTTTTTATTTCTTTCAATAAATTTCAATGAACCAGAAATGAATGAGCTTGCAAATTTGATAGTTAGTGATTTTTCCGATAACACAACAGAAGAACAAACTGCATATACGATACGTTCAAAGAAGATGACGTTTCTGACGACGAGTTAAGGTTTTGGACTGAAGAAACAGAGCCACGTTCAACGATTTGCTGAGTCAAATATTAAGCCTTAATTGGTCCTCAAATACTCCGAGAAATGACTTGGCTATCTACTTGTGCAAAATTCGATCAGGGGAGCCGAATAATAGAATGGCTTAATTTTTTAATATATTCGAGCGTACCATTGGAAGAAAAATACATAAAGTCAGGCAGTGTCTCATTACTGCTTTGTTCCATTGCACCTAGACTTAGACCATATTACCAGGGACGAAGTGATAGCCCGCAACCGGGTTTTGCCAAATGTTTTGTTAGGTAACGAAGAGTCACCAAAATCAATAGTTATATTCGATGGAACCTACATAGAAAAAAGTTCTAACTTTTTATTTCAACGCCGCAGTTATAGCCTTCATAAGTATAGGAACTTAATGAAACCATTTATGATCGTGTGCGCGGATGGATATATTTTGGATATAATAGGTCCGTACTCTGTACGAACAACCGATGCTGATATGATGAAAATGAGATTGCAAAACCATGATGGACCCATTGAAGACAGACCGCTCCACCTTTTTCCCATGAAGGAGACTCATTTATTTTGGACCGAGGCTTTATTCCTTTAATAGAAACATATGGCTATATTGCTCACATGCCGCCAACCAAACGACCAAAAGACACGCAATTAAGCACCGAAGAAGCTAATAAATCACGACTCATCACAATGGTGCGATTGGTCGTGGGAACTATAAACGGGAGATTCAAGCGCGACTTCAAGATATTTAGAAACAGACTATTTAACAAACATGTGCCGCTTATACCTACTAGAAGATTTCGAAATTGCTGCAGCTTTAATTAATTATTTTCAAGATCCTTACGGAGACATTCCATACACAGAAGATTTCATTGAAATAAGTAATCAAAATATACAACGCCCCAATCAATTATCTGAGTATGTGGAGGAAAATAATTTAAACCGACAAAGAGTGTCGTTTCACAGGAGTGTTTAAAACAAACTGACTGGAAATGATCCGGATATTTAACATTTTCCACAATTAACAATTGAAGAGTTAATTAAATTCTCAATCGGCACCTATCACGTGAGGTTAGCACGGTCGTATTGCAGTGAGAATTTAAAAGCCGCGGGAGTATATAATATGGAAATATATAGACATCCAGCGGCAACAGGCTGCATAAAAATTTTTGTTTCAAGGGATATTATAGAAATTCAATATTATTTTATATCGAAATACCTACTAGTTTCATTTTTATTTGTTTCAATTCTGAAACCCAAGTGATAGATCATAATCATCATCATTTCAACCCCTAGCTTTCTACTACTGAACATAGGCCTCCTCCACCGGCAATTGATAGATGCTACTAAATAATCGAAAACCTACCACGATTTCAATGAATCCTAAGTTGATCGTTGTATTACGAGTTTATTTATATATCCAACTGTATCTCCTGATCACCTAGATACATACCATAGCTATTGTTTCGTCATTTAATTACATACTTATACGAATTTTATAGATAATAGGCGTTTTGCATTTTTTTAGTGTATCGCCTGAATATACAATACATACGGCAATATTTTTTGGTGTTAGCCATTGATTTCGAATATAAAGTATATGTATTTTAACAATACACAATATACCCAAAAAAATGAGATATGTTACGTTTCTGTCGGGCCTGGGATTTTTTGTATAGGACGTGACCATTCTTCTTTGGTATTAATAATTTAACTTTTATTTCTTAATTGACAATATTTATTCAATATCAATAATATACACTTGAAATTGTATTGTTAATGTGACATACAGTGAGACTAGAATCATTTACAACAGCGAACTTTTTCTTAAACTTCATAAAATAATATTGTAAGTATGAGATACAACTAAAGATGAAACCAAGACCCCACCGTATAATCTTGTAAGTATGAGATATCACAGCTGGCACAGTCTGTGTTCCACAGTATAATGTTGTATGTATGAGATACAACAGTTGTCACAGTCTGGATTCCGTAGTAAAATGTTGTAAGCCACAATTCTCAGAAAATACGCAATTATTTCATATATTTGTTTTAACATAGTCAATAAAACCATATATTTTATTCATATAACAAATTTCACAAAGCTACATAAATAAATGCAGTTTTTAGGCCAATCTGAATGTTTAAAACGCTCTCCTGTAAAATTGCAGTTTTGGGGTTACAACAACTTACGTGGGAGGTATCGAAATATTGTAAATTTCCTCAAGTTGTATTTTTATTATTAATAAAATAAAATAGGGTTAGTAGGTAATACGGTGCAGTGTTGTGTCAGTCTACTGATGATGCTTAAGGTAAAAAGGATATACAAAAGTTTGGGTACCTATTTAAACATTTATACGTTTCACAATATTGTGTATCACAAGATATTTCCAATTTTGTTTTGTTTGATTTCTTCAAGCAATCAAATCAGGAAAACGGAACCACAGGGCGGAACCTAACAAGTAATAAGATGAACATAACAAAATTTTGTTCAAAAAGTTACCAGATTGCAGCGTTATCTTTCACAGAAGTAATTGTTTTAAATTATGAGTTTATTTGAGGATTTTTTTGTAGTGTCTCGGAATAATTACAATTTATTTTCTCCTGTCGCAAGGGAACGCCTAAATCAGACAAGAAGGGTCAGCTACTTACTTTGTTAAGGGGATTGGGGTCTGTAAAAATTCGTAAAAGAAAAGGGCCCCGAAATAAAGCGTGTTCAGCAATCTGAACAGAGAACGCGGTTTATATGAATAGGTTTTTTAACTTGGTAATAAAGTTGAAGTTTATTTACGTGCTCTTAGAACTAAAATTAAGTGAGTTTTGAACACAATTTAATTCGATTCGCATGGCAGAGTCAGCAGCAAAATGCAAACAATTTAGAACAAAATTAAATTAGCCAATACAACAAAATACATTATTCTGACGCTGACTGGTACACCGTCATGTTTGTAAAAACTGCTACCGCATCAGGAACCGCATCGAAATCATATTCAAACAGGTATATTCGGAACCTAATATTTCAGTTGCCGGACAAACGTAGACAATATTGTACTGAATATCACAAAGTAACGTTAAAAATCTATGTTTATTTTACCATCGAGAATCAAACTTACGGTCTTATACCTTACGCACTGACTCAATGTTAATAAACGTTGAACGTTATTCCGTAAAATATGAGAAGAAGTTCAAAGAAGACAGCTTTGCCTATATAAAAAGGTTTAAGTGATATTTGAGGATTCACAGTTAGGTTCTTTAAGTAATCTTCGGATCATTTGCTACAGTCACCGTTCCAGATTGGTTCAAACATTTTTATCCCCCGGCAAAGGGATTATCGTTTCTTAGAAAAAAGTATTTATTTTACTTTACCCAGCACATCCTTTTTTATAGTAAGGATTGGGGCTACCAAAAAGGTTTCACTAAACTAAACGTAATTTAGGGTGCCCACGAGTGTTGTCCAAGTATCGATAGCTACACTATCGATAAATGTCTCAAAAATAGTGAGAATATTTTACTATCTACTAATAGAAAAGGTAGTTATTACTCTTTTCATTACTTTCAACGCTACAAATCTATCTATGATATGATTAATATATGAATAATACTGTTTCATCGACAAACGTTAGTACTCGTCGCAAGTCGGAAGCCAAACCCTCGACCCTTTGAGTCTCATCTGGCGCTTGAGCCCATCCCTAAGCGGGTAATTGTATAACTATCACGTTGGTTTTAAATTTGAACGGCAAAGTGTGGGCATCTGTACGTTCCGTTAGGCATGATGGCTTAACTCACTTTTCCTCAGTGGGCTGACTAGATATAGTCATAAGCCAGTGTTATGTTTCAACATTATCGACAGTCAATCGATATTTGGGCTATTTAAAAACAACTCTAGTGCCCACCACGGTCCCCGGGTGAACGATCGATGTAGCGATACCGACAAAACGCTTCCTGCAACTATTCGCTGCACCAGTTAATTATGATCCACACTCAACTTAGGTAAGATCGAAGCCAGATAAGTTATGATTAACTGCCCGCTCTGTTAGTTTTGGTTGTACAAAACGCTAGTAGTTCGTTACCAGACTGTTACAAGGTGGTTACAAGACTGGCTTGTTCTGTTCAATTCTTCTTTATTATGCGCGTGGTTGACAGGTTTCCGAGGCCATTGAAGTTGCTGACGGTTTCTTTAATCATGTTAGAAACATAATGGTCTGGATGAAACAAGCCAGAGTGTGCTACTTAACAGGTAATTATGCTGGTTTAAAAATTAAGGTTATCTTTCTAATCTAGGATTTTGCATACGCCACCACCGTATTTTTTGTCTCGCCAATGATTGTATGGTAGAGGTTGATGGTAGCCGTATATCCTGTCCGTCATCTGAACTTTAATTTTGTGCACTACAAATTTAAATAAATAAACAAGTTCATAAGAAGGGTAAAAGAGATTCTTATAAGATCGGTAAAAAGGGAGTGGAGTGACTTACATATACCTATAGTTCAAAAATAATGTGGGTAGAAAAGACAAGTTTGTATCTAATGAGATCTGAACCGGTGCAAAATTGTCGAAGTTTTGTGAGACGTTGGACTGAATAGAGTTGGTGCAGTTTTGAAAGTCTTCATTCAAAAGCTTTTTTAGACTTTTTTGTTGTAAAGCCATCGCGCCGCCTCTTGTTGACTGGTAGAGAATGACTTATCGGTACTTAATCCAAAATTCGTAACATTTCATTGTTGTGAAATAAATAAATATTTTTTGGAACGAAAATATTGAGCCCTCAGTTCATACAAACAATGAACATATTACGTGGCAAAAGTAATTGGTGTAGTAGACATCGTATAACATGTTCTCACAGGAAACATGAAGTAATCCGGGACAAATCCGCTGCAACACCCTGTATTTATTGCTGGCTTTGACGTACGAGGAAGTTTACCTTAGCATGTGTCGTGAAATTTATTTCATCCTTACATTCTTTGCAGGGATTACGGGTGTAGGGTGATGGGTGTCCATGAATTTGGTGCCAGGTAGGACATTTATGAACTCATTTAGTGTTTTTGCTGGCTAGCCACAAACGATAGAATGTGAGGCGAGACCGTCCCCAACTACCTAATATAGAATGGTTAAGTATCTTTTTTGCTTCAATTCGTTAGTTTAACTATTTTCGAGTTGGTCCTAACACTTACTAACTTTTGATTTTTAATAGTGTCATGTTTTCGTTATTTGAGGGTTTTGCACCTGGTAATAATAGCCTAACTTCACTTCATTAAGAAACGTTGAAAGTTTGTCTATATAGTTTTAAAGAAATCAACCTTTACCGCTACTGTTTCTGTTATATGAATAAAAATGTATGATGGATTTGAAAACGATAAATTGTGCACAAAAATGCTAAAATGTCTTTAAATCTTTGACTTTAGACACCTACCCAATCGGTGTAGAATATAAGATAAAAAAGGAACTGTCATCAATGGCAAATACTATTCACATGACACTAGAACCCGGCAAAAGTCCCAGTCGACATTCACATGGGGTCACCCTTAGCGTAATGTCAGTTGCCTTCTCAGCCATTCGCTTACGTATACTACCCCTCGCATTAGGGTGATGATTAATGAGTCATCCCTTTGCCACGTCTGCCCCCCTTTTTTGTGCATAAATAAACAGTTTAAATTACAGCGGGAGTCATAATTCGATTGGTTAATCGTATTAAATCGATTTGACTAATCATATTAGCTGCACCCGCTAATTTCCTGCTTTATAGCTGTAGGAATAATAAAATAACTTGTATAATAGCATGTTTTAGGCTGTCTTTGATTCAATATTACTGTGTTCTTTTGTTTTTTTTTTCATGATAAAATGATCGTGATGAATTTGACAACGCGGTTTGGTGTAGTGGTCAGGAAGTTGGCTACTACACCAAAGGCCGGGTTTCAATCCCCACACAGTACCTTCAAACATTTGTGTGCATGAACATGTTAGTTAGTATTGGTCTGGTTGTTTATGTATATTAAGTATGTATTCACAAAAAAAAAATCATTAATCCGTTGTCTAGTATCCCATAGCGAATTGCTTGTGCATCAATTGCTTAATTTGGGGAATAATGTCCGGTTTAATTTTTTTATTTAAGTATTTATAGAACACGTTGCCACCAAAGTGCAGTAGAGCGAGCTTTGTCGACAAAACGCATCAAAAAGGTTACGTGTACCCACCACCATAGGTGCTACCATGAATGCCATAAAATTCGCATGAAAGCTTATGAAGAGAGTTCAAAAGTATTGGACCACAACCTGGACAACATATCAAAACAATACACACGAACAAATCGGAACTCAATAGTGAAAAGTACATATGTTCCGTATTCTTGACAAAGCGTCCACTCGAGCGCCACTACTCAGCACGATACATCCGTCGCGCTTACGTCGCGTGTTTTGTAAGCATAAGCATTTGTAGCCCAAATGGTTTTCCTCAGTGGCTGTCAGTCGGCAAATTGAATACAATTTATCATGCAATACGCAGAGTTCAACAATCGTATTATAAGGTGGACTACACCTTTTCGAAGTGGCCGTTAGGTAAATAAAGTAGGATTATGCCTTTTTTTGAAGCGGTAAAAATCGTATTCCTTTTTGGATCTTACGGATAATTGGCTTGATTTTGACTCGAGCAAACTTAATCAACTTTTGAGTGATCTATCAAGGCAAGCTTTTTAGCGCCATGGAGTTATTATTGAACACCAATATGTTCACTGTGGTGGACACGAAACTCTAACAATTCTGAGTAAACACATTTTTTTTATTAAATAACCAGTTTTTGATTATTTTGTGATATGATATTCAAAAATAAGAAAAGAAGTAAGTAAGTTTTTAGTCCATTATTTAGTCTATTTTAAAAAAAAAAATGGCTAACTAGAAATTATAACAAGATCAAGAACTTCAACTAAAACGACCCTCTTGCGCATGATTTGTAGATTCTGTTAATAAAGTGGGTGAGTGGTCCATATTTACAAAAAAGTCTTACAAAGATCATCTGCGAAAAATGTTGGCAAACGTTCATAAGTACGCAATTTGTAAAAGGGAAACAATTTTCTTATCCGGGCTTTCTAAATATATCACACTTTATGGAATCTCCACTGAATATGTTATTTATGATATCACTACTTATATGGTTTTATTAAAACTACGGACACAATTTTCGCATTTTGTTCAGCGTATTAAATACAAATGTGACGTTATATCATGATTTATATGGTATGAGTTTGTAATTCATGACAAGTTCAGTCGCTAAGCAATTATTATGTCAAAACCGGCCTAATGAATTATATTTTATTGGATTGTAATTATTTTAATTAAAATCATGAAGCTCTACATATCTCAATTTGCTTTACATTAAACAACATTAGGTATTAGGTTGTATTAAGTAGGTACGATCCACAAGAAAAATGCCACGACACTCGTTTTACTTAACCTGAAGCTCCATTCACTATCCGAGCCATCGCGTCAATGTATTTTTTAACTTGTTACATGTGTTAAATTTGTACCTATTTTGTCAGCACAAAGTCTTATTTATCACAGAAAACTTCTAAACCCTGTTCTCCATTTCAAGTTACCGCAACTTGCAAGCATTTTAGACGTGTACAGATATCATCGGTGGGACCTGGCGGGTTGTAAAACGCGCTATATCTCAAATGCGAGCTTACGTTACAACAAAATGGACCTGTGAAAATAGGGTGTGTACTATATACTGAACAAATAGGTTCTTTGCTTACAGGTCGCTACCCTGTCGATAAGACTGAAAAATAAATAGCAGGGGAACTATTTTGTTATTCCAACTTCAATCAAGAGGAAACAATTTTTTGTTGTTTCCAGTGAAGGGGGAACAGTTTTTTTGTAAGTAACACCAATTTAGATAAATAGTTACAGAAATCAGAATCAGAACTAAGAATCAAAAACTTTTTTGGCTTGTAATTGATTAAAGATAGCAAATCTAGAAAAAGAAATTTGGTCTGTTTGCATCAGGCGGGAATCGAACCAGCATCTATCGTAAACCCTAAGAATAAAATGACAATGCAATATCTCAAATTCTAAAAATAAAAATAACCTATTGTAATTGATTGTTTATATTTTGTATCTTTTTGTTTATTAAGCTAAGTTTTTAAAATACAATCGTGGTGAAAACCCCCGAGTGCATTTTGAGTAAAAAATAAATTCAACTTTTATTGTTTAGTATGTTCTGTTGTTCTATTAGAAGTAAGTGAGATTAACGACTACCAACAGCGATCGCGCCAAGATCAAATATCAACGTGAGGTTTAATTGACTGAAAGTGTTTTATGGAATCGTAGGGTTCCACAATAAGGAGTCATTAGACACTAGGGAGTTGGTTAATGGACCATTAAACGGACCTATAAATTAAACTTAATCATGACTAATTGGAGTGACATAACAAGAACACGGAGAAGTTACTAAGTAGCCAGTTGCCCGGGTGGTCCCATAAAGCCACGCATATACCAGTAAAGATAGTTGGCAGCTAAAAGCTTGACAACATTAAAATTAAGATAGTGATGGAATTCTCAGAAGAAGATAACTAAATACAGAAACAGTAAAAACTTATCAAAATTTTACATTAATGCTGGTATCGTAAAATACGAGATTATATTTTCTGATCATAATTTTCTTGGAAGATGTTAAACGTTCGCCGGCATGATAAACTCTGAATTGTAAATATTCAGTTCTAAGAATTCACAGTTTAAAGAAGATTTTTCAAACATGTCAATGAAAATTAATTTGTTATCAATTTTGCTGATTCAATCTGGTAAACTTCTAAACAAACTCTTAAGCCACGGAATTTAATAGAATCACCAATCAAGTTGATTCGTCTAAAAGGATCTCAATCTCGTTGAAACCCTTCATTAAACTTATCAGAGTCGGATCTAAGCCTGGATCCGTGTAACGTAATCGATTTCGGAAAGAGAAGCCGCGAAGGACAAATGCGGTCACAAATTTACATATAAATTCGGGATTATTTTAATTTAAAACGCATTTGGAAAGTTTATTTGCATTTATATGAGGGGCCATTACCGTTTCTTTGTCGCGGCCGGTTAATATAGCAGTTCAGTGGGTTCACGAATAATGATGTAGCGAGGGTCACTGAAATGGTGACATGTAATGACGTAGTAAACAAACATGGCGGCGGCTGTGTGCACTTAATGAAATTAAGCAATTTGTCAAGTGCACTGCGCCCATACTTACTCAGGGTGCGGAGTCGTTAACACCCGTCATTAAACAGATTTTATGACGGAATTGAATTACCACTCGGCAATACCGGTATTGGCGAATACTTATAGATGCCTGTTGATAGGAAACTAACTTAAATAACGCTTATTTAGTGCTTAATGAAAAGTAGAAAGTGGAGTACGTTTTTATGATGATGATAGTTTTATGACATTTTCAGTGGTCATAATAAAAGCATTAGCCTACTTTGGGCTACTTATATTTGATACAAGCGTTTCTAGTTTCCGTGGTCGTTGTCTTGTCCCGACAGCGGATCAGCAATGATCAATGATGTTAAGTGTCGCACATCACGAGGATAGTGGAGTGAGATGGGTGAACATCATGATGACCATCCCAACCAAAATTGTGTGATGAATTTTTCTGTTCGTGCCATGGACGTTAAGCTTTTGCTAGAAGCTTAAATTACTATTTCGTTCATAAAATGTTAAATGAAAGGAAGCAAGAGGACTAAAAGTTTCCTACAAACAGTTTATAAGTTCAAACGTGCCTACAATTTATGAATGGAAGTTCACAACCCAGCAAGGAAGTGCCGCGCATTAAATCCATTTTAATACTTTCTATTCTTATTACAACTGAGTTATGAACGGTCCTAAATAACGAGGTAGAGCTTATGCGACTTCAAACAGCTGAAACAGCGTCCTGACGTTAATTGCTTGGATTTAATCCGTCCATAGTAGTAAATCAGTCATTTGCTAACCCTGATCCGACTTGGGGGGTGATATTTGTTCTTGTTGTACTAATAGCTCGTAAATATTTCAGCAGGAGCGGCAGACGCACATGCGACTCGAGACAAATGGTTCAGTATAAAATATACGTACGCCGTCACTTCGAACATTCCCATTCGTTACAAGGACTGAAATAACAATACGGGTTGAGTTTTAAAACTTGGGCGGATGTGTGGACATCCATCACTTTTGGCCAGCTTGACGGCTAACAGCTGTGTCCACATTTTAATAGAATTTCCTCTGATGAAGATAACGATCACTGTTTTATTTGAGTGTGACAACTTTTTCAATTAATTACTTCAGAAATTAAAAGGCTTCGCTTTTTTGGGATTAAAAATATTTTACCTTTTAAACGTTGGATACTGCTTTCAGGCAGTATTTCACTGTTTTCAATAATATTATTACTGTTGCGACATGATTATGTATTAAGCAACTGTTTTCAAAAGTTGGGTCCGTAACTTGACAGTCGCAGTGTGTAGGTACATGTTAATTGTTATTCACGTGAAACTCATCTCTTTGTTATCCTCACTTAGCTAGTTTCCTCAAGCGACTCCAAATTATTGTATATCTTTCTAATATCAACTAAAACAAAGCAAATATCTAATAAAAGTAAAAAGCACTCGTCGAATCTCCTTAATATTTCTCGCGCGCATTGCCCAAATGGGAATAAGCGCTCAACGGATTTCATGGCGCTCTGAAGGCTTGAGTCACATGTCATGCTAGGTTACACACTGTCATGCTACGTTACGCACACTGTCATGCTGGTTCCGCATGCGATGTCGTGCCGTGAAAAATTAGTGTGAATCAACAAAAACACGCAATGGATGCGATCAACGTTGCTCTCGATTTACGAATGCCGCTAGCTAAATTGGCAGTGACAGTGATAACAGCATTTTTATGGTACACTGCAAGGTATTGACGTATTTTGTAGGAGAGTTTTTGTCCACCATTGGACCAGGCTGATGATGATGATGTAGGAGAGTTTTCAATCATGATTAAAAATAAGTATTCGCTTTAATATAATCACTCTTATATGGATTGATTTATCTAATATGGATTGATTTTAACAAACGTTTTCCGTGACATAAACTGGATTTCAGCCCATTAAGCAAATTAAATTCAATTAGATTCGTCAAGTAGTAGTAGTTGTAGTGCGCGCACCACTGCTATGTTAAACTAGAGAGCAAACCCTGACAGGTTAGGTTATCCACATACACTGAAAACTGGCAGCAGTTTTTCAACTTATGAATCAGTTAAATTTTAACATTTAATTAATTATTAGTTTGATACTTCAAAGATTCTAAATAGCTCAAATTTCTAAGACATTTTACTTTCACGCATTTTAAATATGATAATGTTTATACTGTAACAAAATTTGTTGTGTCTAACAGTAAAATAACAAGAATCAAAAGATAAAAGAACAATAAGAACAAGTTTGTTATAATTGTATCTACTCCCACGAACTAGACAAAGACAAAGTAAATCTTGATTTAAATCAAACCACTATTATATATGATCGTTTACACCATTCATTATTCAACATTAAGCGAACTACGGGACTACTTTAAAAGGGTTCCATTTGGTTTAGATTAACCCAATTAAGTAAAGGTTACTGGGCATTTTACATGCTCGCTTATACTACAATTAACGGACAAGAAAGCCTATAGTGGAGAGATAAATGTCTTTATTCATAAAAGGGTGGCTCACTTTGGCTCAAGTTTGTGAGTTATATTTTTATTTTGTTTTATTCGTATTGTTACTTTGACGATTTTTTATTTTGATTAAGTATTTACTTGTTATAAGATCTTATCTACTCGCCTAAATTGTTTTTTTTTTAATATTTTTTGGTTTATATTTTTTTGTACCAAAAAATTGATACAATTAAATTAATTGTTTACATTGAGAAGTATTTCACCACAATATAACCACCAGATCTTTCGTACATTGAATGTATATTACAAGTTAAATATCAAAATAACATGTTTTTTCTCAATTTCTACTATATGGATGGTAACGTTCATAGTATGTGAAGCTTTCACATACAGCTTTCATTACGGTTACTTGGCAGAGACCAAACTTGGTTTGTTTGTCGCAAAAATTTAAAAAAATAGGTTACGGTGTCACAAGCCGGGAAAACTAACTCAAAGAAGCATTAGTTCGCCCCAAAAATACGAAAGCATGTATCCGTTAGTGTGTACAAACACAATAGGAGGTCGATGGCACAGTATAAACCATACAGTAGAACATCTAAATACAAACGTGTCACTCTCGGTTTGAGTGTGCGTGCGCGTCGCGCGCCGTGTCGCGATATCACGCACACGCGATTTTACGCACACGCTAGCATAAAATAGGAAGGCATAGGGAGGCGGCAGTACGGACGGGCTGTGCCGCGTGTCTGTGTGCCGCTAGGCTAATAACTCGGCGGGCGGCCTCAGATAGCCTACTGTATGGTTTATACTGTGTCGATGGAGACGGCCGAAGCACGTCTCGCTGCGTAGACTATGAGAAAAGTTGCGGCGGCCGAGGGATTTATTTGTCAACTTCGCTCTGATTAGTGATGTAACGACTTGATTTTTCGAACCGGTTGAAACCAAGTTTCAATCCTGAACCTCTGCCTAAACCGGTTTTGTTGAATTTGCAAAAATATAAGTAAACAAGAGGTTATGACCATTATTCGAATAAAAAAAAGCTAAGTAGCTACCTAGACTAGGAATAATTTCATTGTTTGCATACATGTATTTAAATTTTTCCTTTCTGAACTGGATAGTTTGCAATAGTTTGTGGGTCCAATTGATTCAATGAAATCACATTGCATATTGGTTCCGTAAGATTTTTGGTTTGTCAACTCGTCAAGTGGTTCAAACCGGTGAGACCCACAATTTGCTTTGATTTTGGCGGATTCAGAATTCAATTTTACTATCTCAATTTTCGATCCGCAGATTTTTCTAACCAACACCTACAATCCGGTTTGTCAAAACTTCGGATCATCACGTCACTAGTTCTGATAAAACTTTGTTTGACATTTGATTGTGAGGTCATGCCGCTGCGGCTTCCTCTAGATAAGTTACGGCCTCTTTTAGCGGCAGATTAATTCAGCGGCAATATCGTCTTGTGACTTTCGTTATCGCAACATGTTGTGTGCGTTGGTGGGTACTGATTAGCATAACATATGCATATATTCAAAGACATTCAATTAAAATAGGCAACGCTATATCTTTTATGCATATTTTTTATTAGTTCTGATAATTATAGTGGCGATTTGTGAGTAGGATTGATAAAATTAGAATTAAAATATTTTTAAGCATGTTTGAAATGTTTAATAAGTTTTTTCGGTAACTAATAGGTTTACCAAAATAAACCATGCCATTTTGAAGAAAACACTCGTGACTGGGCAAAGAAAAGAAGGGTATGTAACTTTCATAATTACGCGATATTTATTTCTTCTCGACAACATTCCAACTTCGGAAAGTTATTCAAGCTTAAACTTATCAACAAAGAAAGCCTATACAAACAATTTCTTTGCTCTAAACTCGGTAAATCAAAATCTCTGTCTGAAAGTTTAGTACAACTTCTTCAATCACATTATGAAGTTAAGTTCAACTTCGGAGAGAAAATTAAAAACAAATACGAAAAAATGGCGAACAAATCGTGAAACACTCTTAAATTCCAATTCATGCAGCAATGCATGTTATTTTATAAAAAAAACAACTATTATAGGTAGGTAAGTAGGCCCAGTGTTAACGGTAATTGTAAAACTTATCTAAAGTAACTGTCACCTAATTTATAAATAAAGCACAACATTTTTTTTAAATGGCTACTTACGTTTGTGTGACGTTTTAAAATTCAAATGAGAGTATGATCATTCAAGTGCGTTGAGAAGGAGTAATCTACTAAAATTTAATGACAAACAGAATCTGCCCAGTTACTTTTTTTTCTAAGATGTGCCTGTGAGACATAAACCTATTTCAGGTGTAGAACCGAATCAACTTATACATCGTACCCATTAAGTTCGTTCTTTGTATTAAAAGCAGTTGGTTTTAACATCAACGCCTCTAAAGTTCTGAACCTATCCCTCTCCCTATTAACCTCACTCTGTGGACCTAATTGATAGGAACTGTCATAACCACTGCTGACCTCTGCCATGCCTGGCTCAAACCTGTCTAGATAAGGTATCGTGAACCTTTCCCACGGCTTATTCCAGTAGCAGTGCAACTCCCGATCGAAGATTGTAGCAAATATGCGAAATAACGTCATAAGACCACCCGAGAGGTGAGAACGATATTTTACGGGCGGTTAACGATCTATTTACATGGGAGATCACGGGGCACGTCAGCCGATGTATTCTCAAAGGAATGCCGTAAAAGCTCGGAAGTTGACAAATATCCCCGCGTTATTTCTGAACTAATTAGAGACGAGGCGTGGGCGATGTCACTCCAATAGGATGAATAACATTCAAGCAAGAGATAAATTCATTTGTTGATGCTTGAAGCCTATTAATAAAAAACCGGGCAAGTGCGAGTCGAGGAAATGGTAGGTTAATTAAAGGTTTCTTTACATCGAAATTGAAACCTGAGATATACAGAGCCTAGCCTAGAGCCTATACAGAAAAATAACTACCGTAAGATGGGGTTAATTGGTATCTGGGTCTTAATTGGGACAGTACATTGAAAATGTTTCAAAGCTCGAGAGAAGTGCTGTATTTATTTTATTTTTGGGTGTTTTTGTTTATACCTGTAGTGAATATAAAAACGTACAAGAAATTAAGAAAAATAATGCCTTGAAACATCTTCAAAGGCCTGTCCCAATTAAGACCCAGATACCAATTAACCCCATCTTACCGGTACAAACTTCACAAAGTATTGAAAACAGGAATTGATATAATTTGTAAAAACGTGAATATGAACGGTCATCTAAATATCATCTTACCTTCGGACGTGCACCACTATACACAGACGTCAAGCATCACATTGGCAGTTGGAAAATCATAGTTCATTTGTCATAGGGAACGAACAACCAAGGTGTTTGTACTGCACCCGTGGCTGACTGTACATGTTTATTGTACAACGATAAAATTTAAAATGCTTCATTTTCTTGGTGATCCCCATAGTCCTCATGATGTGTTCCTGAAGAAACTGGAGGAATTGTACAAGTAATAACACTTGAAGTGATTTGAGGTTTCATCACTAAAACAAAAAAAAACAAAAACCAACGTGAAACGTTTTTGAAGTCAGCTTTTGTTTGGTTAAATTTATATCAATTTTTTACAACATCTGCTTACGGAACCCTAAAAAGAGAAGTTTCGATAAACGCTATCATTTGTATCTAGTGTCACGCTGAGATATTTATGGTGTATCGAGAAACACGCATTGTGTCATGAGATTGTAATTAAAGTTCGATTCTTACGCTTATGTTGTGAAGTAATGATGAATAATGACCTGAAACAAACAATGTTTTTATTAATTTATATCTTTTGCTATCATAATAGTATCAACAACATTCAAAAGCACTTTTTGAAGCCGTTGAACAACACGCTATTAGCCTTAAGGACAGACATTTCTTGTCAAGCATCTCCATACAAAAAATACCTCAAAAATACCGAAAATCTAAACCTGTGATATAATTACAAGCTTTTTAATCATATATTTTCATGACAGCATTAAACTGACTCAAGTAGGTCTTAAAAACTTCAGTATTTAAGGGAATTGCAAGGTGCATTAATCTTAAAGATTAAAGTAAACGACTTGACTCCGTGTCACCTAAGACTAAAGAGAACGAATTTCCAGAAATGCCTCCTGAGCATGCTCTATTTCAGCTTTCTCTCTTTTATGGTTTCAGCTGGGAGCCGACAAATGGTCGAAAACGTTAATTTTATTTTCATACTAAATGTTTTTGAAGAATCAGAATCATTTGGTAATAGCTTGGAAGCATTAATCAAACAATGATCCAGATAATAATAATATGGTAATCACGTTCATCCAGACGTTCGTGTTCAAGACCCCAAAGTAAGGATTATCTTTGTTCTCATAGAGACCAAAAACTACAAAATTACCACAAGCACCTCGACCCATACCTATTCTGTGATTTACTTCGGAAATCGTAACTACTTTGATTGGCAATCGGTGCTCAATTCATTCACATCACATGACACTTCGGATACAGACAAAAGTGACCATTCTTCTTTATAGAAGGAATAAGGACCTGAAATCTGTCTACATCCAAGCATTTTGACATCCTCATACATTATGCATGAAATGGCCACTTCTTATCGTGCGGTCGCTACACAAAACACTTCAACAAGACTACCAATTCCCCATGTTGTAAGGAAAGATTTTACGACCGCTATATTTTGCTTCGGACTCGATTCGAGCCCTAAACGTCTTGAGTATTACAAAGTGGTTATTGAGCAAACTGCTTGCCATTTCTTTGACAGCTTAAAGATTTAATGTAATAACTATAAAAAAAGAATTTTGTCGGTACAGATAAGTAGCGCGCGAGTTGAAAGCAGAGTTCAGGAATGCGATAGAAATGCAAGAGTGTCACGAACAACACTATACGGAAGATAGGTGTGCGGGTAGCGGGGGGATATGCTCCCGCTCTTTACCTCAAGCCCCGTCTGCACTTAACTCAGGCGCTATCTGCGCGATGATGCCTGTGCTTTGATTTGATTGGCTCTTGTAACATGACAGTTTATCGTATTCGGACACTTTATTCAGAACTATAACGGATAATCATAAAACTGTAAAATAACTGGAATAAAGTATGAAGGGTTTTCAGGCATGAAAACATAATTGCCCATAAGTTTCGGATCTAGAAAAACGTGACTCGATAATTTATTCGAGTCCTGATTACGACACTGCTATTCCGCACCCTATCGCTCTATTCGTCATGGTCCGACAAATGCCGAATCCTTATCGCATCCGACATCAGTAGTTGGATAACCAGATTAATTTGGGATGTAATAGATAGCTATTCGACGGTCATCCGGAAAGATTTCGCCTCTGAAAGGTAAAGCCCTTTATGTTTCATACCGCTCGAAGGATTTTTCGAGCCAATTATGGAGGTTTTGATTTAGGCCGGGTTGTGTATTATGTCTAATAAAGTATTACCGTTCTTATCAACATAGATGAATCTTTGATAATGTGCTAAAATTAACTTAACATATTTTTTTCTTATTCTTTCTTTTTACATACGATAGATTAGGTAGGCTACGGTTGCGCTGTTCCAATAGGTAGCCTGTATGCTTTTTCGCTACTAATGCATAGTTAGAAAACTATTAGTTGATAATCTTTACGCATTCAGTAAATAAAGTATTATTTACTTTTCATGTCTATAACCCTTCAAAGTGAAAGTTTTGAGATTTCAATAAATAAAACTTATACTTGGCAGTTCTAGTACCCAAAGTGTTACGAGTACTAACGAGTACATGGTGCAAACATTTCTCTTCATGTCGGTTATGGCTCAATTGTTAACTATGGTGTCCTACTAAAACCTTAAGATAAATTCACCCCGTAGTCCTAGTAATGAACCTTTGGGACATGTAACCTAAAATTCACTTACTTAAATGTTTCACTAAAAGGCCTACCTACCAGTCCATAAATCATAATTTCGCCTTATTCTGCCGAAGTTTACCTTTAACAGGTATAACTTTGTTCCGGACAAAGGGTAATTTTCGTTATTACTAGGGATTATGTTATGATACGAGCAGTCCGTTTGTTTCGGTATCTCGGCTATTACAATAACAAGGTGCTTATTATATGGCTATTCAACTTGTTAATAGCGAAAGCACGTCGGTAATTATCTGCCGGGGAATAATTGTAGAGCGCCTATGTTAAAAATGTATAGCGAAGATACAATTTATTTTTCCGCCGGAGTGTTCTGTTTCGTTGCGATTGGCTTACTTGTTTACTGGCTACTTTGAGAAAGTTTATTAATAAACTACCCAGTTGCAAAAATCACTATTGAAACTTGGAATATTTTTAGATCTGAAATTGCCATTGCATTGAGGCACATGGGATTTTGGCCATAAGGCTGCCAAATAGGAGTAGGTGATTGTTTACTATAATTTAGCCTACAATTGTCTTGCACTGCTCCCATAATAGAAATTTAAGCATCACTACAATTTGATGGGTAAAACAATCGACAGCCAAAATACATTATCATTTTGCCAAAGCGTTGTATTTTCATGGAGATTATTTTGTGGGAAAGGCAGCTAAGGAAGCCCTTAAAGTGGACGGATTATCTTATAAAGGACGCAGGATTCCGGAGAATTTCCTAGATATTTCTAGGGTGACCTACAAGCTCCTAAGGGGAATAATAATACGTATCTTTCTGGTTTAAACATTAATTTTGTGATGTAGCAAATTGCCAGCTAAATATTTACTAACACCTTCGTTTTCAACTATAAACTTATTTAACAATACCTGAGAAGAAAAAATGCGTGTATTAATTAAGTAGAGGCTTCATTATTTGTTGACCTAATTGAACTCAGAATATAGATTTCAGTTCAAGCAGGTTGAACAAGACTTAAGGAGTTATCTTATTTAAAAGTCGATAGTACCCGAAAGGCAAAATAGCGGTATGGTTGTGTGAATATGTATGTTATTTATAAATAATCTGACCTTTTGTTATGTACTTGTGTACTATAGTACACAAGTACATAACAAAAGGTCAGATTAACGTGCTTGTAATTAATTAAACAGTGAGAATATTTATCCTCCTGTATTAATGATCTGTCGAACTAGTTCAATTAAGCGAAATGTTATGATTCTGCAGACATAATGAGTTTGATTGATTAATGAAAGCAATTCAATTATGATTCATTAAATTCATATTATTTTTATCAGTTTACATTTATTTCTTAATGAGCTCAACACTTTATATAGGTAAGGCTTGGTGTGTAAGAAAACACTCAGTTATTATCAGAGATAAGTAGGACCTCTAGCTATTTTCGCTTGAGGCTTTAAATGATTTAAAGGTTCTAAGTATTATTGGTTTGATTTCTTAACTTATTCAATTATTTTGCATAACTCTGTAAATAAGGTAACCATATTTCCTTTATTTAAGAAAATTATTCCCTTTTACTGTTAGTAACAATAAAACAATTTCTCATTTTTAATAACAGTATTATTGATATTTAGGCAAAATAACCGATAAAACGTTTGAAAGGAAAAGTAACCATATACTTCAACATTTTCTTACTATACCAGTAAAAACGTCTTTGTCTAATTATTTTATTACGGATTTCTTTAACAAAGTACCGAAAAGCAGCTAATTTGCTATGTTTCTTCTTAACAAGGCATCGTGTTTCCGAGTCTAATAAAATTACTACAAAAACACCGCGTTGTAAGTTCATAATTATCAAGCATCGTTAAATAATACAAGGAAATATATTTTGACAAGACTGTCGGCAGAATTCAACTAATTGAACCGCCACAAGGAATTAAGGCGAAATACTAATAAATCGTGTTGGAACATCGGTTTGTATTTAACTTTACAATATTCAAACAAACAAAGAAAGACGACCGTCTTGGTGTAATTGTTGAGAAGTCGGCTACTACACCAAGGGTCGCGGGTTCGATCCCCGCACAGTACAAACATTTGTGTGCATGAACATGTCTGTTTGTATTGGTCTGGGTGTTTCCTATGTATATTAAGTATCTATTTACAAAAGAAAAAGTATTTAAGTATGTTTAACCGTTGTCTAGTATCCATAATGACGGACTATAATTAGCCTACTTGGGACTAGATGGCGCTGTGTGGAATAATGTCCAAGGATATATCCAAGGATCATAAGTATATAGGAAATTCTTAAAGAATGCAATTACTTTTTTTTTGTTCCATATTTTTCTTGCAGCAAAATGACCTTAAGGGTGTTTCAGAAATAACGCTCATTCAAATGTTTACTTACAAATCCAAGGATAATTATTACAATATATTATAAGAACAGTTACTACGCTAATCAAATTTCAATTGTATCAACGGAGTGGCTATACATAAAGCAAGGTTTAACGAGTACGTAGGTCGGTCATTCTCAGCAGGCCTGGTTTTGGTGCGTCCGTGCAATTATCTGACTAGTTTGTTATATTTTGAAGCTGTCAATTTTTTACTAACTAGATCTAGCATCAATCTTTTAGGAATTTGAATTTGAGACACATTCTCTTGTAAAAAAGCACTTAATTATTTTTTCTTAGGTCGTTCTCCTAAGTTCCGTTCGCTGTCCAGAACCCTGATTCAAGTACAAAACCTTCAATAGTGTCAAAATGAGTTACGATTGGTTCATTCCAGTAAATACAATTTTAAGATGAATAATTAAGCATTATTATTCACTAAAAATATTCTGTTTAACTTGTGTATTTTCTCAGACACACCGAAAAATATGTTTGTCCTGTCATCATGCCTTATTTCAGTCACGAGCATAAAAGTAGCGAATATCTTGCTCGCCGAGTAAGTAATTCCTTTCCCTAGCACAACGTCGTGTTTGATATGTTGCGCCGCGGCAGGCAACCGAAGCGTTCCTATGTCACTTGCTCCGTTTTCGAACTACGACCGTAAGTACTTAATTTCTATTCGCTTGGTTCACCTCTTTTCTAATTTCCGTTCGCTCTTTTAATTAATATTTTAAAATGGATACAAACTGGTCTGTGATAATATTATATGCAGGCATTTGTTGGCTACCTCATACTTGTAGCAATATACTGTATTGTTTACCATTTGATTATTATCTCATAAAAACCGTCGTGTTCCTAATTTCCATCACCCTATTCCGTCACGCTAAAAGTGACGGAAATTATATATTACCTGACAGCATTTGTTTTCTTAATGTTTTTACCTCAAAACAAGTTTTTTGGTGTATATTGTGTATTCTTATTTTCAGAAAACATGGGTAAGCCAAAACAAAGTTGAGAGGAGATTTTGGAGCAACAAAGGCAACAAAGAAGCAACAGAAGACAGCAACGAAGAAGAGAAAGAATCAAGAATAATCCCGATCTATACGCTGTGTATAAAGAAATAGACCGTTGTTTATCGGTGGTTTATCGTTCGTGTTTCTAATAGAACCATTTTGGCTGTCTATCCAAAATGGTTCATTTGCATATAATATAATTATTTATAATGTTTGTTTTTTTTTAAATTATCAGTTGTCGGCAGGCTACCGGGATTTTTTTTGGTTTTATTAAAGAGGTTTTTTTGTTATTTAAAGAATGTACAATTGCTTGTGAGGTTTACTTTTCATTAAATTCTGTTTATTTTCTATTTGAGTTTTATTTCAATACAATATAAATTAAATTTTCTAATTTCCATCACACCCAAAACTTTGTCACCTCATAACTCCATCACCAGTCGGCACATTGAAGTGCCAAATACATAATTCTGTTTATTTTATCGTCTTTTCTTAATTGAATAGCCAATTAAACGAATTTCTTGCGAAATAAAAATCGTGACGGAAATTATACGAAGAACTCCTTATCGTGAGAATGACCGAGGTGTAAGTTGTAAGACTAACCTTTACTTAACGGTAAGCCTTTATTTGTTAGAAATTAAATTGCATTTTTGTTTGTATTTCTGGACAAAGCGAGACGATTAAGCCCGAGTTATTACGATGCTCGGTTTTACGCGAATTACGTAACTATGTAGCGGTAAAAAGATTTAGCTGGCGAAACAAGAAAGGTCCGGCTATCCGGCTGTAATGGCTTATTAACTGAACACCCGGCTTAGCCTGCTTCGTGAGTCAATTAGAGAAACGTTTATTAGTATAGTTAAAAGTCATTTATAATTACAATTTGGTTAAATTTGCTTTTGTTAAATTACTAGGATATTAGGCCCGTTTTACATTTTTCTGTCATCTTTCAGGTGTTGTACCTTTTTTATGTGTCATTTTGTAAAAGAGCGAAGTAGTTTACTTTTACAGCGCGTATATTATACATTAGCTGAATAGCTTTTGTTGTAACTTATAAAAAAACTGATCTAACAACGGTTCCTACTCTCTCTCTCTCTTCCATGCTATACATCAGATATGGTGGTGGCTTTCCTTATTATTCTTCTCCACTCCGGCATTCCTACATAGGAAGTAAATCGTACAAAGGACTGAGATCGATGCCTATCAAGCCGTAGAAAATTATATAAAGTAATTTTATCCAACACAAAACATTTCCTCTTCAAAAATGTCCACCGTGCACGCTCGTTTGCCGCTCAAACGCTTAATTGAGCACGTTATTTATGCTCAGTCCTATGCTCGGTAGGTATTAGCTGCTCAATTAGAATCACATTACGTTCAACAATTTACCGCTAACTGACCGAGGGGCGCCCAATGCTTACGGAATAACAAAATGGCCGGACGCCTGTTCTCGACTGGAGCTTGTTGACTTTGGATGTGTTTAGAGAGGGCCGGGTGAAACAGATGATTTGAATTAATTTTCAAAAGTAAAGCCCGTTTGATTAAATACAAGTTTTTTTCAGTGCACATGTTTCGATATTTTATTGGATATCGTGAAATCAATTTAGGTGACACTTTGAAAAAAAAACCACACACAAACTACTGAGATTATCCTTTAAGAATATGTTTTTTTAAATAATAACTTATTTATCAATATTTTTTTTTAAGAATAAAAAAAACCAATCATTTAACAAAAAATGAACTGCAGCTGACACGTAGGTACATCTAAACTACAGAATAATACCAAACAAAAAACTTGCATCGAGTTGAGGGATAACACAAAATCTCTCATGGCTGTGGTGTGGCCCTTGAGCGCGTCCCCCAGGTGGCGGATAGGGGAACGCCCTTCAGATATGGAGGGTACCGGTTAACCGGCGCGGACCAACACCGGGGAGAAGGGTGGCACGGTAGGTTCGGACTCGTCCGGATCGAGGTGTCGCCTGACTCAGGCCAGGGTCAGCAGGCTGTGTGCTTGTCACTCTTGGCTGTTGATCCTGACCACGGGGGGGAATGATACCGTAATCTCGGCGTACTCGGGGCGTGAAACTTAGCAGAGTATTGGGCTCTGTTATGGGTCGCACTTCAGCGTCGGGACCGGGGGGTCTGTCCTGTCCTTTTCTTTTCCTAATTTCCTTTGTTTCCTTTCCTTGTTTCCTTATCTTTGTTCCTATTATGTTATCCTCTTGAGTTTTTGTCTTGGTTTCGGAAGTTTGTGCATGGTTTTCATGCACTCTCTGCCGGCTCTGGGACTTCAACGCAATTACCTTTTCCTTACCAGACCTGCGTGGATGACAACCACTTTAAAAATCACGAACCTGGAGGTCCACCGCGCCGAAGGGGGGTATATGCGAGCGTAGGGGTTGGGCCCACCCTAAGGGCCCAAATAAAGTCATGGATTCGAACAATTTTCAAGGTATTACCCAGGAGGGTCTCACTGTTTCATGCAGTGGGGAATCCGTCCCCGCTCCGGCGGGCAGCCCCGTGTACTCTGGGGGGGGCACAAATTGTTTTGGGCACGTGACGTCGTTTGTTGTAGAGGATGTTGAGGTAGTTGAGAAGAAGGAGGACCTGTCTGATAAGATGGTGTCGGAGGTTTTGGCAAGGGAGCCTATAGTTACCCGTCTTGCGTCTGCGAGCAGCGCAGAGAGTCGAGGAAGGTTGTGGTCGTCTCCAAGACGGCGCAGCCAATCCGGGGGCCGGTCCGATACTGGGCGTTCGGAACCGGATATTACAGAAATTTCATCGGGCGATGACACTTCCGCCCCAAAAATTCAAAAGACCCAGAGGGGAAGAGGTCGGCCACCTACCACAGGCAAATATGTCGGAGCTCATCGGGCGAAAATGGCAAAATTGGCGTTCCGTAAGAAAATGGAAGAGGCGGAAAGACCCGAGTCCGAACAAAAGGCCGAGGAGGAAGTGAGGCAGTTGGCCCGCAAATTGAACTGTCCAGAAAACGTGAATGGCCTCAGTGAGTCATCCATGTCCGTTTCTGCGACAGAAGAGGGAGACACGGCGCAGATTATAAAAGAAGACATGCTGCGGATTGCGGCAGTAGTACTAAAAGTTGGAAAGTCGTCCAAACATTTGAAGGGCACTTTCCAACGAGCCCTTTACGATGCCAGCGACAAAGCTGAAAGCCTGGCAAGCAGAATTTTAAAATTAAATGCCACAGACGAAACACTCAAGCTGAGGAAGGACTATGAGGTCCTTCAAAAAGACCATAACCGCGTCTTGGGTGAAAACGCCCGCTTACAGGCGCGGCTAGACGACCTCAGTAAGGAAATGAAAGACCTGCGGATTGACTTAAGCCAACAGCAGCGTGACCGTATGGAGGAGATTGAACAAAATCTGACGGTGCGAATGGCCACGATGATGGAGGCCCGCTACCCGCGCCCTTCAGCGAACCCTGCGGTACCTGGAGTTCGTCCACCATTAGCTGCGGACCAGGGTAAAGCGAATAGTGCTAAAGCGACTGAGCCGGCGCTTCAGCCACAGCGCCAGCCCCGTTCCCGGACAAAACAACTGACTTCGGCTGCGGCGACAGCGGGAAAAAATGTTCTGCCCAAAGGTGCCACTGCGCCCCTAAAAGCACCCAAAGCTGCAGCCAAAAAGGCTAAGGGGTCGGCTCAAGAAGCCCGAGTGTGGGTTCAGAGTGGCTCAAACCAAACGGTGGAACATGTGGAGCCGTTGCTTCCAACACAACCGGTCGAAGAGGCTTGGACTAAAGTGGGAAAGGGGGGCAAACCCGTAAAGAAGGCCAGCGCTGTCAAACCGGCGCAGCCTCAGTCGCGCCGCAAGTCTGAGCGTCGCCCAAAAGCCAAGAAGGGCCAAAAGGAGCCAACCAAAGGGACACCAAAAGTACGCAACCCACGTTCGGCTGCAGTGGTCCTTACACTGCAGCCAGAAGCCGTGAAGAAGGGTACCACGTACGCGAGCATACTGGGAGAGGCCAAGTCGAAAGTAAACCTGGCTGGCCTCGGGATAGAGGCGGTTCGGTTCCGGCGAGCTGCCACCGGGGCAACAATCATAGAAATCCCCGGGGCTGATAGTGGGGAAAAGGCCGACTCTCTGGCGGAGCAGTTGAAGGGGGTACTGGGGGCAGAGGAGGTGCGCATCCACCGACCTGTGAAAACCGCGGAAGTGCGGATATCAGGGTTAGACCAGTCCGTCACAGTGGAGGAGCTCACAGCAGCGGTGTCCAAAGCTGGTGGATGCCCCCTTGAGTCCATCAAAGTGGGTTCAATAAGACGAGATCAGTCGGGGCTTGGAACCGTGTGGGTACGCTGCCCAGTGCTGATAGCGAAAAAGTTAGCGGATAACCGCCGGGTTTTAGTTGGCTGGGTGGCTGCGCCAGTGAAATTGCTGGAACCAAGGAAGATGAGGTGCTTCCGGTGTCTCGAGCTTGGGCACGTCAAAGAACGGTGTACTTCTGACGTTGACCGCAGCAGTCAGTGTTACCAATGCGGTCAACTAGGCCATAAAGCGGTCGATTGTCAAGCGGCGGCGCATTGCACACTGTGTGCTAGCGCTAATGAGCCCGCCGGGCACAGGGTCGGCAGTAAATCCTGCACGGCCCTGCGCCTGAGGAAAGGAAAGAAAGCCGTTGCTGAGGCCCCGTCCCAGCCACAGCCTAATCCCCCTCCAGCAACAGGGGACGAGGATATGATCGAGGCCCACGTGTCGTGATGGCACAGAGGTTCTTGCAGGCGAATATCAACCACTGTAGAATGGCTCAGGACCTTTTACACCAAAGCCTACTACAGTGGTTGGTGCACGTTGCAGTGGTGGCAGAGCCTCTATTTGTTCCACAGCGGGACGATTGGGTGGCGGACAGTGACGGAGTCGTGGCTATTATCACTAATGTGGCTGCTGGGGCTCCTCCCTTTCGGAGGGTAGAGAAAGGTGGTGGTTGGGTGGCTGCTCAGATGGGAGAAACACTAATCGTTGGTGTATACTTCTCCCCCAATAAAACTCTCGGAGATTTTGAGGACTTCTTGTATGAGATTGAAGCTGTGGTTAGCCGAAACCGGGCTCTACATCTGCTTGTCGTCGGGGACCTTAATGCCAAATCCGCGGTGTGGGGATCCTCGTCGACTGACGCGCGTGGGCGTTGCCTCGAGGAGTGGGCAGTCACCACCGGCCTAGTGATCTTGAACCAGGGCTCTGTAAACACGTGCGTGCGGCAGCAGGGCGGGTCCATTGTGGACGTATCGTTCGCAAGCCCTGCTCTAGCCCGCCGTGTCTCAGGCTGGAGAGTGTTGGAGGATGTGGAGACGTTCTCGGACCACCGGTACATCCGGTTTGACGTCTTCACAGATCCGACGTTCCACACTAGCCCGAGCCAGAGATTTATGGATAGGGATCGCCCTCGCTGGGCTTTAAAGCGCCTCGACAGAGAGGTACTGGAGTTGGCCTCCATTGTCCAGGCGTGGGTGCCCGCACCTGTCGGCTCGTACGAGGTGGAGGCTGAGGCGGAATGGTTCCGGGAGGCGCTGTCGCAAGTCTGCGATGCAGCCATGCCCCGGACCAGGCCTCTCCCACCCAGACGCCAGGTGTACTGGTGGTCCGCAGACCTGACACGGCTCAGAGCGGCTTGTATTAAGGTGAGACGCCGGTACACCCGACTCCGGCGAAGAGCTCATCGGGATGAGGAGCAGGAGGCCCACCAGTATGCTTTATACCGTGAGGCAAAAAAGGCTCTGAAGGTGGCTATTAACAGCGCCAAGGCAAAAGCACGTGAGGAGTTCTTGGCAACATTGGATGGGGATCCGTGGGGGCGGCCGTATCGCATGGCCATGGCCAAACTGCGGCCGTGGGCCCCCCCGTTAACGCAGAGCCTTGAACCTCCGCTTGTACAGGTTGTTGTAACGGCATTGTTCCCGGCGAGAAGTGAGTTTTCTCCCCCGCCGATGATTCCAGACCAAAACGGAATTGAAGAGGACAGAGAGGTGCCCATTTTGACCGAAGACGAGTTTGGTGCGGCAATACTCAAGTTGCGGGCGAAAAACACCGCGCCCGGCCTTGACGGCATACCCGGGCGTGTACTGGCTCTTGCCTTAAAGTGGTTGGGACCGAGATTACGGAGTCTGTTCTCGGCTTGCCTCATGCAGGGCTGCTTTCCACGGCCGTGGAAAACTGGAAAGTTGGTCCTGCTCCGGAAGGAAGGACGACCAGCGGATTCGCCGGCGGCATATCGTCCAATCGTGTTGCTCGACGAGATGGGAAAGCTTTTGGAGCGTATTATTGCTGCCCGTCTCGTCCAGCACATTGAAGGAGCCGGACCTAACCTAGCGGATTGTCAGTTCGGATTTCGCCGCCACCGTTCGACGGTTCACGCAATACTGCGCGTCAAGACACAGGCTGAGGAGGCTATTTCCATGGGAGAGGTTGTTCTGGCAGTATCGTTAGACATTAAAAATGCCTTTAACACTCTCCCCTGGGCGTGCATAAAAGAAGCCCTCAGATATCACCGAACACCTGTGTATCTGAGGGACATCATAGAGTCGTACTTCCGTGATAGGTTCGTAGAGTACCCTGGCCGGGACGGCTGGCACAGCTGGCCAATGACGTGCGGTGTTCCACAGGGGTCGGTCCTCGGTCCGCTCCTGTGGAATATCGGTTATGACTGGGTTTTGAGGGGGGCTAATCTACAGGGTGTCAAGTTAACATGCTACGCGGATGACACCCTGGTTACCGCCCGAGGAAAGAACTACAGAGAAGCAGCATTACTGGCGACTGCTGGCACCGCTTGTGTGGTGAACCGTATTAGGCGCCTGGGACTGGAGGTGGCTCTGCACAAGTCTGAGGTCTTGTGTTTTCACAGACCCCGGCAAGCCCCTCCAGCCGGATCTCACATTGTTGTGGGTGGGGTCAGCCTTGCCGTCGAGTCGACAATGAAGTACCTTGGAATTGTCCTCGACAGCAGGTTGAACTTTCGCCCCCACTTTGAGAGGTTGGCGCCTAAGATGGTGAAGACCGCAAATGCATTGAGTCGGATTTTGCCGAATCTAGCCGGGCCGGGTAACAGTTGCCGAAAACTGTACATGGGGATTGTGCGATCTATTGCCTTATACGGGGCCCCCGTATGGGCTGACTCTCTGACCCGCCAGTCCACGTCCATTCTGCGCAGGCCGCAGAGGACGATGGCGATCAGAGCAATACGGGGGTATCGCACGATCTCCTTCGAGGCGGCGTGTGTGCTGGCGCGGTCCCTGCCCTGGGATATAGACGCTAGGGCCCTCTCGGCCGTGTTTTATTGGCGAGAGGAGGAGCGCATCTCGGGCAGGCGACTCGCACCACAAGAAGTGGAAGGCCAGCGACTCGACTTTTTGGTCGAGGCACACAATGCGTGGCTAATGAGACTTGAGACGCCGGTAGCGGGCCACTGGACCATTAATGCGTTGCGCCCGGTATTCAAAAAGTGGCAAGAACGACGGCACGGCCCACTAACCTACCGATTGACACAGGTCCTCTCGGGGCATGGCTGCTTCGGGAGGTTCCTGTGCCGCATTGGAAGGGAGCCAACAAGCCGATGTCACCACTGTGACAACATCGATGATTCAGCCCAACACACTCTGGAGGTGTGCCCAGCTTGGGCCCAGGAGCGCAGCGCTCTCGCTGCCGCAATCGGCTGTGATGTTTCCCTGCCGGCAGTAGTCCACGCCATGGCTGTCTGCAGGAGATCTTGGATGGCAACAACCACCTTTTGCGACACTGTAATGTTGCAGAAAGAGGCTGCCGAGCGTTTGAGGGAACTGGACAACCCTAGCCGGCGGAGAAGGCGACGCAGGGCTGGTGTTACGCCCTAGTGTGTCCCCTTCGCCCTGTGGTTCCGGGGCGTTAGAATTCGGCCACGGTTCTCCCCCGCCTGTCGTAAGAGGCGACTAAAGGGGGCCTTCGGGGTCACTGGGAGTGCACATGGCGGGGGCTGTGTGCCTCCATTCCAAGTGACTCCGAGGAGGACGGCAGTATGAGGTGGCCTCACACTGCCGTAGACGCCAGCAGGCAGCAGGTGCCAGTATGGAGGTACAACTCCCTACGAGGATGGCTGGATAGCCGGCACAGCGCGTCAGGGTCCTACAGGTAGTGTTTCGAACAGAAGTCCTCAGAGAACCCTGAACACGCGCGGAAGATGGCCACCCCGGGGTTTTAGTGCGGTATTCTCACCCCCTGTGGGGTGGGCGAGTCCCACACTCCCCCGCCCTACCCTCGGAGGGCGGGAAGTTCATAAAAGAATTTCCCCGGGTAAAAAAAAAAAAATAAAAAAATAAAAAATAACACAAAATAAATAATTTCTAAATTTGGTGTTTATGTGACTGGAACAATGATTATACCTAGCCAATAATCCTACGGTTGAAAATAATTACTAGAATTCAGCTTTATTTAGCGTGTATTACAGACATGAAAGACGTAAATTAAGGTAAATGAACAATATTATAAAAATAGCAGAAGTAGATAGAGAACTTAAATATTTACAGTTGACTACTAAGAAACATGTTTCACTTCAAAGGAAAATATTTTACTTCAAAAACCTGAATAATTTCATTGTTATGTAGAATTAGCTTCATAAGTTAATTTCAACTGACGTTGAAATTTCTAAAAGTAAAGCTTGAATATTTCATACAGGTAGTACTATGTCGAACCCTATTGTATTTCGGTTATCTCTCAATAAGGGTTAACCGGAAGAAGCAGGAATGGACAGACAGGATCAAAGCAAAGAAGGACTGAATCACAAGTGGGAAATTAACTGATAACAAAGACATTACGCCGCAGTTTAGGAGATCAAAAGCAGCCACTAATGAGATGAATCATTTATTTTCGCCGCTGTTGCAAGATGTCAAAAATTTTATTAGTAGGAAAATACGCGGAACCATTGAAGGTAGTTCAATTATACTTCGTCGCTGCATCCTCGGGATTTTATCACAAGGTAGTACATTTCTTCATGTACCAGGCATCAACACGTTTTAGAGCTGGTATCACTGAAACAGAAAAAAAAAAAACAAATTCCCTCCCTACGGTAGGTGCGTCGCTCTGACAGGTGACAAGTTCATCATTCGTTTCTAGTGTTCGGGCATCGACACACCCTCTCTCGTTATATTTTTTATAGAACGGTTTCTTTAAGTGCTGAAGTGTTTGCAATAGTTGTAGTAGTGTAAATCGATAGATCCTAAATGGAATACAACGTTAAGATCGTACTTACCTTTCGTTTTAAACAATAACTAAATACGATCTACAATAAAAATCTACCCACATTTTCTTGCACAAAATGTTTTAATAAGAGAACTCGTGATTAAAAGTCAATCTTCGTATGACTGTAAACAAAGATAAGCAATAGCATGACGATGCAATGTTTAAATTTAACAAAACACGTCAATGATGAGACCGTGAAGTGGTCTTAATCAATGTTGGCATTAATTTAAGCTGTTTATGATCCTGTTGAGGCCTGTCCAAAATGGACCCACCGTAACGAGATTACGATAAAACGCACACTGAGTGTGTGTTTCCAACAAACGAGACAAACAGAAGAAGAAGATCCTGTTTTTTCCCGTACCAAGTTGGTCGGTGCATTTTCAGCAAATTAGCCAAGCAGAATAAAGGTTCCTGTTTATTCCTGTCCAAGAGGACGTCCCGTAACGAGAGCACGGCCAGGCCCACAACGCGAGTGTGGTTTCGAAAGCATTTTAAGGTGAAAATCAAATCGAAGACCAAACTGTAAATTATTTTGTGCTATCCTTGCATAACAAAAACCTTTCTTTCTATATACATTAGTACCTAAAAACTTCTAGAATAAGATTGTAATTTCAATTGAAGACTAACGACTAAGAATAAGTCTTAGTAATGGAAGTACCTGACATTGAAATAATGTTTCATTTTGCTACTACACAGACACATCTGAGTAGCCACGCCACAGCTTTTGTAGCTATACAGCTATGGCTAACATCATAACTTACTCTAGTTGCTATAAAATTTATATTTAAATACATTTGATACCACTTCGTGGTTACCGTTTACAATATTCATAATATGATGAAGGCTAACACCCGTGTTACCACGGGATAACCACTCACGTAGGCTTGCTGCCCACGAAGTTCACAACATAATATGAGAAAATGACAATCCAATGCGGACTTAGCAGAATGAAGTATTCAATTAGCTATGTAATTAGAGGCCGACGCCGAAAACCATCCCGGTGAGTACCGGTGCCTAATAAAAAAAATATTATTTATTTACTTCTTAAAAAACCTGGGGGTTGGCCGAGAGTCATCACGAAGGTATTGAAAAAACCTGGGGGTTGGCCGAGAGTCATCACGAAGGTATAATAAAAACCTGGGGGTTGGCCGCGAGTCATCACGAAGGCATATAAATACAGAAAAATGATCTCAAATTTGAGACTTAATAGCTTGATCTGTACATAAGGAACAAACCTGGGAGTTGGCCGTGAGTCAACATGACGGTAACGATATCGCAATATCTGAATTAAGGGCCTATATTCAATCCGTGAATGGCCCATGAAATGAAATGAAATGAAATGAAATGAAATGAAATGAAATGAAATGAAATGAAATGAAATGAAATGAAATGAAATGAAATGAAATGAAATAAAAAGAAATAAAATGAAATGAAATGAAATGAAATGAAATGAAATGAAATGAAATGAAATGAAATGAAATAAAACATAAAATGAAATGAAAAGTATTTTCATAGTGATTATGAAAAGTCAGGTATGTATTAAACAACCTAGCCTTACCAGTATTTTTCTGTATCTTACCTTGCTGATGGTTTGATAACCTTACCTGGTGGCAGAGAACCCATGTAAGTTTTCCAAAATTTCCTTTATTATTCAAGAAATAATTATCTATGACTAGCAGCCGCCCGCGACTTCGTCCGCGTGGCCTTAGCTGTATGTGAAAAAAGATTTTCCCACTTTTCTGTTGAAATTTTGCTGAATTTTCTTTGCTATCAACCTCACGGAGCGCGGGACCTTTCTAACGAATGCAAAACCGTGGAAATTGGTCTGTGCGTTATAGCGTCAGAAAGGAAAACCCGACTTATTTTTATATAGTAGTTTATTTTAATATAATAAATAAGCAAAAGCATTTGAAACAACATGAATTGAAGAGACACTTAAATTCTTTATTATTATTAGTTTATTCTTATGAAGCGATAAACCTAATCCACCTAATAATTAACACAGTAAGTATTTAATGCAGCCACGCGTTTAACAATAACAAGTTGAATAACAACACTTAATAATGGTGTAAGTACATAAACACAGCCGTCTTTTAAATGTATATGCATACATGTATCTACTTGATTGACTTGTTGTTGAGTGGTGTGCTACGCATGCGGATTTCTTTTATATGCAAAATGCTACACTTTTGCCGTTTAGCAAACATTAGTGACTACTCATAATTCAGCAAGCGTTAAATTTGTCATTTAACGATTGAGTAGATGATTTTTAAAGGTATAACTGCTGTTTTAGCCGTTCAATAGGCACAACTTGTAATGTAGACTTGATTTAGTACCTCGATTCCGTGGTTATTTTTTGAAATAACAAAATCAATCAATAGGTATAGTGGATAACCATATCCAAGCCATGACTGGTTTTGACTTGGGATTAAAAGTTATAAATTGAACTAAAACCATCTCACATTGATCGCATTTCTGAATACAGGAAATGTATTGGAAAAATATTTTTGTCTTGTCTCTATTTCAGTAAGACTAGTACTTAGTCATTTGCAGATACTCTGACAGCATATACCTAAAGACAAAAATGTTTGGTAATGATTTGCAGATTACCAATTTATAGGAAGTAGTTTTAGCTTTTATTGTTCGCATCTGGCAAGGTTTGTTGATTAAGAAATTAATTGCAATCAGATGCTAAATTACAATTTAATAGTTTTAGTATTTGATATTATGTAGGTAGGTGACCTACCATTAAGAATTTGTTGCATACGCACTCACGAGTAGAAGACATCGTGGTCTTTCATTTTAAAATGACCGCAATAGGTTATAAGTTAAGTTTTTCGTGAGAGTAGGACTGAAATCACAATAATAATTTAATGAAAAATAACACCTTCGCATAAGCAACAGCTCTTTTATCAGTTTACACTTTAGTAGTGTACCAAGCCAAACAAGATTTGACATTTAATAAGAAATTCACAGTAAGAAGTTTTAAGGAGAGAAGTCAGTAGAATATCTTAATGCAATTCTAACCTTCACTGTACCAACAGGGAACTGTAGGTACCTACCTACTTACAGTGTTACGGATATTATTCGAATAGCGATAGTTAAAAATAGACGATTTCCACTCACGAAAACATTGTCATAAAGAATAGTAAGACGTCTCATCCTTACAAAACGCCCCAGCTTTCACCAGAGTGGCATAAATTACCTAAGTAATAATACCTTAGTTAGGTTATTAGATTAAAAACATAGGCCAGCTGCATTGACTAGGTCATGTGTAGTTTCTATCTTGGAAGGACATTTCAATCAATGAGAGTCATAGAAACTCTTAAGAAAAATAATAAAAACTAAAGCTGTCTGCTTACTCTGTGCAGTAGACAACATACTTACATTAAGAAATATTATTAGCAAAAACTAGGAGAGTAAGTTACTAACTAACTTACTTTAGTACCCACTGCCGTTGGGTTCTATTTGGGAATAGGTTTTCCAAACAACAGCTTTAGTTGAATTAAGTTAGGTGACTAATTATGTGTCACCCACACAACGAGCACATACAATGCTGGGCATTTAAATTGTTGTAATAAACCACTGCCCAGTGTACTTGTATATAATTATGTACCACCTTACTTTACATTAATTACGAAAATATTACGGGAAAGTTGCAGCTCAAGCTGCTAACCTGTTTCAATAGACGTCGTTCTTTGATCCCGAATTTACTATGGATTAAATATTCGAGTAAATTAGGTTTTATTATTGGGTGGTATATGTATACCTGTTCTTGTGTGTGATAACAGCAAAGTTCATACAGTTACCATTAAGTTTTTTTTTAATTAACATTGCTTAAATCAATATTAATTATTATGCAAAGCATATTTATAACATGAAGTTATCTTAATATATATTCATCTTGGAACATAATACTGAAGCTGCGATGATCTTTTGACTTTTGGTCATTGGTCCTTAATTTTGTTGCGTTTTTATAGTAAACAGGTGAAATTATAATAAACGTTACCTATCTCACATCAAAAATAAAATTTGGTATCAAATTCAATTTAGTAAATCCTTGATATTGATTTCCCTAGACCTCTAAACATCTACCTTGTGATAAAATCCCGAGGATGCAGCGACGAAGTATAATTGATGATTAAACGAACTTACCTTAAGTGAAGTTCTATCATAATTATATGAGTCGCTGCATCCGAAGGGATTTTAGCTCCCACCCTACCCATAGTTACCATCATACCCTTTGGTAACTAACCCGAGTAACTTTAGGGAAATCTGTCTCTAAAAGAATGATGAACTTGTCACCTGTCAGAGCGACGCACCTACCGTAGGGAGGGAATTTGTTTTTTTTTTTTCTGTTTCAGTGATACCAGCTCTAAAACGTGTTGATGCCTGGTACATGAAGAAATGTACTACCTTGTGATAAAATCCCTTCGGATGCAGCGACTCATATAATTATGATAGAACTTCACTTAAGGTAAGTTCGTTTAATCATCAATTATATCTTAAAAAATAGGAACAGTACACACTTTTCATAAATTTCAATAAAGATCTACAAATTTTGACACTAAATCTTTGGTAGCATCAGGTAGGTGTCAATACAGTTTACAGGGTGTCAGTTATCTAACATACAACATACACCCACAAACTCAGAAACGGAACAATCAATCACTAATGTTAGTCACATAAATGCTTGTCTCCTATGAACATCGAACACACGACCTTTAACGCTATAGGTAGGACTATCCGTTGCGTCAATAGGTCAGTCAATACGGTAATTGGCTGTAACCGGTGTTACAACCGGCTAAATTCAACCTACTATACAACGAAAACTAGGCTAAGTCTTCATAAATTGATGTTTTCAAAAAGTGTTCGAAGGTTTTTAAGAGAGAGCATCAAACATAGTCAGTAACATGAAAAAAATAACTTCGTATCATGATTTTGACTGACCAACAAAAGACATAAAAAGTCATCGCAACCCAAAAAACCTTAACTTTATCAAGGTCCACAAAAAGCCCAACACTAACAAAGGTAACACGATTTCATAGCTCTGTGGCACAATCAGTGGAACTTATTGGTGAACATCGCGGCCCGAAAATCGTGATCGGACCACCCACTGGCGCTGAGAAGGCAAATAAAACAAAACAACGATAAATAACCGCTTGCGCATAATTGATCACAAATTAAAACTCGTGGCGCGTCCGAAATGTTAAGCCCCGACGTCGCCCCGAGCAAAATTAGTGCGTCTCCACATATGACCTTACGCACACATCTAAAGGACAGGGACGCCCAAACCACAGTATAAACCATACAGTAGGTTATCTAAGGCCGCCCGCCGAGTTAGTCTACTTCCCTTTCCAGTTTCTCTACCTGAAGGTTGTCTGGAAGAGATCGCTCTTAGCGATAAGACCGCCTGTATTGTACATTCTAAATGGTACTGCCGCCTCCCTATGCCTCCCTATTTAATGCTAGCGTGTGCGTGAAATCGCGTGTGCGTGATATCGCGACACGGCGCGCGACGCTCACGCACACAGTCAAACCGAGAGTGGCACGTTTGTATGTACCTAGATGTTCTACTGTATGGTTTATACTGTGCCCAAACAAGCTATAAATAAACAATCGGTCAAATCGTTTCGAACTGGTTAGAACCGGTTTTAAATTATAAGTAAATAGCGAAGGAGTTTCTCATAGTTATTTTGACCAAATTCACACATGGAAAACGTAGCCAGATCACCAAAGCCTTTTGAATATTTTTTACCAGAGACAGGTCATTATTTTCATTTTAACTATAATTTGTGATATCAACTTGTATTTTTTATTTCAAAATCATTTTTTCGGTTCACATGGTTCACATATTTTTCACAATGCAATAAAACACACACATTTAACGGCACGTAAAACTGATACACATTTCGCATCGGCAAAATTCGGATTCAAATAGAGGATCGTACATTTCGTTTCGTAAATTGTGAATTTAAAAAATAAAATGTTCGGACAGCTGTAGGAAGTTAAATAAACACTTTTGCCACAACGTCAGAGTCCTTCGCGCTCCTGGGATACAAGCGCTCACGACTATAGCTCTGTCGGGGTAGTCAAAAGCACATTGATTGCTGCTGTCATGATGAACGAAACATTTAGATATTAAGGTACTTATTATTTACAATGCAACAAGTCATCGAAACGCTTCTTTGCTCAAATATTAGCCGCATAAGGCGATTATCTAAATTACGTAAATATCATGTCAAATGTAAACCTGGAAGAATAAAATATAAAGCTATGTAATTGTTCATTTTATATCAGTCCTTACTAAATGAAAAAAAATGTTTACACACAAAACTGGAAGGACTCCTACAAAAAAGTGCGCATCAATTCAATGAGCAGTTTAGGGAAACCATGAAACAGAAAAGTTATATTTGTATTTAATCATCATCATCCTAGCGATTATCCGTGTATTGAATTTCTCATAAACTTTTGAGATGTAGTTTTGTAAAAAATGGTTGAGTAAAAAGAAAGCCGTGTTATCTCTTCACAAAGAAAATCTTTATTAATTGACATATTTTTGCCGCCAAAAGCGTGACCGAGAAAAAAAAGGTAATAAAAAAGTTAGGTCTTCTTTTTCATAAAAAAAGTTAAATAAGGCAGTGGACACATCAGCGTTTTCCTAAACAATCCGGGTTGCTGCCGTTGCGGCGCCCGGGGTCCGCTCTTCTGCGTCTGCTCCTCCACTTCCCCCTGTCCTGTGCGTCCCTCTCTGTGAGGCCACTGGCACGCATGTCATCCCTCACGACGACAAACTAACTCTTTTTTGGTCTACCCCGTTTGGGTCCTGACGGAGGCGGCATGGCAAGGCACATTTGTTTCCCACGTATATTTGTATTTAATATCAAGGCCCATTTACAAACGCATACATTTTTGTACAATATAGAGAGCAAGAAGAAATTAAAGTTAACTGAAAAAGATATCCGTTTGTCAGATGTTTAGCCTAGGTGCGAATTTTAACACAGTGCCTACTAGGGATCCCTAGCTATTCTATTCAAACCATTCTCAAAATAAATTAGTAGTCAACACAACATGTCACATTGTTAAAGGATTAGCACTCGACGAACATGCATGTCGAGGCAGGGATGCCCCGAGAGATATAATATTCGTTCTAATAATTTAGATTTTCCTGACATTACTATGTTAAGCTTCGGATTTGCGGAATCCAGATCGCTAAAGCCAGATATTTCACATGAAAGCTTAATCATACTGACAAATTTATTAGTCCAAACACAATGTTGAGCTTAGTAACAATCCTTTGAATCGAAATAAAACTGACGAATACTTCTACCTGACTGATAATTATTTACTCCAGCCAGGCAGAGCTTAGCGGTTGCATGCAAAGTTTTCTCGTACCTACTGACTTATTGGAAGTGAGTTAGACAGAAAACAGGTTAAAGGTTACAGGTAGGTTGACTGAACACAACACAGGTGACATAATATGCTGGAGGATCTCAATAGGGACCCATGGGGGAGACCATACAAGGCGGCGCGAAACAAGCTCCGCAATAATGGTCCCCCCGTGATTGAGACCCTCCAGACGGAGGTGTTGGAGCGGGTCGTGCGGGAGCTCTTCCCAGAGCCCCCAATGCACACCCCTCCGACTATGGCTCCTCCCGTGCCTGCCTTGGCTGACGAGTCGATTCCACCTGTCACCGACGAGGAGATGGCGGCAGTGGTGGATCGTCTCAAGGCTCGGAAGAAGGCCCCGGGGCCTGATGGGGTGCCGGGCAAGGTCTTGGCCCTGGCCTTGGCCCATCTTGGGGGACAACTTCGGGAATTGTACGACGCAGCGCTCGCGTCGGCACGATTCCCGAAGTTGTGGAAGGAAGGGCGTCTGTGTCTTCTCCCGAAGGAGGGGAGGCCTCCGGGGGAAGCCGGCGCGTACCGGCCAATCGTCTTGTTGGATGAGACGGGGAAATCGTTCGAACGAATCGTTTCCTTCCGTCTCATCCAACACCTGAAGGAGGTGGGGCCCGATCTGTCGCCGGTGCAGTTCGGGTTCAGGGCAGGTCACTCGACCCTCGACGCCCTGACCCTCCTAAAGGAAGAGACGGTTGCTGCCTCTGGTCGCGGGGAGAGGTCGTTGGCGATATCTCTGGATATCGCCAACGCCTTCAACAGCCTACCCTTCGGGGTGATTAGGGAGGCACTCCGTTATTTTGGAGTGCCCCTCTACTTACAAAGGTTGTTGGAGGACTACCTCCGCGGCCGGGAGGTGTTATTTGAGGGGGCCGACGGCATCTTGGTTCGTCGGCCGGTAACTTGCGGGGTTCCCCAGGGGTCCGTGCTCGGGCCCCTGTTGTGGAACATCGGCTATGACTGGGTGCTCCGCGGCACGCTCCCACCTAGGGTGCGTGTCATTTGTTACGCGGATGACACCCTAGTCGTAGCCACAGGGGGGGACTTTGCCGAGGTGAAAAGGCTGGCGGAGGTAAGCGCCAGCCTTGTCATCGGCCGAATCGAGGCGCTGGGCTTAAAGGTGGCTCGCAGTAAGACCGAGGTCCTCCTTTTTCATGGACCTCGGCAGGGACCACCGCCCGGCGCCTCGGTCCGCATAGATGGCGCGGAGATTAAGGTGATGGCCCAGATGAAATATCTGGGCCTGATCCTGGACGGGCGCTGGCGGTTTGAAGAGCACTTCAGCCGCCTCGCGCCCCGTCTTATTCGCGCTGCGGGGGCTCTGGGTCGCCTTCTGCCTAACGAACGCGGCCCAGACCAGACGTGCCGGCGCCTATACGCCGGAATCCTAAAAAGTATGGCGCTATACGGGGCGCCTATCTGGGTGGATGCTCTCACCGCCCGCAACAGACGGCTGTTGCGTGGTCCTCAGAGGACCATGGCGGTGAGAGCGATCCGTGGATATCGGACGATATCCGCGGGGGCTGCTTGCCTTCTCGCAGGCATGCCCCCGTGGGAGTTGGAGGCGGAAGTTCTCGCGTCTGTTCACAGGTACAGAGCAGACGCGAGAGCAAGAGGTGAGCGCCCCTGCCTCGAAGAGGTGGAGGCGGTGAGACGGCGTGCAGACGAGGAGGTCCTGCGTCGTTGGGAGGAGGACTTGGCGGATCCGCCCTTCGGCCAATGGCCGATAGACGCGATCCGCCCGGTCCTCCGGTCGTGGGTCCGGCGAGACAGGAAGCCGTTGAGATATCGGCTGGTGCAGATACTTTCCGGCCATGGGTGCTTCGGAAAGTATCTGCACCGGGTCGCGAGACGCGAGCCGACACCTCGGTGTCACGAGTGCGGCGCGCCAGAGGATACCGCCCAGCACACACTTCAAGTGTGTCCTGCATGGGCGGTACAGCGCCGCGCTCTAACGGCCAAGGTGGGCCAAGACCTCTCGCTGCCGAGGATCATCGACAGGATGTTAGGCAGCGATGAGGCATGGGGGGGGGTGGTCACCTTCTGTGACGACGTTATGTCACAGAAGGAGGCCGCGGAGAGGGCCCGTGAGGATGATCCTCTAGCGGTGCCTCTCCGACGCAGACGGCGGGGGGCGGGAATGCGGCGGTTTAACCGTTATGTCATTCCTGCTCCCTAAAAGTGACACCAGGGGTGCGGGCTGGGGAGCCCAATCCCCATTGCACGGTGTCCTCGTCTGGGGGTGTCCTTGTATACCAGGATGCCCCCCGTGGCGTGAGGAGGCCCGGCGTGGAGGCCGGGCCGCCGCAGGGACGATGTGGCAATCGATCAGAGCCATGCCGTCCCGTAAGCGGCGTAGGTATACCGGTGTATTTTTTTAGTGCGGTATTCCCACCTCCTTCAGAGGTGGGCGAGTCCCACACACCCCCACCCCTTCCCCGAGGGGTGGGATAGTGCGTAAATGCATTTTTCTGACACCGAGAAAAAAAAAAAAAAAAAAAAAAGGTGACATAATATGTCTAGAAGATAGAGACTAAAATGGGCTAGCATTATGTTCAGGAATTAATGAAGTGATGACTGTATAATGTTGACTTGGGTGTATTGAACTCATTGACTCTGAAACCAATCAAGAAAACACTCCTAAAACAACATAAATTAGTTGGCCAATCATAAATATCACTCAAAATTAATCGATGCATTAGATCAATTCAGAAAAACTAAGTATTTCGTTTGCATATTGTGGCGAACAACTTCGGAACCTTACCTTACCTTCGTATTTGGTAAATTTAAATTCATTATTTCCAATAACAGTGTTGTACTATCTATATTGTACTATCTTAACTCTCACTCTCTGCTAATCTAGGTTTTTAATGGCAATATTATTCAATAGTTTATTAAGGGATTAAAACGCTGAACTTATTATTATTCATTGATTTACGTTGTTAAAAAGAGATTAGTAACGTTTTTGTAAATCCTGTAACATTTTTGCTACTCTCCTTTTTGTCTTTAACATCGCTACGTTGGAAACATTTTATTTAATTAAATGGTGAATGTCGTTTCCATGAAAGCCCTTATGCTGTACATGTGCGAGTTCCTTTTGTGCGTCAAAACAATGGGTCGTATTTAGTACAATATGTCACTCAAAATATATGAGCATCGTTTACAAAGTCAACCAAAACATTTTTATTATTGAAACTTTTTTATGGCTTGACTGGGTACGTTTTATTTTTGACAAAGGATTTCGGTTTCATTTTCACATGTATTTTTATATACAATGTACAAGCGTTAAAAACAAACCAAACTTTAAAACGTTTTTGGTGGTGGTTGAAGATTATAACATTTACTAGTGTGAATTTTCCAAAACCTGACAAATAGAGGGATATACGTATACAGATATTCTTTATTGAACATACCTACTATGAATATTACAATAGTAATAAATTACAAAGACCAATGTAGCTACAATTAAGTTGGTCTTATCGCAAGAGCGATCTCTCCCAGACATAAGAGGATTCTTCAAACCAAGCTGAGATGCATTATGTCAGAAAGAAAAATAGAACAAGCTATGTTTTAAAATACTACTTAACTTAGAGTAATATTTTTCTAACTCAGAGGTTCAACAAAATATGCACTTGTTCAGATTGTCAACTTCCCACGTCCAACGATTGAAATATCAACTTTGAAGCTTCGTAGCATTACGAATACTAGAGAAAATCTAGTTAAATCTGACGTACAATGCGAAGGCTTGGCCTGCATGGAATGCATAAAGGTGCACTAGATATTGCAATCCCTGTTCAAAACTGATGCCAGCGCCGATAGCCGTTTCTACTACCTGGTTTTAATGTTCTGTTTGATATTAGGCTACATCTAGTCTAAGCTGGTGATCATGTTTAGCTTGCCTTGAAAGCTTTGGAAGCGGAAGGCTTGGTCTAAAATCTAGGTATGACTTAACTTCGATGATGGATCATTCATCGCCCATCATGATAGCCTAGTGGCTATATGTTATAGTTAACATAATATCAAATAATAAACAGCTAACATAATATTATCAATGTTATGTTTTACTTTAAATTCCCTACCTTGAATAACAACGGACAAAAATATCTCACCTTACCTTACCTACCTTGCTTTTTTTCTCAGTGTACCTGAACCTGAGTTCATAAACTTTAGACTTCTACCTATATTGCCGTTGGAGCCGTGTTTTGTCAAAAACCTTTTTGATTTTACAGCCTCTATCCCATAAAATTGAAGAGAAACGTGCACCTACCGTGTACACGCTGATGGAACCCACTATTACCGGCTATAGTTACTAGAATTTTAATTAAAATCCACTAAAACACGTAACCAGCTTCGTGCACGTCCGAAGTTTTAAACGCTATGATTTATACATGACCGACGACGACGTTTTCGAGGTTTTTTATGCTTCTACAATAGGCGGAAATATATAGACTGCAGCTTTAATTTCTTTCATATTTTCCTAAATTATTAAATTTAATTATTTAAAAATTATTTAGCAAAAAAACTTATATTTTTGGTTAAAAAAATATTTTCCTTTTTAACTAAAATATATGTTTTTAAGGGAATAACATTAATAAAAAACATGAATAAAACACATTAATAACGCACATTTCCACTACTGGACATTTAATTTAAACAAAGCTCGTGGTATATTCACAAATATCCTCGCTCTCCATTGCCTGTACAGAGCCAAATCACGTCCACGGCGTAAAAACAAAATCAGCAAAGCAAAAATCCGAAGATCCCCTGGACGCTAACCTGGCAGCCTGGCTGAATTATGGAGATTGGATGGTACGAGTACACGCAAGATTCAGTTTTCCGCTTCATTTCATCGCCGTATGCATGCTAAGCGTGTTTGTACTTTGTCCATTACTAGCTAGCTACATATCCCGCTCACATTTCACTCAGAGGTTACAGTGACGTAAATCTCTTTAGTTTTATACTCCTTTGTTTACGTCCTCTTTCGGGATTCCGACAGCAAGCTTATGGCTCTATTCCGGCATGACGAGCCTTTACCGAAATAAACTCACGCAGAATTAAATTTTTGCTTCCATTTTATTCGAAGGTGTCTTATTTTATGTCTTAGGCCGCTATCAATTTATGTAAGCACCCTAAAGCGTGATGACAATGTACTGATAAAGTGTGATGATGTCAAACGCAGTAGGTATAGTGTACTGAAACCTAAACATTCATTGTATCTTAATTTTTGTCTTTCCAAATCATCCTTTGTCTTTGTCTCACGCGTTAAGAAGAAATGAGCTGTCGTAATACCAACATAAATAATGCGTCAATAGATCAATAACATAATGTTGTTATTGACTGGTAGGGAACGCCTTTAGGCATTAAGTCCGCCACTTGTAATTTACTTTCGTGCAATTTAGAACAAATAAATAAATTTTGTGTGACGAAAGGAAGCTCTGTAAGTTTATACTGATAACACAAAGCATTAAGAAGGTAGGTGCAGAGGTGCTCACATCAACCTTTACATAGGGGCACCTTATGCTGCTGACATAAGACCTATTTTGCAATGGTTTTGTGAAGGTTGATGTGGGCGCGTCTGTACAATGTGAGAGTTATTCTTGGCACAAATGGCATCAATATAAGCCACGATGACACAGTCCTCTATCTATCACTGCACCACGTTCAATGGTGCATTCTGATGACTTCAGTGCATTAAAATTCATTGAAAACTTGTCTAATACGGCAGTACGTGACGCGAATACTGGTACTGGTACTGGTGCTTGCCTTTTTGATTCAGATCACTGTCATACATCGGTTTAACTCCTTTTGTGAACTTATAAATAAGGCCGTGAGAGTACAGTTTGCAAATATTGTGTGCGTTTGATGAATAAATAAACTTGTTTTATAAGCAGTAACAGTGTATGCAAAAGTGTTTAGCTGCGTTATTGTAAATTGCAATAAATTATTAATCAAAAGGGAGAACCCTAGTTTCAAATAATTACGAGGGAGCAAATTTTTTATTGAATAAAAACCAAAAAAAAAGTTGGTTAGTACTTTCAGAATTTGCGTCCATTCTGTGCTATGAAATTTAATCAAGTTGTATAATAATAGATAATAATTTATTTATTTCAGGTGACAAATTACATTACTTAACAGATTAAGATCTGTTATTTATTATTTGTTATGTAATGTAATTAACAAAATCGGCCCATATTACAAATACCTTGACTAACATTCATACTTATTAAACCCTATCAACTCGAAATAAACTACAAACCGATGATGTCCCGCAATATGTCCAAATATTCAAAGATCTATTCGAAAAAAATAACATATCAATTAATCAAAAAACTTTCAACACCATGAAAGTCGTAAACCGTTTACGACCAACAAAATTTGACTTACACTCATATGGTGAACCCGCTCTTTATTCCGCATAGAAATCTTTAGTGTTGACCATAAAACACCGCCCACTCCCAAAAGTGCATTAAGTGGACTATTATCGGTTCCACGAACACATTAAAACAGTTGTAAAAACAAAAAGTACCGAGAAATGCCTAGTGTAATCGAGTTATCGAAATAACTGCAGCAGCTGTAGCAGGGTTGACAGATTTGCCAAAACAACTACAAGGCCATTAATTATTATCATAATTATTTATATTTTTTATAGATTGATTGATCACTTGTTATGTAAGTTGTACCATCCAGACGTAAAACGGTCGACCAGCACGAGATATCCGTGGCGCAGTTGTGACAGTGGATCGGCAACGATCGCTGTTGTAAAGCAACACACGCTGGGTCGAAAATGGGATGGGTGATCATACCGACCGAATTTGAGTGATGTATTTTTTGGGCCTATCAATGCTTCAGAAGCCACGGTAAGCAATTGGTTCCAGTTGACGTCGCTAGACGTCAGTCGTTAAGTAAGCCTAGTCGGAGGACTTTAGGACGGCTTGATAACATCTGACATTAAGGTTTCTTACTGGCCTTACATCCCTTCAACAGTCCGCACTGAGATCGCGTGTTAGCCACTCGTTTGCTTCGCGGTCCTGTAGTACCACGAGAAAAAGACAGTAGTTTGTCTCGCGGTCCTACAGGGCCGATTGTGTCTTGTTTTTTACTAATTTGGTGAGCTTAATTGTATGCGGCAACAATAAAACCTCTCGAGTGATTTAAATTATAGAATCATCATCAGCCTGTTGTAGTCCACTGCTGAACATAGGCCTCTCCTTTTGCACGCCACTGTACTCGATCTTCGGCTGCTCGCATCCAGCTCCTGCCAGCCATCCTGCGCAGATCATCACTCCACCTTGCCTGAGGACGTCCTACACTACGCTTGCCGAGACGCGGTCTCCACTCAAGAACACGTTTACTCCAACGGTTGTCGGTTCTACGGCTAACATGGCCAGCCCACTGCCACTTCAGCTTGCTAATCCGGTGGGCTATGTCGATAACCTTGGTTCTCTGCCGTATCACCTCATTTCTGATTTGATCTCGCAGAGAAACGCCGAGCATAGCCCTCTCCATAGCCCGCTGAGTGACTTTAAATTTGTGGACCAGCCGTGCCGTTAGTGTCCACGTTTCGGCTCCGTATGTCATGACGGGTAGGACGCACTGATTGAAGACTTTTGTCTTTAGGCACTGTGAGATCGACGACGTGAAGACTCGACGTAGCTTCCCAAACGCTGCCCAACCCAACTGAATTCTTCTGTTCACCTCGTCCTCGAAGTTGTTTCTACCTAACTGCAATGTCTGCCCGAGGTATACATATTTTTGAACAACTTCGAGAACGGCGCCTTGTTTCGCAATCGGTTTCGGTAGTACATGTTCATTGAACATGACCTTGGTTTTGTCCAAGTTCATCCGTAGACCGATGCGCACAGAAGAGTCAGCCAGGTCATTCAGCATCTGTTGTAGGTCCTGCAGCGTTTCTGCCACGATGACGATGTCGTCAGCAAATCGCAAGTGAGAGATGTACTCGCCATTGATGTTGATGCCACGTCCTTTCCAGTTCAGCGTCTTGAACATATCCTCCATTGCATTTGAGAACAATTTTGGGGAGATAACATCCCCTTGTCTCACACCTCGATGCAACGGTATAGGACTTGTTTGCTGATTCTGGATTTGGACGGACATAGTGGCTGCTTCGTAAAGGCATCTCATCACTTGGATGTATCGCCAATCTACTTGGCATCGCTGCAGGGACTCCAGAACAGACCAGATTTCAATCGAGTCAAAGGCCTTCTCATAGTCCACAAATGCTAGGCACAGGGGCTGATTATATTCTTCAGTTTTCTGTATAATCTGCCGCACTGTGTGGATGTGGTCTATGGTGCCGTATCCGCTCCGAAACCCAGCCTGTTCCGGTGGTTGGAATTCGTCGAGTCTTCGCGCAAGACGGTTCGTGATCACTCTTGAGAACAGCTTATAGACGTGGCTTAGAAGGGAAATTAAAGAATAGACCATACCAATGCCAGAAAAAAAAGTTAAATAGACCTGTGATTGGTTGAAAACAAAATTTTCATATGATGTTGTTGATGTGCACACGGTGACGCAAAACTGCGTGACAAACAAGGTAAATCGAGCACTGGCTGCGCGGCAAACGAGTGGTTAGAGTATGCCTCGTGCCACCTCATAGTTAAGGTGAAACCTGTGCCCACTAGTGAGACGTTTAACTATAGGCCGTTTATGTTATAGGAACCTACTCCCTTCTTAACCTTCTTCTTCTTCTATCTACTTCTTTTAAGCAGTGGCATGAGATGGAGTAGCAACTGTCAGTTTTACTGTGTCAGCCTCATATCTGGATCTCATGGTTTTTAGTTTTTACTCATCTCGTCTCATCTTATGTGAAGTGAAGATTTTTAAAATTATTTCAATAATTGCATAATGGATTGCACTTTAGATAAGATTTGAAATGTAGGATTAACTTGGCAACCCTGATTGTGAAGCCGGACGCCGCTTATCTCAACGAAATAATGTAGTTTTATTTTAGTTTTGTCCTTGCGGCAGCCGAGAGCATCATTCGCGCGGTATCTTCACCACAAATCAGTACCTCTGTGGAACTCCCAGATAACACTAAAAAAATCAAAAGCAATCTTAAGCCGACCGCTTACGACCTGTTTTTGTTAAAAATGCATAACAAAGGTACAGTTTGCTTGGAGTGGCCCGTTCTATGCAGTGCGAGTTATCGCTGAGCGGCAATCTTATGCGAGCACTATTTCGTTATTTTTGCAGAAGTAATGTAGATGAGGGAAGAAATATTGCCGAGTATGCCATTAAGGGTTTATTTATGGGCCAAACACTGTTTTACTTGGTGGTGTTGAAATTATTAATGGCATGTTTCAATGTTTTGTAAGAAAGGAATGAACGGAGCATGATTTCTTTGCTGTTGTTTGTTATTAGTTATATCAGTGACTTTATGTCCGATAAGGTTTCTTGGGGAATTTGTAATTAATCTAAGTTTTCGTCGCCAGGGAACAACAAACTCGCTACCTTGAAATTTCACTGATTTTCAATCGTCTTTGCATATGCAGAAGGTAAGTACTTACAATATGATTGTAATTGAATTTGTTGAACTGCTGCAACATTTAAATGGTAAACACCATGGTCTAAACCCTAAAAGTCAAATAGGTGTGAGATAGATAATGCCATCTAACGCAATTTTATTATTCACATCTTTGCTGCCAAAAATGTTCTGTTATTTTGTCTCGTATCTCTATACATGAAAATGGATTGCTGTTCGTTAGTCTCGCTAAAACTCTGGAATGTCTGGAACAATTTGGCTAATTTTGGTTTTGAAATATTTGTAATGGTCGAGGGAAGGTATAAAAGGTGAGTAATCATGAGAAAATGCTGGAAATATAGTAAAAATCTCAATTTAAGTTTCCTCTTAGTAAATGTTACTACCTGTCACGTGACTGTTGGGACAGCTAGTCTTACTCTAAATTAACGAAGCTAAGGCAACGCTACCGCGTTGCGTTGCGGTGCGTCGCTCCATTGGAATGGCATTGCGTGCGACAACGCAACGCATTGATGGGGTATGTCATGTCAATATTTGTAAGATACCTACGTCGTTGCGTCGTCGCAACTACTGCCAACTAGGGTATGGCCATAACATTAACTTGACAGCTTTATTTACTTGACTTGTATTTCATTCATTTAGATACTATATTGTAACCTTAAAACATTTTAACATTTGTATTAAATATACATTATAATTACATTATGCTACAAGGAAAGTTATCCTGTTTGATGTTTGTATCGTTCTACTAAAACATCAAATGTACTATAACAACATTTCATCAGAAAAGTCACCCTTCGCATAATTTATGGACACGATTTATTTTGTAACTCAATAATCTCCCATTTCGCGATATCATTAAATTTTCGTCAGCAGCAGACGTCAGAATTAATGTTTGATTACATGAAAATGATAAAGTGAAATCTAATTTCTAATTATAGTTTGATGGCATTTGATGATATAATGTTCCGCACGGCTGTGTTTAAGCTTAAGTTGTTTAGTTATTAGATTTTGTATCGTTTGAATATCCTAAAAGAAACCTTAAGGCAAGGGATGCTTAAAGTGTTACTTCTTTGATTTTTTTGAACTTTAATAACTTATAGTTGCTATACACCATTGTAATAATTATTATTCTCGCAAACTAAGGCAAGGTTTCGAACACACATATCGAGAAACATAAAACAAACTGCCTAAACAAGACCCACTGCTGGGCACAGGCCTCACCTCAACTATTAGGTTGGAGCGATGTAAGGCCTCGAAACCTCAATGTTATATGTTATCAAGTCGCCATAAGACCTCCGACTAGACTCAACGACCGACATCTAGTGACTTTGACCGGGACAAACTGCTTAAAAGACGTAAGAAAAATAAAAAAGTATCCTTTACTTTCCGATTACCAAAACGTTAGCGGTTCGTGCTAGGCCTTCTGGTGAGACGTTACCGCAACGCGCTCTACGCGTGTGAACAAACTCTCCCAAAGTCTTCTAAATTGCCCTATTTAGTTAAATCGTCTTAATTAGAACTGTATACTAAACAGGCAAGCTAATAACTCTGATCTCATCTAGCACTAAGGTCTGGTTGCAGAAAATTAAGTGACCTAAATACGTCGGCAGTCCTGAATACAGAGAGACTGTTTGGCCGCTCTCTACCGCTTGTGTGTAAATCATCAGCAGGCAAGCTGTTCGAACGTTGTTTGTATTTCACAGTTACTGGATAGATAAATCATTCATTGTGATTCTCCAGTAATATGTAACATAGTTTTATGTAATAACGCCACAGTAAATATAAATTATTATAACATTCACTTCGTTAGTTATGGTCTCGGTAGCTCAATTGAAAGAGCGGTCGCACGGCTTGGCGATAGATGCAGGTTTGAGTCCCACCCACCTCATACCTTGACCAAATTAATTGATTTTGGTATTTTTCTTTACAGCACGGTAAACCCTAATCACAGAAACATACTTTGAGAAAAAAAATACTTTTCTCTTCCAGGTTGTTTGGAAGAGATTGCTTCCTAGCTATGAGACCGCCTAAATTGTACATTGGCGTTTATAATTCAATATTTTAAATATTACTGTGATGTTTTGATACGATTGTATCTATCTATCTAATTTTCAGCCATCGCAGGTACTAGATAAGCTTCCGGTCGCGGCTTTGCTTACACGAAACTAGGTTAAGACTCGTGAGATGAACCTTACACTGAGGAATGTGGTTTATTACTAGATGAAAACCAGCTCTTTATTGTTATCTTCGACATCTGCTAGACAAATGGTTTTAACGACATACTTTTATGTGCAGCTTTGAATTATATAATTTGGTAATAACTAGTGTGTTGTAGACTGCAAAATAGACAGTTACTTTATAGCATTATCTGAAGAATCGCAAATACATAACATATATTAATTAAATAACACCAATGAGTTTTTTGGCGTCAATAAAGAAAATAATGATAAAATAATCTGATTGCTTTGTAATGTACGTTCTCTATGGGGAAACGTCCCATACCTATAATTTTGTATAAGCCTTGCGTTTACTAGCTACATAGCATAAATATAAGAATCAATATTATCACGTAAACAATAATGTAGTGAACAAAAAGCTTCATACAATAGACGATCCCATTTTTTTCAATAATACTTCTTCCAACAAGCTTCATTCTCATCGGCTTCGTTACAACATCCTTTGTTCGATACCACATTACCTATTAGTTTTTGTGTTGAAGCCGAACAAAAAGCCCAACAAAGCCTTAGTAACGCCGAAAAGCAACATGTTTGGTAACAAAGTTCACAACATTAGCTGTATAAACAAACCGTAACCTACGACCCTACCAACCAATCAGAGATTATGAGTAAGCACTCGCCCGCGGCTTGCCAACGATTTATTTTATTATGTTAATAGGATCAAATTTAAAATTAATTCAAAAGATGAAAAAATTGCTGCCGCTTGTAATGATTAAATGCGCCTCACTTCCTGTGTTCTCTTTTCCACGTAGGTAAAAAATCGGTCGAAACTTTCATTGAGGGTCGACCAGCGAGTGATTTTAACGAGATTTTATTCGCAGAGTTTTTATTTCGACAGGGGGAGGTATTTTCACGAAACTAATGAATGTCAAAGAGAGCATGATTTACTTTTCGCAATTGATCGTCGCTTGTTTTGGCCGATCAACAGTAATCGGGGGTTTGAATAACACTCGTTATTAATGATTGCTGGTAATTTATGAGTTGCGTTCAATATCTTTTTCCGGGAAAAGTTCTGTTTAGATTTTGTTATGAAATAGCTTGTTTTATCAACTCATTCAATCTTTGGCTAGACATCCTTCGTTTAAATAATTTCAGGCCTACACGATAAAGTTTAATAAATTAATAGGAATAATTAAAAACTGTAAAGGCTCTTTACTTCTCTCATTATTTTTTCAATACCTGGAAGACGTATTTCATTGACATTCGTATGACATTTTTTTTTATAGACGTATTTCTATTGCTTATTACAGCGTATAAATGTATACTTTTATTTCTATGCGTATTAACTTACTAAGATCTACTACTCTACTATTTTATTTAATGCGTTCTGTTTATTCTTGATGCTTTGTCACTTAGTGCTTTGCAAAATCTAGCACTTCAGTTCGTTTGACTTCAACAGGATTCGTTCTTATTAATTAGTTTAGAATTCTTTTATTCGGGTGTAATCTCGTTTACAATGGGGAAAAAATCAAGAAAAAAAGACTTCATCGGCCGAAAAATAGGCTCATTAAAAGAAAACAACAGAAAACGTGATTTTGAATCGCTCTAGTCGATTTTCTATTCAGCCGTTGGGCATTCAACGTTGCGTTCGCTTAAACTTCTTCACATTGAACATAAATATTGTCTGAAGTTCTAAACTAAGTACATCGCAGCAAAACTTCATCAAAACCCTACATATAGGACTAGATCATCTTACATCCTGAATACATAGTATTACCATGCAAACCGCCCGCGATCTGTCTGTTTATTACTTTAATAGCTACTTTACGTTATAATTACCACTCCCATGCACTTTAAATTAATTTTCAAGAGCAGTGAACCGACGGACAACCGGCTATTATCTTTGATATTACTCGCTGATACACTATTAATAGCTAGCCACCTTCCCTGCTAAGTGCATGCTCGAAATATCGGAAACTAACTACCTTTTCAATGTCATTATGGGATTTATAAAACACTTGCTGTCCCGAAAGATGTTGTTCTGTTGTCAATTATGGACAGGTTGCTAAGAAAAAAATAAATTGTTGTTTATCACTATATTCCTAGTATTTTCACATGTTAACTAAACCTTTACACCTTTCCTGGGCCTGCACAAATATTTTAAAACCAAAAATTAGCAGAAAGTCCTTTCTATTTAAAGTTAACTAAACATAATATCAGAATATTTTAAGCACAAACCATCTTTTAAAATGTAATGGCATTTAAATTTTAAATAAATAAAACAAGAGGTTATTTAGTTACGATAGTCGCCCATTACAGTCAAAAATAATGTAATTATCTGGCGAGTCGAACACCGAGCTACAGGTGGTATTTCATTTAGTGGTCCTCGCCACACGGGTTAGGTACTTAATCGCGATTAACTGTAATCATATTCCGTCTAAATAACTAAAGTGTATAACTAAATCGAATTCATTGCCACATAAAACGGTATGTTTCTTGAACGGGTCGCGCTAAACGACTATCTTTTAACGAGCTTTCGACGAATGGAAACAGAATGACACATTTTTTGGTGCATTTTAGTGTCAATTGAGAATTGGTACAACGATTATTGTCATGTAAGACGATGCGGTTAATCTAGAGATCAAATTACAAAGTACTTGCACTTAAAATGGACGGCTGAACTTTTTGTTGATTTAGCTTTGGTTAGTAGGAAACCAACTGTTGTTGTTTTTAAAACTATTTCTGGGAAAAGGAGACGGCTTTGTTGTAACAACCCAAAAAGCTGAATTAGCAACCAACATATTCTAAAAAAGTGAATTTTCTTCATGAAAAACTTGCACATTCGGTATTGCAAATGATGTAAAAATATTGAGTATGTTATGCCAAATACACTCTAAAGACATCAAAATTATTTATTTTAAGTATACTGATAATAAAATTTCAAATAAATATTACATAATAAATATTCGAAAATATCGTTTCTCCATTTTCTATACTCATTCTAATCTTTTGTGAGTGCTTACATAAATCGTGAAGATCTAACAATTTTCTCTAGAATCAAACGGAATTAACACATAACCCAGATGAAATATGTAAATAAAATCACATACATAACACAGCTAGCGAAAGACCGCACAACAAAGGTTCGTTCTTTATTATCCTTTCCCGCCTCGACAACATAAAATGCATTTATTTTATCCGTGGTATATTTTCAGCCTCTAATGCACTCTATTCCGATATAGAAACGGTTGAATGGTTTTTAATGGGCTGACTCCGCATTAAATTATTATAACTATCACGCCACTATAGGCGGACGCCTTAAGCGTAGGCGAAGCTCATAAAAAACAAATTAATTTATATTATAAGCTCACGCTTCTTACTAAATCTTGCTGTGACAAAATATTTGACAGGTTTTATTGGAGAATTTGTCAGCATGAGCACGCAACAAGTTTACCTTTATGAATAAGGCTAGGTGAATTTCTAAAATTAGTGTAAATGCATGAGCTTAATAACTTTATACTGCATGAAGGTTGCTCAAATTTCGCAGAATATTATGGAAATTTGTAAATTCTAATAGCTATAATTAATAGTGCTTGCAACTTGAGGTTATATTAACCCAACCACAAGCAATTTATTTTCAAATTTCTCTGTACAATTTATGGCTAGATATAGGTCTAATAGTCACCACCTTACCAATACCGAGTTCACTAAAAATTGTGAACATTTTGGTAAAAATAAGGCTTTCTTTTAGGTAAAACAGTAGCAAACATTTGTATGAACCAAAGCGCTCACATTAAAACGGGTCTTGTTTTAAAAAACCTAAACAGACTTTCGAACCGGGTCAAATAAATAAGGTAACGGATATTAAATTCTCCCCATGTCGATCTTGCTACTAGCTTACAAGGTCCATCAGGTTAAATAACCGATAAATTAAAACATATCGCGTAGCATGTCCGCTCATTGAACAGAAACTAAATTTCACGGTCGTCTAACTAAACCATCAAGTACGTAGAGTACAGTCATTAATAAAATTTTGTAAGGCACCTAGTTCCGTTCTGACTAAGCAATAACCATTACCAAATTTAAGTGCCCGGTAGGGCGCAGTCCAAGTTCTCAGAAAATCATGCATAGTTAATATTTTGAGGCACTTTTTGTTTTTTTTTATGTACCGTTTTATCATTTGCTTATGTTAAAGCAACAGAACACAGATTCAAGCATACAATTACATACATATTTTTTAAAGATCTTTCTTTGTGAATATTTTACAACTTGAAGCTCCCTCTTGATGAAAACACTGATGAGAAACCAATGCACAAGAATAACAGCGTTAGACTCTCCACTTACCACCATATAGGTTTTGAAAGTCGAAGTGTTTCAAAGTCAGTGTAACTGACTATTTCCACTAGGGATATAGTCGAATATTTATATAAAACAAGTAATAAAGTACCTACCTGCAAAAAAGCGCTATAGATTTTTCGTTAGTAACGTCCACCAAAAATTTGGTGCCATTCGCGCGTTCACATTTCTGGAATTTGGAACTCACGGTCCGTGGAAGCATGCACGGTACTCGATAAATGGACTTCCCATTTTGCCTTTAACGGGCTATTGTCAGAATGTTAACGCATCATTGTCATGTCACAGTTTTAAAAAGGTTTTTAGACGGCCGGTAACTGTATGTTAATATCGTAGGGCGGTTCCGGCCCACGGAACACATGTCGTCGGTGCGTCCATTGTAAAAAACCCGAAAGTGACAAGCTACATGAATATTTGGAGTTTACAAAGCGCGAGTCGTTTGGATATGGTATGGTAATGTGATCGCTGATGGTACAAACGGATTGACAGATAATTTATTTCCCTTTGAGAATAACCGAAGCTTTAGCCGGATTCCCTAAACATGCCAATCTTACGGAGGTTTTATTTTGATGTCATTGTTTTTTGATTTTGCCCGTGATGTTTTACAAAGACAGAATTAAACGTTATCGGAACGACGTCTTTTGCTAACTACTAGCAACGAATCTTTTTTTTAAGACGAATATAACCGAAATTCTCACCATTATTATCTTAAACATACAAACACGGCGGCATACAAAATTATGTTTGATCAACGGACCACTCAAAAGCACACTCTCTGTCTAATCAATCTAAAACTAACGTAATTCAAATTAAATTGGAATGTGGTTTCCGCTGGGAAGAGCAACTGCTAAGTTCTCGCCAGAGAACTTAGCAGTTGCTCTTGTCCGATAAAAGTATTTTGTCAAAGGGCGGTTAAGAAAATAATTACTATTTGTTTTAAACATATTTTAACCTAGCCAGCTAAATAAAGTTGTAAGTCGGAATAACCTTAAAGTGTGAGTGCTGAGTTGATACAGCATAAGCCAACTGTCGCTCACACACACACGGCATAAGTGATGAGCATGCTGACGAAATTGGGATGGTTTTGGTTTTTGTAGATATTTCCCATCTCTAAAGTGGCATCCGGCGTGGTTTTAAACTTTTGAACCAGAAAACCAACCGGCTTTGAGTTGGTTCGGTAGTTTTGCTAACCCCTGAACCACGAGAAAGACTGACAAAACCCACAACAACAAATAACAAATGAAGCTATGAGGCTATCACACCTCAAAAAAAAAACTTAAAAATAACCTATCTCTTAAATTGTTTATAATAACGCAAAAAAGGAATAGGTTCTAGATTCGTATCAAATCAAAAATGTCAAGCATCAACTATTAAAAACGACATCAAATTTTATCGGACGAAACGGCTTTTGAGATTTGTTCATTGGCAGTGATAAAATCATAACGAATGAAATTCCCTAAATAGAAATGCGGGATAACAGGGATGCTTGTGGCGAAAAGTTTGAAGCCAAAATTAATTATAAACCGAAACAGACTGTGTTCGAGCTTTTGCTGGCTTTAGCAGAAGACACTTTGATATACCGAGGAAAAACTTGCCGCTAAGCGTTCACCGTGGAGCAAGAGAGTGAGAACTACGGAATCGCCGTCAGTATTTTAGTTTCATCTTGGATTAAGGCTCTGAAGATTTAGCATGATTACATCGCTTTCTTTTTCGACTGCAACCCGCTTTGAATGTTAGGATGCATTTATACTAAATGCAAACGTATTTAAAGCAGCTTTTAAATGGTTTGAAATACTCAGTTTGATACTAAGCGACAGCGATTCTAAATTGAAAGATTTGTGTCGAACTGTAGATTCAAAGATTTGGTATCTTTTTCACAGGTTTGCCCAAAATGCACACGTCTTGACAAAATTTTACAAGTTAATGTTCTTCGGAGGACTTCTTTTTGTGAGTTGCTTGTGACAGTATTTTTTCCCTACAAATAAAAACTATGTGGGATGTATGAAAACTATTGTTTGTTTAAAAATATCCCTGAAAACTATTTTGTGTATTTAGTACGTTTCTCAAAGTGAGACCACCCTTAGAAGTACAGCTCTCATCTTCCGATTTACTTAGGTGTATTATTATATTGCGGCTTAGTATCCATTCAAGAGCTTTTAGGACCTTTGATGTCGTCCCTTCAATACTTAAATATCATTGCCAGTTAATATTATCTTGATAAGTATTTGCCAACAACATTATAAATTTGATGATGAACAAGTTGATTCAAGGAATTGCTCTTCCATCCCCTTTGCTTGGTTTACAAATTGTGCTACCAAAGTGATACGCTGCAAAATGCGAAATCTCAACATTCTCAGAATGCATTCCCATTTCCACTTGCCACCGCGTCGGAAACTCGAGCCTTCGATAAGAAAGACCAAATCCTCCAAGTTAGATCGCGCTAGCACTCAGCCAGTACTTTTAACGAAATTGAAGTTGCGGCCAAAGAGTGCACTACGTGACGCATCAGTCCATCTGCCCGTCGTCTTACGTGAGTGGATTCCTTATTCAATGGAACAGCGTTTTTCAATCTTTTAAACCATGACCACTGATGTTAGGGATTGACTGTCCTCCAGACCTTTTATATAGTAGAAGGTGTTTAATAAGATGATCATCATCATGAGTAATCAAAAGACATCTACAGCTAAGCAACGACACAGTCTTTTTATTAATTGACTGAAAATAAAAAGTATTTTTCATGTAAACTTTTACAAGTGTTTATGAAATGTCAGTAAAAAAAAAAGATCTAAGAAACACTTAATGTTACTTTACCACCGGTTCGGAAGTTCATTCTATCGAGAAGAATTCGGCAAGAAACTCGATGGTTACTCTTTTCAACATACATGGTTTGTTCACAATTATTGAAGTAACAGAGTACAGTCATAACAAGATGTGCAGAGGAGATTATCCTGTGATGACTACAAATTCTTGTTATTCAAATAATCTTTAACATTATAACTACTAGGTTGTGTTGTTGAGTAGAAACCTTAAACCAATACAAAATGCAAGCATAAAAGTCTACGTCATTGACTCTATGTTTACAACAAGGCCATGACTGGAACTGACAAAGCAATTCCAAAAAGATTGTAAAGCACTGAACAGCATTTTCAAGCGCTCGGAGCAGTTAGCACGACAAAGTATTCGTTTGTCAGTTGGGTCATGTTTGAAGCCTGGCTTCTCTTATTGTCCGTTTTTGAGCTTAGTGAACGCATTTTTAAGCAATCCGATCACCTTCCGTACACCGTTACTTCCTAAATTCACGTGCTAGTTGGTTTTAATACAGTTTCAAACAACAATACAGACTTACTTCAATAAAAAATAGGCCTTACATTCAGTTTGCTACTTTTTAGCTGCAACACAAGAATAATGAACGTCATAGTAATTAAATATATATTTATGCATTGTTCTATTAGTATAAGTGTGTAAACTTGCTTTTTGCTCTTTTTGCACTATACGCGTAACCACGAGTACTGAGTAATGTGTTAGTATTTAATTTCATTTTTAATTCACTAAACTTTCAAGGAATTTTGGTGCTGTTACTTAAAACGGAAATATTTGTCTCATCCGTAGAAGCCATCATTTATTTCCATCTACTCTCTAAACCACAAGACTTCGTCGCATTTGAATAAAATTTCAATAGCTTTTATAGAATGTAAATTGTCATGGTTATTGAAAATGTCCACCGAATGGTCAATCAGCGTTTCTAACGTGATCTCTCGCGTCTACGAATTACCATTTTGACCTATCTGTTTATATATATTAGTTACACATATGATGCCTAGACATTTGACAGGCTAATATTACATGTATATTAAGTAACACGCACAATAAATTGGGTATATTATGTGTCTTTAATGGTAACTTAGTATCTTATTTTCTTTGGGTTCTGACCTACAAGGTAGCCTTTTCACCAAGCCCGTACTATTTATTTAATCAGTTATTACGATACTTGGTTTCAAATGCTACGAAAAATATATCCTAAAAAGATATTACATTTTACAAATTGAAAGCTTACCAGATATAAGAAGCTTATATATACTTGAAGGTGATTTATGCAGTTGTATTAACCTGAAACAAAAAAAAGATATTGTTAATAGGTTTAAATCAAAACACTAACCTAACTAAACTTTTTACCGCGTACAGCTAAAATATGGAACGGTCTTCCAGCGGCAGTGTTTCCGGAAAAGTATGACATCGGGGCCTTCAAGAAAAGAGCGTATTCCTTTTTGAAAGGCAAGCAACGCATCTCGTGACACCTATGGTGTTGCAGTTGTCCATGGGCAGAGGTGATTACTTTCCATCAGGTGACCCTCTAGCTCGTTTGCTCCCTATTACATAAAAAAAAAAAACACATTGAAACAAATCTGAAATAAATTTAACATCAGACTGAGTTTACAGTCTCTGATCTAAAACGAAATTAACCAAGTACATGAATATAGAAACAGCATCCAAGTGCAAGCGATGTGAAAATTGGCTTTGAGTTCAGAATTGAATAGTGAATAGTTATTTTCGTGCCGTAATTAGGCCGCAAAACAAATAAGTTTACAGCTCGCGTTAATACTAAATCAACCTTTTGTTTAGCTATTACTAATTTATAGCGTGCTTTACGCGGGATGCGGAACGCATTAGCGTTTGTCGAATTCATTCGTTGTTGGCTGATCCGAAATGGCATTTCTGATGCAATGTGATGTGGTCTAGTATCATTCGAATCGATCAACTACAATGCCATAAGCATCAGTATTACACATACTAGCCCCTTTTTGTTTTGTTAATAATTTTAGGTGTTGGTTTAGTGGCATCATTGTTGGGCGCCTATGTGCTACATTGCAGTCACGTTAAAAAGTTGATCTCGACTTATTTCGTTAACAGTCTTAACCAAAGGCTCCTGGACTCCAGGGTGACTTGATAATATCCGTCGCTACGGTTCATCATTCATACACTACGCTACATTTAAGCCAACGTTATGAAGAGAAAATTAATGTTTTTTTTTTATTTTTTATTCAGCACTGAGTCCATATGTTGCAGTATGGCATTTACCACGTAATATTTAAAAGGGCGACTTGTGCCCAGCAGTAGACCAAAAAGTTTAGTTTGGTTTGTTAGAAGGCAATGTTATGTCAATTTAACTCGAAATCTTATAGGTCGTATAAATAAAACGGAAGTCTATCTGTAATAGAATGCAAATGTATCCAATTGATGATTCTAACTCGCCCAATGATTCTAATGGTATGCTATAAGGAAGTCCTTAGTTTATTTTAAATAATATTAACATAAAATACACATTTTAAACCTAAATAAGGGCATTTCTTTCGAACCAAAAATTTCATCCATAATTTTAATTCAAAGTTATGCAAGCGTTTCCCAGTGTATCGAGCTTGCTGATGATCTAGGTACTAGGTAGTAGTATTATGACATACAATCAAGATATTCCTATCAAAAAATGGCAACCTGTCAACTTAGATATTAACTTGGTGAAGTATAAATTAGAGCAACTCACATGTGCGCCCAAGAACAATGATTCCATCTGTGTTTAACTTTGCAACTTGGCAACATGAGAGCCAGACGAGGCACACAATACAAATTTCGGCATCAATTTTATTATTCCCACAAAAGACTTAATCCGTTCAGTAAGACGGGATTGTGGCAACAGGCAGGCAAATGCAGAACCCGCCCATGAGACTGCGAAATTAGTACGGGCTTGTAACGTACCCCACCCGGGGTGCGATATCACCCCTCGTGTGTGCCCCACTTATAAAGTCTGATACACATGACCACTTCCTCAGAAAACTTAAATGAACAAACAACAACAAAAAAGTAATTAATGAATACAGAGATAAAATATGTATTTAAATCTGAAACACCTTCCAATCATGATACACGGAAGAAAGCTTGTTTGTTGGGAACACCTAGACACAACAAACGCATAAGCATTAGGATTCGAAAGACACTTTAATCCGTAAGTACCGACAAAAGTCATCCTTAGAGGAGGATTGGTAGGACTTCCAAAATGTTTTTTGTTTAAATAAATGTTATCTAAGTAATGATAATTTTTGAAATGAGGGTAAATACGATAACACGCAGGCGGCTTTAAACTAACATAGGTGCCGGAAGACCACGTTCCCTTATGGGGGACACCCTCAGCACATCGGTTTTAAAAGCCAAACAGAGTTTCTTTGATATAAACCACTTGAACCACAACTCGCAAGTAAGTAATATTGTTTTTATGTTAATTTTGGATGAAAACTACTTATTTAATCTAGAAGAAAAGGCATGTGAACATGCCCTTACGAGTGTCGACGAAGAAACTGCTGTGTTCATATACAGTTACGTAGCTCAAAACTCGCCGAAAGCATTGTTACGTATGCAAATATGTGTCGTGAATGATCCTTGGAATTTATACCTAAACCTGGATTCTGCATGCCTCTATTTTATGATGACTGACAGAGACAAGTAATTTATGCAAAAATATCATCTTAATTCATATCCAAATTAAGAACTTGTTGGATAAATTCGTATTTTAATAAAACTTTCATTTTGCTTTGAAATATCTAACACGATTTTAAATGTACTGTTAAAAACATTATGAGTATTTTTTTATATTTTTAGGTCATTTCATAATTTATAAACTGTTATCTGCCTAGTCACTCGATTGACGACATAAACCTTAGTGGCATCATTCTGTATTTCTGAATATGCCAACTAAAAAAATTTACAAAGTGGGTTTTATATATAACTATTTAAGATAACTATTTTATTTATTCTAAATATCATAGTTATCATATCGTACTTTTGATGAAACTTGAAATGTTTGTTGAAAGTTTTTAATTACTTATATCTGGTATGAACATGATGATAAAAAGAACAAAAAATAAATACTTTGATTGAAAATAAACGAGATCCAGATGTTATCTAAATGATTTTTATAATATTAGTAATTCGTACAGCGTACAAACTCGTACATATTTTTCTTTTTCTTTTTACGCACAGCAGCGGTTGAACCGGGATTCAGCGCCTGCTCACGGACTGAATTTATAATTCGATGTCTTTTATTTTTAGTCAAAATTATTTTCAACGCTTCCCTACACTGTCATATTTTTTAACTGCAGGCAGTATTTAATTTGAACAAGAAGATAACGTTTATTTTCAGAGAACCCTAAAACTTTAGCCGAAGGTTTCGAATTTTTGTTTCGAAACCACAGTATAAAACTTCAGGAGAAGTGAAAGATTTTAAACTTCGTGAAAAGATAGAAAGTTTAAAGTCGCTTTAGGTTAGCAGAGAGCGTTTCTGCCATTAACAAAGTTTTGGTACATTACAATATCTCAAATGGTTTGAGAGAAGGAACTAGGACTAGGAAGTTTCATGAGGACTTAGTTCTGGGACATGTTGAAGCTTGCTGTTTCCGTTCCGAATTCATTACATGAGCTTGTTAAGTAGATCGCTCTATTTAACAATTAGACCTTGTAAATTTAGGGAGTGACAAAACGGTTTCCAACAACAACAACAACAGCCTTTGTTCGTCTCACGTTGGACACAGGCTTCATCTCAACTATTAGGTGTTGTGGTGGTACTAGCCATCCTTCAACACAAGATAATTTAGTGCTAATTTTGGCATCTTTTTCCACAATTCATAATTTTTCTATTTTTTTAAAACGACGGGAACTTTAGCTTTACGTAACTTTTAGGACAAGGTTGACAGAACGCAAATTGATTCCCCTAAAATTACTTAGACACTTATATTTGCCGGCGTGGGCAAACTCAAACAATTACCTCTGTTGGCGCTGCCAATAACAATAACATTTATCAAATTACCCGCTCGACCGACTATATAGGTACGAGAGACGGAGGGCTGGCATTTAAGATATTGCTGACATAAGAAAGACCTTTTTCAGATTCGTTAGAGGCACGATAGAAAGAAGTTACGCGGTTTTTCATAAGCAGCGGTTTTGAAATTCGGACACACTGCTGCAATGGCTGGAATTATCTGAAAATTTTAGTTGACAGGGGAAGTACGAGCAGTAAAAAGTTTCATAATTCAGTTGACTATAACTTAGTGCACTACTTAAGCCCATCATGAGCTTTTTGGACAGTCAAACGGCTCATCCGCGGGCCACCTATTTTTGTTCTTATCTCGTTTTTGCCAAAAGACAAATCTTTGCAAAAGAGCAAGGAGATAAATGACTGGAAATCCTGTCATGCTGTTGGCCGTTTTATTGTTATATACGTTTTTGGTCATGCCAAAAAGTATCTGAAAGTGATTTTTAAAAAAAAAGTAAAAATGCTCACCATTTAATTTCCCATTTTTCAATGAGCTTATAACTTCATGCTTAGGTAGGCTAATCTTAATGCACTCAACTTTGTGCAGGGCTATCCCTATAGAGATAACTTTATCTGCCAATATTTAAGGGTTCTGGCTTATTTGAAGCATGACTTGCGAATTAAATTGCTTTTACAATCTTACGAACATTTGCATATGATAAAGTAGTAGGTACCTAAGGCTAGTAGGCCTTTCCATTTTCATATACGAATTGGTTTTGTCTGATGAACGGACATAGTTGTATCTGAATCTGTTCTTTAAACACGCGCAGAATGTGTATTTGCCGCGTACGAAGCGATTGCTTTCGTATGTATTGATGGCGGTCCAAATTAAACGCGATGCATTCGCACTTCAGTAACGCGTTTGACTTTGAATCGTGTTTAGTTTATCAATACAACGCTTGATTTAGGTGTGATCGCTTGTAATTACAGCGAGAAAGGGCTGAAAGAAGCGCGTTCGTGGTGCGAAGAACGTGAGGTTTGATATGAACGTAAGGCCAACCGAATTGTTTGAGCTGGGCATTTCAGGCGTCTGACGGGCATCCTTCGCGCGTTTATAATTCACCGTGTGTATAGGCTTAGTGTTATTTTTCGATCCAGAATCCCAAAAAGACGAAAGTGATGGTAGCCCTGTAAGAACGAAATTGACAAAGCAAGCAAAAGGCTTTCAGGGCTGGCTCGCGTGTTGCCTCGTGTTTGCATCCGTAATTTGTTTGTTGGCGGCGGCGCACCGTGGATACATTAATGGATCTGGGCTCTGCACGCGAACCAGACATGCATTGGGAACAGTTTATCTGGTACGTCTTGCTTAGCAAGTTTCGTGTTTCAAATATCGTTATGCAGTTTGCATCATGTCACAATATGTAAAACAAATTGCATTTCTGTTTTTGAAAGTCGCTGTTGACGCTTATGGGCAAGCCATTTGCTAGGTTTGCTTGAAAGCTTTCAAGTTTCACAGACAGGTTTTAAATCAAGATAGATTCATAGGTTTCGCTTCTTATTTCTTTTGTTGGTTTTATGACAAGCCTTTTTATATCGATTTGGATCTATGCGAATACTGATGTCACTGTCTGATGACCTGGTGCGTTTAGCTAGCCGAACCGCAATTCAGTTAGTATTTTTCAGGCCTCTCCATGTTCCGCTACTAGATGTTAGCCCTAACATCTGATACTAAGTTTTATCACCCGACATACATCTATCGTCCCATCGGGTCATAGAAAGTTGGAAGAGAGAGTGCACCTGTGGATGGCATTGCGCACACACTTGTGCACTATAATACACTTGTGCACTATAATCCTGCGTTCCTGGTTTATCTCATAAAAATAAGCCACTGTAGCCAAAGTTGACCAGGAGGCTTTTATTATTTTGACACGTGTCATCAACATCCACTAGGCAAGTTGGCTGTTGGTAAATGGAACACTTCAAAGATTTTTGTAGCATTGTGATTTTTGAGAGAGAGCATTATCGGACCCGAAGTAGCAGATGTGCCTGTTAGGAGAAGATAAGATAAGGAACACTCTGTTGCTTATACATATAAATTGATATATTTTAGTTTCGTACAATTTAGGCGATCTTATACACAAAGGAATTGAGAATACGCGGGTCCCAAGATGTTGTGACTAACCACTAAATTACATTCAACATCTTTATTTCATAAAAAAAAACATTTACATAAATCCTTTAAATAGTATTTCACTCATTAACTGAACTGAGCAGGCAAGGCTGCTATGCCATCGTAAAAACAAATGAAAGACCTAGTTTATATATATACACTATATTCATATGGATTTACAAATTCTTTTTTATCATCCACAAAACTTTATCGAGGCCGTATACATTTCTCCGTCGTAAGGGTATCATTATCAAAACGTGGGTTGAGCAGGTGGTTAACGGACTTCAACCTGACGGATATCGTTTATGTCCAAATATTGGATATACCCTGAGTTATTTTGATTTATTGGGTTTATAAAGTAACGCGAAATTACTGCTGTTCGCAGCTGTTGAATGCATATTCCGATAAAAAAAGATGGTAGAACCGAGGTTACGTTTCAGAGTGATTCTCAAAGTCTAAAGCCATTTATTTATTTAGTTATTATATCATTCCTGTTTAAAAGAGTTTGTTTTGCTATTTAATCATTGTTTTACATACCTAACAGAAGTATTATGAACACTAAAAATATTTAGATAAATGGAAGGCCGGTTGTTTCAGCAACGTTAAAACGCGTGTAAATTGTAATACATTACTTAATTACTTTTCTATTGTAAAAACAGAACGCACCCCGTTACGTTACAACGCTAAAACATATTTAAATTTTGATACCTACAAAACTATAGAAATTAGCCAGAACAAAACTATCATTATAATAATCAACTCAGTTTATACCTTTGGCCTTAAGTTCAAGTGTACCATCAATAGAATTTCTCAAATAACAAATTGACTAATGATTTATTCACAACTTCTTGTGAAGTGAAACCCTGATGTCGAAGTTTGACAAACTTCAAATGTGTTGGATTGCTGCGCGACGGTGTCTTCAGTGCCTACGATATTTGTATAAGGGTACGTTCACATAAGGGACAGCTTTCTATTCTAGTTAAATTGTACCCACGATGCTTTGAAAATCTTGGGAAATAATTTGAGATTTGCAATTTGTTTGGCCGCTCGTAAGTAATACAAAAAAAACATACATTAGCACACAATTTGCTCTTAATTGTATTTTTTTTCGGGCTGTTATTTGCATTCTGTGGTTCAAGCTGTGGTTACTAGTCCAGTACTTGCTAACAAGTTTCTGTTAACATAATACTTACTGAGACAAAACGGTTGTGAATTCTGATGATAGAAATCTTAAAAGAGGCCAACTTAGCCAAGGTCGGGCAAACTACAATTATTTGCTGTCTGGTCGACTGTTCTCCCAATTGAGCTACTGAGATCTTATTAGACCTATGAACATGTTATTTATTTAGCTGTAAGCCAGCATTGTTCCCAAATGATATCTTAACTTAGTTGTATTTTGTATCTTTTTCAGAATGATATGAATCAAAAATGAAAACTGTATGTTTTTATCTGGCGATTTAGTTGTAAATGTTGGGTCTACCCTTTTTCGCAGAACTTTTTTTGTCATAATTTTATAATGCATAACAACCGATGGCAGAAATTTCACTTCGCAGAAAATCATTTCGCATACACTCATTTAGCATACATTCAAAAAGCATAATTTTGCATGGCAGAATCATCTTTTGGCATAATTTTAATAACCATAATAATCATAAAGCAGAACCATGGTAACGCAGAAAGTTAACATGCAGAAACATCACATGGCAGAAAGTTAAAATGCAGAATTATCTTTTGGCATACTTTTTTATTTCCATATAAAAAATATGAAATGAAGCAGCAAGCTAATCAGGCAAGTCGTTTTTTGGGTTTAAAAAAAAAATAACCACGAAGGTTTAAGGCGGGAGCTTCGCTCCGCTTCGCTCCCGCCTTAAACCTTCTAACCTAATCTATCCGTGTCGGTTTCGCCCCGACTTTAGTGTAGGGCAGTCAAGTATCCCAATTTCTTGTTATAACAAATACCACGAAACCACGAGGAAAATGGAATGACAATAGTATGCCAAGTGAAATTCTACCAAATAAGCATTATGCAAAAAGTAATTATGCATCATGGAATTTTGCCAAATAAAATTCTGCCAAATAAAATTCTGCTATCTTAAAAGTATGCCATTGAAAATTCGGCCATGCAAACTTTCTGCCAAATGATGATTATGCTAAGTGTTTTTTCTGCCTTAAACATATTCGGCCAAAGAAGATTATGCCAAGTGTGTTCTGCAAAATGAAATTCTGCGAAAAAAAAATCTGCCAGATAGAAGGAACCCGTAAATGTTTTCATGCACTGTATTGAAGTTTAATCTTATTCCTTTGTATACTCACCTTTAGGTGGCGTCTTCCGTATCCACGTTATTTGTACAAAGCGCCATAGAGCTCATTCAAACTCTATGCTAATTGCAATTATTCAGTCCCACCAACTATTACTATTTCTCTCGAATTATCTCGCTAAAATTGTTACCTGTCTTTTCGCTTCCTCGTGTCTGAGCGGAAATGCTTGCCTGAATTTCTAGACTTGGAATTTAGGGTGGAATTGAATTTCGTGCAGTTGTTAACCTTAGGGAGTTGTATAAATTGTATTAAATGCACAAACTGTTTATTTATACATATCTTCTTCACTAAGACTGAATCGAGTCGATATAAATGGTAAAAAAATTAATTACTCTCATTAACCTAATCAGTTGATACGTTATACCATTTTTAGCTCTATTTCATTAATGCATAAGTGCATTTATATTTTTTAATTTCTTGCACCGTTCCTTATCAGTTATCTACCTGATCAAAAAATGTGTTTGATAGCAGCACAATTTTGATAGGTAACAAATAATCCCACGAAACAATGAAAATAGAAAATAAATAAATTTGCACGGACTACGGAATTACTTGAAGCAACCGCTACTGATGCTTATAGAGAAAATATTGCATCTTTTTGAATTAAGATGTTGTTCGTACCGTATGCATTGATTTGATACACTTTCTCTTCAAAACTACATACTTATACTTAGCATTTTATAAAAGCGAGTGCTATATTGTACTTGTAAAAAAGCTAGACGACCAAAATGCACGCGACATGGCGCTTACATTGCCTAACGACAGCAAAACCACATCTAAACCAATAAGTAGTATCCATCCAAGGAAACAGTCTACCATTAAACCGTGAAGTTCATTATGTGGACCTAATAAAGTAGGTGCCTCCAGTTATAGCACGTATAGTTGTTACTTAGCGCGTTATCTGCCACCCCAGCCGACGGCGTGGCGTGACTTGCCAATTAAACGACTTACCTCCAACAGAAAGTCCCTGTACACTTAGGGTTATACTCTACTTGAAGGCTTTGGAAGGCCAAGGATGACCCTAAACGTGGAATTTAATTTGTATTCCATGTTCTGAGTATTGACTGCTGACAAATCAATACTCAGTTCGAACATCTGGTTATCTTTTCATTCACAAACATGCACGGTTGGATAGATAACACAAATCGAAAATATACTGTTTATAGGTCTATCTAATCAAAAGAAAAAGACATGTCAATTTTTTGCTCAGGTTGTAAAATAACATAAAATATAAATTGGAATGAAACTCTGATGAAAAAGGTACAGAAAAAGGGTCTTCTTAAATTAAACAGAGTACTGAAACTTTAGTTCATGTTAAAAAAACCATTAAACTGTTGCAGTAGAACTGTTTATTTAGCAAAGTTGTTAACTTTGATGGTCGTCTGTTACTTCGAGAAATGTCTCAGATGCTTGACGTCAAACGTTAAGATTCAGAGATTAACCAAAGCTCAACTAGCGTTGTATCGCCTCGTTAAGTGTCTAAGTAGAACAAGAACCTTTAGTCTAGGTGCTTTGTTACAGCGGTCTCACACCACGATACAAATCTACACGTTCAATGCACTTGGACAATGCTGAACTAACAAAATGTACGCTGTACAAATTAACAATGCAGATCAATATCCAATCGGTCATGATTAAAAAGTCCGACCGTTTGGTACTGCGATTGAATGGGTCGGATCAGCCAACTATGGCTTTGTGAGTCCAATTGGATGTTTCTAATTTACTTTTGCAGATATTCGCCAAATGCGCTTTTTATTAGTGAAATAATTTTACCTTTTACTGTAGTGTGATCACTTTTTGGACACAGACTAGCATTATTAGGTATGTTTGAAATGTAAGTTATTGATTTGTTTTTATTAAATGCTATTTGTCTTTCTTGTAGCTTGTATTCTATAAAGCTACATTATTATTTTGGCACTAACTTACTGATAATCAAACTGTAGATAGGGATAACAAGATAAGATATACTTTATTGCACAAAGAAAACAAGTTACATAACGATACTTAAAGAATTAATCTAGGAATTTACATTGGAATTCCTCATCAGTCCAGATAATATAACAACTTCTATTAAAATATACATGTGTTACAAACGAATGCAGTTTTATTGGTATCTCTTTAATTGACACCATAAATAATGTTATTGCTCAGTCCCATTTGTCATACTTACATTATTAAATCTGATAGTAAAACACGCATACCAGTAATTGAAATATAAAGTGCTCTTCAGGTCTCAAGCCATTGCAATGTCTATACTATATAGGGTCGCTACTTCTATTGACAAGACTGTCGTCTTATTATTAATTAATAAAATACTTGCACAGCAATAAATATTCTGTAACTGCAGCTAATTATCACTATATTTAGTTTTTATAATGAATAATGATCGAATAATAAAATGGCCTACTCCTTTGATATTCAGAGCGTAACAAAGAAGCAAAAATACTTACAAACACTGAAATTCATTAGTTTCTTTTGCATCGCCTGATCCCCCAAAAATGCTTTAAAAATGGCCTTTAAAAAAAGAAAATTACAAGACATTGAGTTTGTTGTGCCAACGATTCAAAATACATAAAAGCATGAATTAAAACTTTTAGTAGTAATGTTGGTAAGGCTGGCAGCCCTCGTGGACTGCAAGTGGGCATGCCTGTGAATAAATCCTACAAATCAACTAACACTTGACACTTGTTGGGGTGTCCGGCAGACTGGAGTTGATTTGCACGACTTGCACTTTGCAACACTATTTTCTTTTCCCTTTAAATGGCTGCTGTGCTTTTTTTCCGTGTTTGCTATTTGTACAGTAATCAGGATTCTAGGAAAAGTATTAATATTTGCCTAGCAATTGGACAGAAACTTAAGTTTAATTTGAGCTAAATAATTTAGGTCTGGTAAGCGTGACGAACTTAAATTTTCCAAAAATTTTACTTACTGTTCTAATAGCTGGAACATTTTGTGTTTGTTGTTCATCACATTGGTTAATAATGTTGGTATTTATAAGGCCCAGCACAATCACAGGAAACGCTACTGATGACTGTGTTAAAACCGAAACTAGTTTTCTTCTTCTAGAAAATTAATTTTACGTCATTTGTTGTGGGGCAACGCTATTTCCTTAGCCATTACAGTTAAAAACATTAACGATGTGGATATTTTTGCTAAAACCACTTGCCAACAGTCGCAATCTTGAATCTAATAGGGTAATGTCAAGTCAATTATGGTGATTGCTCAATTAAATTTGAACTGCCAATCACATCACTTGACATGCATCTGGACACTGATTCACTAATTATTGCATTGTTTTTACGAGTATTTAGGAGAAGAAAGCCAAAAATTGGAGATGACTGTTGTAGTTTTTACCTTAACAAAGGTTCCTAAAAGGCCTTAGGATTTTCCTACAAACAAAATTCCATCTTACTGAATCATACAACTTCTTGTGCTTGCATCAAAATCTCAATCTAAAATGAGCAGCACTCAGCTCGACCATTTGAAGGAACCGCGAACGAAATACACCCGAAGACAGACATCTTAGAATGAAAAATACAACAGATCCATGAATATTATAGCGAGTGATGACTAGTGGACTTGGAACTTACGTGGACTCACGTCTCGTTATTTATTCACGTACAAACCTCGGTATTGCGGCTTCACGCTTTGAGTGAAACTTCACACTATGGTTTAATAAAGAGGAATGTGCATCGGCCCGCACTTAACCAAAGCGTTTTATGGTCACTCGCGTAGCCTCGCCTTAATGAACGATGACGAATAAATGCGGTCGGCTGTTGACTTTTCAATCGTTATCGATTTTGTACTTTCTTTTTCTATAACCAGCGCTACGTACAGTTGAGTAGGTGCTGTTCTAATAGGTTCGAAGTATTTATAAACAGCAACCTTATCAATACTTAATTAAAAGTGTTTCACTTGTTATATGTTTATAGATGGTTCAAACCAATAACGATTTTGTTATTGTAGTATTACAATTGCTTTCGTCAAACTGTCAATACCCTTTGAATACTCTGTTAGTTAACACACATCATGCTCACCATAAAAGAGTAAAATCTATAATTAAATCCTATCATTGGGTATTTTTGGTAACAATAAGGCTCACTACAAAATATTGCAAGTAAATAAAGGCGGTCGTTTTCAGATCTACCTAATTAGCTAAGGAGGTTTGTGAAATACATTTCAAGCCAAACTGATTCAACTCAGCTTGAAATACATTTCAAACGGTGCAATGGCGTCTTGTTTCAATAAATGAGCCACCCAATTCATACTTGTTTATGATGTAATTATATTTTATATCCTTTTTTCTTTCGTGTTTTTGCTTTTAAAACTGCTGCAGTCTTTTATATTTTTAGTTTTTTAGTAAAAAGTTTCGTAAGATTGTGAATACGGACTGTAACTGTGGAATAACTGATTATGGGCAGATTTTGATATTATTATCCGAATTTCAGGTTCGCCTTGGGTCAAGCAAAATAGTATTCTGTTTTGTTAAAATTAAAAGTGCATATTTTAATTCTCGTGGTTGTTGAGTGGTGTCTCTTTCACTCTACCTGTATATTTACTCTTAAACGGGCATGAGCACTCGGAATATTTCATTGTGTGAAAACTTATTCCATTCACTTAAGGTTCATATTATTTTTCCACTGCTTTAGTTAATGGAGTGGGACTTTGGCTGGCTTGCAGATTTGTGGCTGGCGTCAGAAAAAGGAGAGCTGCTAAGCTATTACACCTTTTATAGTGAGTTGGTTTGTAAACATCAAAAAAAATAGACAGCCCACTTAAAAAAATACAAAAGAAAATTCGATTGGTAGAACATCGTTTCAGACATTTGACTTAAAATCAATTCAATATGGATACGTCATAAAAGTTTGTTATCTACAATGCATGGGTAACAAAAATAAGTAGTCACATGAATATTTTATTGCACAAAATGGCTAGCGGGCGTAAAAATGTGTTGAGATGTGGTGTGAAGTTTTTTTATGGTTTAATAGGTACTAGGCAAGAACCAAAAAACCTGTGAAAGCCAAAACAACGCACCAATAAAACTAACAAGTTTACCGAGCACTTTAATTCTAGTCTAGCGTGTACCTGAGTGCTGGGGTCTTAATGTAAGCTAAACATAACATAGTATTTGCGCAAGCTAAATTCGGAGTGAATACTTAGTTGGGTAAAACACCGTAACCACAGCGAAGTTTATTTTGCTTGCATTTAACTTTCAACTAGCAAACTAGGTTAACAAAAGTTTTTTTTATATTACTAATAGGTACTTTAGGTTTCTGACTGACCTTACAACCCTTCAACAATCCGCACTGAGCCCGAGTGTTTAAGTATGGCTCGCGCCACCTCATAGGTGAGGTAAGGCCTGTGCCCAGCAGTGGGAGGCTGGTTATGTTATGTAAAGTATACTTGTAAAACCGGTTGTCCTAAATATCATCGCACAGTCAAAAATAAAAACTGATAGGAACAGAGGTTTATTTCATAAAACATTTATTTTTTGAGCAAATCCCTAACAGGGCAAAAGTCAAAAGCACTGTGACCGTTTACATAGTCGACAGAACATTCAGACTTCTAGATTTTATTCCATATTTAGTTTATTCCATCTTGAAAGTTAAGCTGAATCTAATCCAACAAACAGACAGTCAGACTGACAAACAACTCGCATAACTCGCCTTTTGCGTTTCAAACCCATAAAAGTACATTCACATGTCATGATAGAAATAAAATATGAGCACGCGGTGCAAAAGTTTCATTCTCGCCCTAAATATTCCATTGTGGCCGAAGTAGGAACGGCATGGCTTATAAATCTGAGGAGCTAAGTCGGCGATTACTCAACGGGACATAAAGAGACATTGTACTAGTCAGGGCAGGTACATTCAACCTCTCAGCCACTTCAATAAGTGGCTGCAGTAAGTGAGAGCACGGTTTGAATGTGCCGTTTTGATAATAACGGGCACTGTTGGATTGAGCTTGAAGGGTAAGGCTAGCAACTGAAAGTTGCAAGTTGGGTGTTTGGTGTGGGAATGATTTTGCTGATTGTGAACTAGCGTTTGCTGCGACTTTGTCCTCGTGGTGGCTGACAGCAGACATCGTATTTGTACAGCCAATCGACTGAGACTATATCTTTTCAAGGATGATTTTTCAAAAAAAGGGTTAGTGCAGGGTTACAATTACACAGTCGGGATTGCTCGCAGAAGAAACTTCACTAAATAAAATAAAATACGCAAACTATTTCTATTAGTTAGCCCCGCTACACCTCAGTAACCATGTAGTCGATAAGCAATATTTACATTTTCAACACAAAAACTGACGATGTCTTTTAAACACTTTATTTTATAAATTTTCGCCGTTCAGTTACTTAAATCCTTTCTAAGATCCTTAATTCATCGAAAACTGCATTTTCATCTTATCTATGATTGTAAACTATGATGGACTATTTGGCAAATATTGAAAAAGCCGTAAGGTTCTGCCTACATGACATAAGATGAATATTAAGAATCCTATTACATTAAACTATCGATGTTTTATTAAAAAGTAATGTGACCTACGAGGCATTGGTAATATTACCGTCTATAGGATAAAAACAAGAAAGTAAGAGCATTCGAAAAAGGCCAGACAGTGTAGAGATCCCCTTACCTTACATGTAAATATTACCATGCAGAATGATCACGTATGAGATTTAAATAAAATCTAAACTTTAAATAATGTTTTAAAGCTTAGAAAGAACCTCCATCAAAAGCCACAAAACGTAAAGCTAACCTATACCCGTACCAAACAATGGTGTTTTAGTTTCTTCCACGCACTAAATACTCCATTGTGATGCAACCCGAGACACTAAATCTGTAGAGTTAAATACGGCAATTCATCAGGGAACTCGGATTCATTGTCCGAGGTGCGCTCGCGCTTAAACATAATGCTCACTATATTTAGATCTTCATGCCTTGTCATCCAGCATGGCATTTTAACGCGGTCACAATAAAATTATTTATGTTTAGTAATACGTCACTTTTTAATGTCGACACATATTTTAATGACCAAGGTTAGCCTCCACTTGAAAGATTTTTACATTTAAGATCTGAAAACCAGAAAAAAACATTCGGTCTTGGCTCTGAAGCCAAGAGCGAAAAATGTGTAAAGATAATGCGTGGAAAATGTCAAAAATAATAATAATGTAGATTTTTACATTGTTTGTCACAATCCTCTTAGGTAAAAAGAAACAAAAATAAAAACACGTGTGTACCATAAACTTGTTAATTCAATTCTCTTGAAAAGTTCAATCGAACAGTGTTATCTTTCAAAACTGCCTTTATCCCTTTTTCATATGATAATTATTTTATAAATGTAATTTTTGAAGTAAATTTGAGAATCGATTGAGAGCGATCACAGTTTTTGAAGACCCATTTTTATGAACGTAGTGTACTTAACGGCTTTGTGAGAATAAAGATAACCATTCACTCAAGAAGTGAACAGTAGATTGTTGTTCATTTAAATTAGATTTTTAACATGTATGAGAAGACGTTTCAAATATCTTTTTCATAAATACAATAGCGGTTAGTGATCTTTTGTGAAATAAGTAAAGAGAAATATTAGACGAGGAAACTCAAAAGATCTTATAAACAGAATTAGATACTTCCCCTCCGATTGGTGCTGGAGATAACGCCTTCGTAACCAGAGAAACGGTACCCTGCTCTGACTGTGTTCATGCCAATATTAAACTCTGATAATTCACAAAAAATGAACACAGAGATCTTCTTGGAGATGTTTATCGCATTAATATAATACGGCATTAAGATTACAATGGGTCGGCTTCAGAGAGGTCCAATATAAGGAGCTCAGAGGCTCCGTGTGCTTTGTTGTGAAAATAACTTTATGCCTCAGAAGGCGGGGACAGTATAAAGCAAGAACGGCTTTCAATAAAGCCAATGGCCCTTCTATAATATATACTTTTGTAGTTCATATCCTTTGTGCAATAACGTTATGTTCGATAATCCTAGGTGGTTGTTCCTGAATCTAGGGAAATTCTATCATGTTTATATTCAAATAGAGCTGTATCCGTGGGTTTGAGCAAGTGAATATATTCGCTCGATTGCTGTGGGTTTCTGAACAAGAGCCTAAAATGGCAACACGCAAGCACTTGCGAATAGTCATCGTGAAAGGTATTGCTAAAGCGGGGCCTGGCACAAATCAGATAGGCATCGGGATCAACGGTGCCGCCCTTATACCACCAAACAATCGCTGTACGCAATTACAAATAGTATATTTACAGCCAGTCCATTAGAAGATATTTAAAGCTTATTCCGATCTTCGATCTATCGATACAGGCACGCAACGGCTCCGCTCTGTTATCTACTCGGATTTCTGCTTTGTTTATTGGCACTGTCTTTTATAAACCTCTTATATTTATCGTTATATTTGCTACAAAACATAAGGCTTTATTTTTCATTCCGTAAATTGCAAGTTTATTGTTTGATGCAAGGTAGAGATCACGATCGTTTTTTCTTTAAAAGTATATTGTAAACATTAACTTAGTAATAACAAACCGTCCATGTTAACAGATATCACTAGAAGTTTCAAAGAGTACTCAATAGTTTGTTTGTTTTGAAATCGGATTCCCTTTGAGTATAATTTCCAAACATCATCACTGGATCTGTTTGTTTGTAGATTACAGAAAGCAATCGTGTAAATTATTTACTCACTTCGAAAGCTCGCACGATCGAAGTTATGGTGCGCTAGGTATGAGAAGATCGAATTTATTACTTCATAAGTCATGAGGGTTAAGTAATAATCGTCGACAATGGGCAATAAAGACTTTATAGGCAGTAAAGTTCGATCCAGTCGCACGTCGGGCTCGGGAGTCAACAGCACGATTTCGAATTATAAGTCCTTGTACACACCTCGTGAAATCGCACCTTCCTACCATAATGGCTTTTTGATGTACTAGCTCCAATCTTTATTCAATTCGAACACGATTTGATTTCTCCATATCTCGATTTAAAGTAAATATTGAGAAGTTATCTACGTTAAATAGTTTCGAAGTGACAATATCTGTAAATAATGACATAATTATCTAACTTTTCGTCGCTATCGATTATCTTGCGTCGATCTTTATACCTTAAACATAAAATACTCGTCTATATGTTTCCCCATTTGAAATATAAATGACCAAACCTTTTGCTCACCATACCATTTTCTAATGTAACCAGTCGGGAATAACTTTAAACCAGTTATTGAACGATTTGGTTAACAAGAAGATTACTTACTTATCGCTGGGCATTTACTTATTTAATGACAAGTCTTTATTGCTTCTATCGGCTCTTATTAATAGATATAAATATTTCTTAAGATCTGTAATGTGAGTAATATTTAAAATCAGGCGTAACACCAACGAAATGTGAATATAGTTGAATTCATTCGTGTCTGGTTTGAATTCTTCCAGGTGTTTTATGTTAGAATGCGTCATGGCTAACGACGAAAATAAATTAAACTGCAAATGATAAATTTAGCTTAGTATTATCGGTTCAATGGCTTCGTATTCCGTTGAAGTCGTGAGATGATTAATTCGACGTCGATTTGTTGGCATATACTCGAACCTTGCTTAATTGCATTGACTGAAGACGTTTTCAAACAAGGGATCGGTGCGCGCCGATGTGTTTACACTAATTTCTGTAAACAATCGGTTAGTGGGGAATGGTTAAGCGGTATGAGCGAAGCACACAGCTCGTGGTGAAGCATTACATGGAAGATAATCTTGCGTCGGTTAATGTTTAAAATAAACAGGACCGCGGCCGCCGCTTCCTATCATAACACTATTGTTTTGATTGTCCGACCATCCTCGGATAGCGTTACCTACCCACCAGGTTATTATCAAACTTCTATTTATAACATGAATAAATTGAGAGCTTGTTTTAATTTTTAATGGTTTATCGGGCTCAAACATCTTTCAACGCAACTCGCTAAAGATAATACAAAGCAGATTGCCCGTAAATCTTATTATTTTCTCATAACTGCGTTGTGTACAAAAATAACATCTTTGTACACTAAAGCTTCAAATAATAACAAAGTTTTAACCTAACCTAGGTTTTGTGATGCATTTAAATATACACGACGTGAAACGATAAATATCTTCAATGCACATTCAAGAACTTTACTACCACCAAAAGATGCTTTACAACTCTTCACGTTACCATTAATAATTCGTGGTATATTTAACTTTTCCTATGTTTGTCATGCGCGACGTCAAAGCACTTCTCACCCGTGTGCGATGATCGACTCTTCACAGCCGACTGTTTGTTCAAACTAGAGAACAGTTGCTATACAAAACACTGGGACATTTCCGTTTTCACGTTCAATAGGAAATCTTCATCACTACTCTGTGGTTAGCGAACCAATATATTTCTTCTAACTATGAACAATACAAAAAATATTATTAGAGCAAATTAGAAAACAACAGCAATTAATATATTTTCTGTAAATTTTGGAAAAACTATAAGTTCTAAAATCAAATTCAATGTTCAATGAGAACTATTGCAGGAATTTCAGTAGATTGATGTTCTTCTTTCCTAATCGATACAAGAGATAATCATCGTTTCATTTGGTCATAAGTTATAAACACAGTGTGTGTTTGTGTGTTGTTATAAAAACGAGAAATTCAACAAATACAAGATGAGTAACAATTAATAGATATACTCCCGATTGTTTTATGATACTTAAGTTTCATGAAGTTCTGAGAAAACTGACAACGATGGTCACCAGACTTTCTTTGGAATGTTAAAAATCTATCAATGTGTAATTTACACACATGACATTTTCATAAGAAAACCATCCTTAAGAGCGTGAGTAAGAAAAAAACTATATGTCAACGACCAATAAACAAAACTTGAAAACATCTGACATTGAGGTTGCTCACTAACTTTACACCCCTCTAACAATCCGCACTTTTTTTTCACTCTTAAAAACTTAGCCTGCGTGTTGGAGTATGGCTCGTTCCACCTCATAGTTGAGGTGAGGCCTGTGCCCAGCAGTGGGAAGTTTCCGTGCAGGCCGTTTATGTATGTATGTTACGTATTGTCTTGAAATAAGTTATAGTAGAGAAGAAGCAGAACCGTTTATTTACTGTCCTTCAAGCAGTATAGAAAATGACATGTACATCAAATAGATTACGCTCAGCCCCGACAAGTTCCACTTAACACAATCCAACAGACAACTCATCAAGGCTAAACTTCCTCAGAGATTCAATTTGGATTACCCTGATAGTACTGTAGTTGGTAAGCAAACAAAATTAGTTGCGTGATATGATCTTTAATGTGTTTTCTGGAACGCACAGCCAACGAGCAAAGTTGTTAAGCCATTTTTTGTATTTCCATAACATGTAATGTACGCCTTCAGGCGTAGATGTATCATGATATGATATTTTTAATTCTAAAATGACTAGGGGTATAATTTAATAAATAATGTCTGTTTGTGAATATTGCAATTTGTAACGTAGTAACTTGTCACAAGAAAGTATACGATAGGGCTTATTATTTTATTAGGATTGCATTAATAACACTACCGGCTAACTTAATTTAGGAAATTGAATTTTTTTTAAATCAAATACTACTAGTTATTCGATCAGAAATAAGAATAGCTAAAATAAGCAGTCATCTTTCTTATTTTAACAAAGTACCCATTCAATTGTACATTAATTTACACTTTTTTACGTCTTACAATGTTTTACGTACCATTCACATTATTCAAACTACACCACTGCGGACGAAGGAAACAAACAAAATTATACGAGCTTTCATAAATAAAACATTTAAAAAACAAGACCCCTTAATATATTTTCATTGAATGCCATAATATAATCAAAACAGTGCGTTAACGGCTCATCCAGGAAGTAAATCATAATATAAAGCTAGCAAGTCCTGGCACTTTAACATATCATAGAACAACCGAAAGGTCGCAACCAAATTAAATCTAACTTTTTTCTCAAAGGAATAGTACCTATATTTGTCCGACCAAAGAAAAGAAAACAAAGTTTTTATACTTCTAAAATATTATTGTGTAGAGCTGTTGTCAAATTTTATTCTTATAAACTTATTCTTTGCTCAACTGTAATAAGATGTAAAATCCCTTGTGCGATTGCGGGGATATTTCATTTAGTAGGGATCGTAAAGATTCGCTTACCTGCTTGTTTGTTGTGTAGGAAAGGGGCCATCGGGCGTAGAACCTTTTTTTACATTCAATTTTATGTGTGGGAATTTTAATGTGGACCAAAACGGCACGTTCTGCTCTCCACAGATGGTCCGCATTTGGAGCCGATACTTCGCGAAACACGTGTCGCGTTCGCTCATAAAAATTTTACTAACGTTCCAACCCTCAACCTTGGGATGGCATCCACATTTGTACGATTTTAATAAAATGGGCATTTTTCCTAGCTATTGTTTCAAAATACCGGTCGTAAACTGCAGCTGCATGTTTTCAATTACGAACGAATGATTGATGTGTAAAACTGTTTCTTTCCACACTCGAAACGAGTTTATCGCGGCAATCGATATGGTGAGACTACTATTAATTTTATCGGCGTAGCCGGCGTGATGCGCGGCGAGGGAACGGAACTGCAAGTCATCCATCTCACATTCGCCTGGACTCTTGAGCCGATCCCATGGAATTACTTCAATCATTTAAAATAAACACGGCTTCTCCGAAGTCACCGGGTAGAGGTAGGTAGCTATTGGGTCTACTCACATAAAATCCACTTTGATTTATGATATCGTTCGCGAGCCTTTACGCATCTGCCGACTTTTTTTACATGTTGCACCTTTCAAAACACATTAACCTCTTTTATAGGTTTGTGCTCCTTTTTAGCACTGGTTTGATTAATAATAAACTTCAAGCACCTAGATTGGTAATAATAGCAAAGCGGTTTTAAAATGTTGCGATATTACGCGCTAGAGTGGTAGATTTTGAGAAAAGGGGACAAATCTCAGTAACAAACTCGCTCTTTACAATTCTGCTCCGAATGACGCCATCATAACAATAGGCTTGATTTATACCGTTATAATTAAATAAATATTTTCAGTCCAGAGTTTAATTTCTATTCGTAATCGACTAATAAGAAGTAACTAATGTTTGAAACAGCTGGAATTCTTGCAAGAAATCCGAGGAACGGCACCCAGCGGGACGTCCCGACAATGGCAACCAAATTAAAAGCAACCATAAACGTTTCGGCTTGAGCCTTGCTAAAATTTATTACACCAGCTTTTTTCTCTTATTTCGTCCGCTAATGAGATTCGAATGCTGCAGCTGTATTTGAGATGTCGGGCGAAGATTAAAAAAAATCGCTTACCGTGGAGATATCTCACCGCGAATTGAATACTTTTTGTTTTTGCAGCCGATTCCGAGTTTGTAAGATGAACGTGAACCAATAATATACCTTATACACGTATTGGAGCTCGCGCGGGTAGCGGCTAGATTGCAGAACGCCTTATTGCAAACGATAGGTGCGATGGGAATAAAGCAGTTTCTGGATTTAGTGTTTTGTCCCGTTGCAATAAAGTTGATATTGAATGGGTGGAGTGCGACATCGCGGGTGGTCTGGACTATGTTGACTGTGTTGAAGTGAAGCGGGAATGCAAATTTCACTAGTGTTTCTGGTCTTGGTGCTCTTGAACTCTGCAGCGAGTAGATTGAGTCTATTAACAGTAAAGACGGCAGAGGAAATTAATCAAAGGTCTTATTAGTGCTCGTGGAATGAATTGCTCGAGCTCCAGCTTCAGCGCTGACGTCGTTTATTTGTCTAGTTTGATAAACTGTAGCAAAGACACACGTTGTGGTTCGTTTTTTGTTACTTGATAGATAAGTCTACAAGGGATACATTGTCATTATTTTTATTATTTCTAAAAGTTTATTTTTATATTTTGACGATGTTGACAACAAATATAGGTAGGTACAACATTTCCTTAACCAACTAGTGCTGCCACGTAGTGTTATTAGATCAATTATTATTATCAGCTATACTACTTGTAAAGGCTTCTAAACTTTGAGTAATATTTCGTGATTAGTTCTTTGGTTAGGTTGTAGGTGTCATACATTAGATAACTTATTCATAAAACTAGAACTTACAAAAAATTACACAACTCAACTCTAAGTAACATGGCACGTATCTTCGCAGCAGTATCCTCTGCTCTGTTCAACAGCTGGACCCAAACAAATTCTAATTAATCGCCAGCCAAAACAAAAAGTGACTTTTTATCCTTAACCCGTAACACCAAAGGGACCACCGATGCGATCGATACGCAAAAAACGGAAAACGGGCCGGAACGAATGACGCAATTTGAATTAGGCGCAGCAAACTAGACCCGTCCTGTGGATGGCCTTTCACGCGTTGCCGAAGCTGCGTACGGACAATATGACAATAGCGAAGCAGAGTACCGAAGCGTGGCTCGCGATGGGAACTGGTTAATAACGGGTTATCTAGTCAGAAGGGACCAGGTCAAGTTAAAATGATAACAACGAGGAGGTATGTCAAAATCAGTTAATTGACTCTAACGTACTCTAAATTTAGACAAAATTTCCAGAATACGGAAAGTTGTTTCCGATTAATTTTAGGCATGTATTTGGTTGTTTTTGCTATGCCAGAGATTAAAGATACACGAGTAGGAGGCCGCACAAAGAAATGACCTATAAATTCCTTTTTCTATTTCTTTTTTTTTAGTTTTGTGTTTAAAAGACAAGCGACATAGACTCAAAATACCCCAAAGAGTTATTTGGATTATTCGAGTTCTAGAACGCAAATCTGAATTACGAATGCAATCTGCAGGCTTAATAGCATAGCATAGCTTTTTTAGTAATTTTTGTAAACTCTGATTAGTTAAATTTAAAGAGGAATAAAGCACAGACAATACAGATATGGTACTTATTTAAGCATTTACAAGGACCGCCCATCCACTGCCGATACGATAGACATTCGATATTTAGAACGCACTATTGATAGCGTACTTAAGAATAACGGAACAGACAATCGCCATTACTATAATTTATTATGGGCATAATTTTCTTCGAAGACTCGCTCTCTCAGTTAATTATGTTCCTATCTCGTTGAAGTAAACAAAAGCATACCACTAAAAGCAAAAAAGAAACACTAAATTCATTATTCAATCGGTAACGTTTAGCTTATTGTCTATTCTACTAAAAACGTAGATGTTATCTTATATTTTATTCAGTACGCTTGAACAATTTGAATAGATACGAGAGGGATACCGTTGTAGTCACGCAATTCGGCGTAAATATAATATTAGAGGTAACAAATAGTACAGAGTGGCTTATTTACAGTTGGTCTTATATATACGTTGTTTTTTAGTTAGAAGTCATAAAAAAAGCTTCCAACTTTATTTCGGCTTTATTTTATTTTTCTTCAGGTAGAAATGATTATCAGGCTAATGAATTGCAACATCACATTTTCAAACTTGGACATTTCTAAATGAACCCTGAAGGTTTTGAAGTTCAAAATTTCGAATCTGTTGAGTTATAATTTACTAGCGACCCGCCCCCGCTTCGCACGGGTGCAATAGGATGTTACTATACATATAAACCTTCCTCTTGAATCACTATCTATTACTTTATCGCATCAAAATCCGGTGCGTAGTTTCAAAGATTTAAGGATACAAAGGGACATAGGGACAGAGAAAGCGACTTTGTTTTATACTATGTAGTGATTGGTCTATTAAAAATCAGCCCTCAGTCCAATTAGTGATTTTAGGTAGGTAAACGTTGTGGTAAATGTTCATACCTATACATATAGAAACCATGCATAAGCGAGCTTTGCATTTAAATGGGCCACCCTGTATAGTGTGGAAACTGTTGACACATGGTTATTCCTCAGCATATGTTTAGATGACGTCATACATTCAATTAAAGACGAGGGTTTCGGGGTATTTCCTATTACCCCGTAGATCGGGTGTCTATTGAAAATCCGAGGCGAATCCATTCGTCCATCGCATCGTTACAGACGTAAACAATAGTTCATCAAATGCGATCGGAGATGCGTCATTTCATGGTCCATCGGCTTTAGGTAGAGTTGTACGAAACTCGAGTTCAGACGTCTGTAATTTAGAACTCGATTCTAGTCACATTATTTGAATCAAGAAGACTTTTTTGCTCGATTGATAACGATATAAAGCCATTTAAGTTTTTCGCCTAGTCTCGAAATAATAATTAATTCTTCATAGTTTTTCGAGTCTCTTCATAAAACGAGCTGTGCTCGAATCTAGCCCTTGGCGTAATTCGCCTTTTATTGAGCTGTTATAAGACGCTATAATTTAAGCACTGTCTACTTTTTAAGTTTAATGTAATTTAACCCCTCTTTTGTACTAGATAGAGATTGGTTAAGTAAAAGTCGCTCCGAGTCGCGTTAGTTAAATAACTAAAATAAATATATATTTTTTTAAATCTTACGTTTTAAAACAGATTTTTTCGTTCGACTCGACTTTACAATCATAAGTATTTGCAATTAAATTCGAGTTTGCAACGCTTGAACTCGAGTTTTTTACAACACTAGCAGTTGGTCTGTTTAGCTATGTTCTTGACGAGTTACCCACAAACTGAAACCGCTGCTAACCAATTGATTTTCCCTTTGCAGCAGCCTTTGCAAGGATTAACGTTCCATTACTATTTAATCGAGGATTTCTGGTTACGTCATTTAATTGCTGGGTATCTAATAGAATACAAGTCAGTGAAACACTTTTACAAATATGTAGAGTTATAGTGTAGACTCTCATTTATCATAAAAAAGGCAGGACAGGGCAAGATGGCCTGCTTAGCGAATGGTTTAACAGCCCTTGTTGAAATGCAGGTAAAAGAGCTTTCGTTCCCGCATAAATACAACTAGAGATGACATTTTAATCAATTTCTAGGATAACTGTGATAGTTTTCCTGTTTTTATTCAACACAGTATTTGAATCTGCTGATGAAGCTGAATGTTCTGAACCAGTACAGTGTGATTTTATTTAAAAAATATTATTTGCCTGTAGTGTGACAAAAAAAACGCTTCTCCAAAAATACTCGTATTAACAAAAAGCGTGTAAAATAACCGCGTCTCGGCAAGCGTACTGTAGGACGTCCTCAGGCAAGGTGGAGTGATGATCTGCGCAGGATGGCTGGCAGGAGCTGGATGCGAGCAGCCGAAGATCGAGTACAGTGGCGTGCAAAAGGAGAGGCCTATGTTCAGGAGTGGACTACAACAGGCTGATGATGATGATGAATGATGATGTGTAAAATAAATGAATTGAGAACGAGTGAATAACTAGTTCGCAATAAGCATCGTTCCATGAAATAATTTACTAACTACAAGCTTGAATATTTTCCGCAAAAATGCGTTCATCTATATTATTTATTGTTGTAAAATAAAACTACTGAACAAAATATGAAATATTGTAACTGTTACCTGTCATAAACATTCGACGGAGCTTGTTCATGTTATAATGCCACTTTATTATTTTCATAATTATGTTAAGAGATGATGCAAGAGGAGCTGATACACTGCTACTATTGTAACAAACATAAGAAATAAAACAAAAGACATAATCAAAAATACCAAGACTCTTAAGTGAGCACCCTTTTGAATGAATTTTTCATTAGCAAGAGGTGAAACCCAACTAAGAATCTTACCCCTACAGTTAAACGACGAAGAAATTTTGCACATCTTTTGAAGTAAATCTCTTATTCAAACTAAAATCATAAAGTTATTAAGCCAAAATGTCAGTGACAATAAAGTTCTGACCCACCAGTGCAACTCCCGTGTAACTGGGGATCAAGTATGACAACCGCAGAGACCGAACAATGAAGCCAAGACGGTCTCGGGGGGAACTTAAACTGTCTTAAAACCCGCAACGAACTTAATCAGAAGTGAAAACAGGACTTGTGCGAAATATCTGCACTAATATAATAAGAATGAAGTGGCTGTTTGAACATTCTCGGAGTTTTCCTCATGTAATGAGAGGAGCTTTAAATTTCATTTAGCATTATTATCATTTTTTAAGAGCATTATTGTAATTAGATATGAATGCTTAATCTATACCTGGATTTCAAGAGTTCTAGTAAATTTTATCTATAAATATTTGTTGCAATAAATAACATTATTAATTCTTCTTCCAACAGGTCATTGTTTTTTATCTTATGCTTGATTTTTTCTCACCTAAATTCAAATTAATCGGTTTTTTAATTCGGCTCAAAATCTGGTTCATGTTGTATCTTCACAAATTCAATTTGGTTCATTTTAAGGTTCTAACTAAGCTTTTCTCAAACTTTAACTTTATGACAATGCACTTTTGCATATTCAATGAAATTGTAATTTAGGTAAAACTATGCTTGACCACGATCATTAATATTTATTGCTGTGCAATCCATTAACATCTGTTTACAAACAAAACATAAACCAGAAGTAGAAAAGAACTCCTCCGTGACATTAAACATTTACAAGGAAAGTCAGTTTATCTCAGACAATCGCAATACCGAAACAAACTACAATAAAGATAGTCTGAGAAAAATAGAATCACGTACAGAGGAAAGCGGACCCATATACCGAGCCATCACGAAGTCTCGGATAACGAATAAACAAATGTTCAAAGTTTTCGCGAAAACGCGTCTATCTGATGCAGCCCACGATAACTGTATCAGAAGAAGCAGACTCATTGAACTCCAGTCCCCAAATGTTGGATCTTCTAGTGAGGGAAAGCATGATTTATATGCGAAACTTGGACCATTACTCATCTCACCATTCGTTACTCCAATAAAAAGAACGTCTCCCGATTATTTATTGGCTTTAGTATGGATTTTTATTACACTTGTCTATTTTGGAGTGCACTCTGTTCAGAAGTTATTAGATCGTAAATTTAAAAAATATCTCTGTTTTTTTTTAATTTTGTTACGAAAGGAAAGGGGAGGGTAGGGTTATTTCGTTTCTAGCAAATATAAGTTATCGTCTAACTCATTCAAACTTGAAGAAAGAAAATGATATTATTGTAATAGGTACATACTTGTCCTTCACTTTTTTCAAATTGTATTTAATAGAATGGAATAAATCGTTGATCCCATTCTTTCCACTTTGTTCTCTTATTCTGTGCATTATGTACATTCTTTTTTTTCTCAAATCAGTTTATATGACAAGATATGTGTACCGTGTACTAGGTATATCTGGTCATTTTAACTCGTGTTCATCTTGTCATTCTTTATTGCATTTTAGCTGGTTTATCTTGTGTATTATCTTGTCGTTATTTCTGTGCGGTAAAAACGATATGGAGGGCTATATTTAGTGGTAAAAAAGCAATATCTGCTTCGCCAGGCATAGTTGAACCCGGCGAGGGTGCAAATGTCGTTACGGGATTTCGTGGATTTTAAATTGTTTTCTGTCACTAGAAAGGATGATTTTTAAATTTAACACAAAGCAAATATAATCTGGGCGGGATCACACAGGCCAAGTTGAAGTGCTTAAGCTCTATGCCACGCTTGCAAACTACAAAACATTTTTCTTAATAATTTTGTTACGTACCTTCTTCGCGGGCCCCGCTCGCATCCGCTCTACATACTTATAAATATGTGAATTTAAAGTGCTGTTGCAACTTATAAGTTCTTATAATTTCCTTTTGAAATATGTTGAGCTTTTGGCCCTGTCGCTCCACTTGACATTGTAACGTTAGAAAGCTGTACAAAAAAGTTTGATTTACTGTCGCTGTTTTTAAAAGCCTTTTTAGTTTAAGATAGAGTCCTTCTTGACACAGCCCCGTCCTTTGTAGTACCTTCGCGTAGATAAGTGTTATCTTAATTGATGCACTTTGAACGTCTTATTCGGAATTTGATATTCGGAGCCGGTTAAGTGCGACAGCTGATAGGAGGCAGGTGAAAAAGTTTTGAACACTTCAAATACTTTTCTTGAGCTCTTGGAATTAACGGTGCATTGGACAAAATATCAAGGAATTAATTATGAAGTGAACATAGACACCAGTAAAAGCGGTTTGACGGAATTTTCACCTGCGTTTATGAATTTAACGTTTCACATAAATTATAAAATATTTAAAGTTTTATTATGTTAATCAAGTAAGAAAAAAAACACCAATGAAAAAGCGACTACCTACACTAAAAAACTGGAAGATTTTGATCATAAAGATATTATGATATCTGATAGAAAATAATAATACGCCGCACAAATGCATGACCTCAATCAGGAACTCATTGCTCACGCATTCCAGGCGGACGTTTGGACCACTAGACCACTCGAGATCTATTTTCAACTTATTAGTTACTATTTCATAATAATAAACATCACTTATAACAAATGGCTACTGATTTGGCTAAAATTATTAAAACGGAATCATAACGCTAGTTATAAAGTAACGCAAAAAAGTTCTGAAACGAAACACAAAGATTTAAAGTAAACAGTACCTGTTAGTTGTTGCCATGCGCTTCTGCGAACTTGCGGTGTCCTTTTGCAAAGTAACTAAAAGTTTCAACTTTACAAAACTTCTGAAGCCTCCGAGACGTCAACAAACGCGAAAGTAGCAATACGTCACTAAATAACTCAAACCCGTCTTTGTCACACTGAATAACACACGGAAACCAACTTTGGAAAACTTACACTTCACTTAAAGTATCGTAAGCACTGAGTAAGAAGTCCGTTGTCGCGTCGAGGCTATCGACAGGCGTCCATACAACACTGCACAATTATTACTGGTCGCAACAAATAGTACTGGACCGGTTAGCGATCGCGCGCGACTCGTCAGCTCGGGAGCGGGACCGGCGTTTGGACGACGCGAGCGCGTGAGACTCTCTGCCGTACCAGCCCTGTCGCGCGCGAGGGGACCGATAGACGAAAATGGCTTCACAACTTAATTTTTTTCTCTTTCCTCCTTTAATATTCCGCATATGCCGTGCGCGCGCATGCGTCCTAACCTCATGTAGGGTTGTAATGTAACCCGATGCACCCGTACTTTACATAACTTATTGGGCCGTTTATCGAAGCCACTGTTTAATACCCTTTCCATGTAGGCTTTGTTGCTTCCTCGTACAAGGCATGAATATTAATCCTCGTTCAAAGAACTTTCATCTAGCCGAAATTATGCTATTAATTTCAACCTCGGTTTACGTTAACCGCGGTTAGTTCGCGATGAATTTAGTTTAATATTTAATAACACTGTTCAGTTTATTTTTGATTGATCCCGCTTCGGCTGCCATTTTGTTTTATTGTTTGTAAAGAAAACTATTACTATTTTTAATACATGTATAACCTCATTATCATGATGGCAATTATCAAGTATATCGGTAAAGATAAACCTGGAAATTACTCTACATTTCTTTCTCCAGAGTTCTGAAACTCAAACTCAAGAGGCGTTTTACCATTATACTTAGTTGCCAATTTCCGTTCAACTGTTATTTTGCAGGGGAATACTGTTCTAACTGTTGTACTGTTGCATTGCATTTATGTATTGAAAAATGACTTGAACTACAACTGACTGATTTATTACAGTCAGTGATAGGGGCCATAATTTAAGTAAACAAGGCTAAAATATTGAAAGCCTAGAGTATACATCCTATGCAAAATAAATACTAAAAACAAATTAAAAATAAACATTTTTGAAAATTACTACTAATTATTACCGAAAGCTTTTGTTTAAACATTGTAAGTTCACATCAGTGTAGAAGTGAAAAGAAATAAACACCTTTCCAAAATGTTGAAATTGACCCAAATGCCTGAATTAATTGCCGTTTTTATAATTAACTTTTACAATGCTGCAATTAACACAACTATATCAGATTTTTACAGGCCTAATTCAGTGGAGCTTTTAATTCTTAAATAAAAAATGATTCAGAGACTGGTGGAGGTATAAATAATTTATTGCTTGGCACTTAGATACCATTAGCACAGTTGTTACATCTGTTTGATACACCCCGATTGAGGGCTTCGTCACAAAGTTCAGAGTACTTACTAAAGTTAATTGTTGATTTAAGAATGCAGAAACTTATTTTAGTTTTCAAATGTAGTGTTTTATTTTAGTGCGGTATTCAATCATTATTTTATTACAGAAGTTACAATTAATAGACAGGGTAAAGCTCTAGCATCCACGCAATTTCTTTGTATGTATTATTGAATTTGATGAATACATGCATAAGTTTTGAAATATTAACACACAAACTCAGATCGAACAGTTGTAACATTAATGTTTTTACAAAGCATAAATAAATCATAAATACATTTTGTTAGGGCAAAAAATCTAGTTTCTATAAAAAATCACCTAGTTGAGTTAAGTTGAGAAATTCCCTTGCGTTGACCGTTTGAAACATTGTGACACATTTAGTGGACAAAATAGTTACTGTGAAACCAATTCAATATTGTACACTTAAACGTGAAAATTTTATCGTGAATTGCCCGGAAGATTAATTAAGGTAATTATTTTAAGTAAACACGATTAGGGCTTCATCATTGGAATTAAGTCACGAAGGCCTAACAGCCGTTTAGGCCAAATTGTAATAGTATTTAATAATAACATTTTAAGAAATAAAATATATTACTTAATAACATTTTAAGAAATAAAATATATTACTTAATAACATTTTAAGAAATAAAATATATTACTTAATAACATTTTAAGAAATAAAATATATTACTTAATAACATTTTAAGAAATAAAATATATTACTTAATAACATTTTAAGAAATAAAATATATTAATTAATTAAGAATAAGAATAAAATAAGTTTATTTGGCAAAAGAAAAAAATACAAAAATACCAATAATTCAAATACAAAAAACTTAAATAGGTACTAAAATACATACTAAAATTCATACATACTAAATTACATACTAAATAATAGTTAAAATCGAAGAAAATAATATTTAACCCAAAAAGAACTTGCAGTACATAGAACAGATACCTAAGAGTGTTGTTGCAAAACAAATTGTAATGAAAAGCTTTATTATAGGTAAGATAACTGATTTCCTTCGCCACAACACAGCTATTAATATAGCAAAGACAAAACTTTTTTTTTTGTCGATTTGTCACAATTGAATTAACATTAGGCACAACATCGTCTAATTGGATCTATTAAGTAACAATCTTCAGTTCTGAGTCTAAACTGCCAGCGGGATACTTAGCTGGCAGTCCAGATGAAGAACCGCAGACTGTTAGAAATAAAATGGACGAGACGTCTAGACACTTATTTTTTTACATAGTGCTTTTATATCATCAAAGTACGGAATTTTTACGTAGAAACGTATATATACTGAAATATATAATAAATAACTATATTAGGTATCAAATAGTCGATTAATGTGAGTGTCTATCTGTATGTCGGCCAACACTAGATAAACCGCGCAACGGATTTTGATGGGATTTCATCATTAATAATTTCTTCTGAATGGGTGAGAGATTTCAATAAAAAAAATATAAATAAATACATTTTATATACCTACTTACCTAGTCTAATATCTATTTGAATACTCAGAGTGAAGAACAATGCTCTTAAAATAATTATTAATCCATGGGAGAGATGAAATTCTATGCACTACAAAAAGACCCAACGAACTGATTGTTTATAAATAATTCGAAAAATTACTGGTAATTTTTGGTAACAAACCAAGAGTTTACCTTGAGGTTAATCGGAAAGGTCAACATTAATCAAATAGTTGTTAATCCAGACTAAGTTAGTGTACTTAAGAAATGGAAATAAAATAAAACTGTATTGGCTTTCCCAAACTCAAAAAGTCACGTAAAAGTGCGGAAGGCGTAGAATTAGCGTATTATCGAGGTGTTAAAGTAAAGTTCTGATATGCAGTCGTGGTGATGGCAGGTTTGCGTGTGCTATTTGATAACGAAGTTAAAAGCGCAATCCGTTGATAGCGTGGACATTCCGCGCTGTTGAACTGATTAGTATGGAAAATAAATAGTGTATCTGAACTGTAAACAACGATGTTTATTGTTTGTTGTGTTGTTTTGAAGATTGCTTAGATACAGTTTCTGTTTATATCCTTTGCGTGGAAGCTAACTGTACTTAGCTTAATTGGTTTTCTTGACATTAATACAACAGATGTTGTATGTGCCTCATAAGTGTTTTTAATTTAGGTGCCGATACCCAGAGAGTCATATCTTCTGATTTAAAATGTTAGGGCAAACCGGTTTTGGAGGCATTTAGCGACAAAAATGGCAAAAAAAAAATTTGAAAATAATACCAAGAAATAAGGTAATGCTTGATAATTACTGACTAAACTTTTCATTACATACTGTTCATACCTTCTCATAGAAGGACTTGCGAACTAGGTTGTTACCTATGTAAACAAAACTTTGATGCCCCTGAACGCAATTTGTAATACCAAAAAAAGTAACAAAAGCTGTCTGTAATTTTCTCCTGTTCACGACCTGTTTTATATAATCCTATACGATTGACCATAGACGGATTGTCATTTCCAATTGTTGCACTCGTTCGAATATGAAACTCAGCATCCATGAGGCATTGCTTAACAACATTTGGACAATCCCCTTCTACAAAGTAAGCAAGTTACTCGTGAAGGCTTATCCATAACATTATTTCCCGGAATCCGCCAAGGATTTTAATTCGTCAGCGCCGGTTGCACGTTAACTCAAAATGCCATTAACAGCTGAATGGAGCTTTCATTGTTGGATTGCTTTTTCTCTTTCATTTCTATACCTTAAATACAAAACGTAACAATATGGAGGAATTCCTACTTATGATGTAGGCACGGAAGCCATTTTCGTGGCTACGATTTTTCGCTAACAAAAGGTTATGCCCACTTAAATTGGTTAGTTTTATTCAGTTTGTTATATTTAAGTGGCTACACAGTTAAAGCAAAAATGAGTGGTTTATAAAAAAGCAACTTAGAAGTTAGTTAATTAACTTTGTTATACGCGTAACGCTATATACTTTTATGTGAAGTAACAAATGTTTTCAATAAATTAATATCATCGTTGATCATATGAAATGAAATAATACTTTATCCTATTTGTAACAAACTGATTTTCGAATGTTTTTTTATTCAATTTAGCCGCAACTTGCGGCGTGAATGAAAGTAAAACGCATGTAATTGCATCACATTTTTGTGTGTAAATTTTATATGTGCTGGCAACACATATAAAAATTTACTGACTACTGAAATAAATTTTCAATGATATGAAAATTGAATTGAGTCGTTATTAGTTGCAATGGCAGCAGTAGTTACAACCAGCATAACTCAATTATTGCATAATGATGCGCATCAGGTTTCTCCAATGGGACTTCGCGTTAACAAGCGCTATATTTCATACAGTTTTATTAATAAACCGCATCGCGAACGTGTCAATAACTGGTGCATAAATTACCATGGTTTAGTTCACTGTCCGCATATAAAACCATAACTGGCCCCAGTGAGGTGTTGGAATAATTGCTTCATTTGATATTCTACTAGATTGCCGGCCCTTAAGTGCCAATAATAGCCTACGTGAATGTTACTGTGGTACTAAAATATACATAATTGCTGTACGACAATCATTTTGTTAGTAAATTAGGCGTAGCCTTAATTTTGCATTACCACTCTTTCAGGTTTCAAAGAACTTCGACGAATGAACAGTTTGGAAATCGATGAATAAAGTACGAACTGACAATTTGCACATTGTTTTATTTATTTTTATGGTGGATTCATTCTCATCCTAAACTTAATGAGCCAAGGGTGGCAAGGGTCCATCAGATCGATAGTTGGAAAAGTGACCGACTGAAATTCAATAATTTATTTTTTGTCTATATCCGCTAAGCCACGTTAAGCAGCTGCTTGCTGTCCTTAAAGTTGAGTTGTGGTGCATGCCCAGTAGTGGGACTTATAATAAAGGCGTGATGGTAGTTTTTACTGTTAAAACTTAACATTGAGATGCAGTCGTCACAGTGGATTCAAAAGGACCGCCATAGCAAAGCAACTCAAGCCGGGTCGGAAAGGGTACGGGAGACCACGGGACCACGTCCCCGGGGGACGACGAGGTTACGTCGGACTCCTACCGCCTAAAACCCCACGGCACTCAACCGAGGCAGGAAGCTGAATCTACTATAGGTTTACGCAGACCCTACTGGGCCCGCAACCACGAGCCAGCCAAAGGGCGCCTCCGTGCCGCCACAGGGGATCAGCCGCGAATCACTGGCCCCCACCAACCGATTGTGTACCGCGGCCTCCACCACGGGGCTCAGGGCGCTTCCAGGCCCCACTGGCCCCGCAACCCCACGTGTCTTCGCTTCCCGGTGGTTTACCCTACCACCGGTACTAAGGCCCCTCGCCACGCCAAGGCGAGAACTCATGAGGGGGCCCTTAGACTCCTCCAACAATCCGCACTGAGCCCGTGTGTTGGTGTATGGCTTGTTTCACCTTAATGTTGATGCGGGGCCTGTTCCTTGCGGTGAGACGTTTTAAGGTAGTTTATTAGATATTATCAATCTTACACCATATCCCATAAAGACACAATTTGGAACTGTTTTAATTAAATGACAGTACTGATCTGGCTCAAATCGTAACGTTGTTGGAGTGACCTTCTACTAATATAAATATCGATCCCTAGAGTTTGAATGCAAAGCTGATGCTCAGAATATCAACAGAATGCAAAGCGAAATTTTTATTCGTGATCTAAAATATTTACGACACGTTATTTTATTCACTTCATCATCATCATCATTTCAGCCGAACGACGCCCACTGCTGGGCATAGGCCTCCCCCAAAGATCTCCACAACGATCGGTCCTGCGCTGTCCGCATCCAGCGGCTTCCCGCGACCTTGACAAGATCGTCGGTCCACCTTGTGGAGGGCCTGCCCACGGAACGTCGTCCGGTACGTGGTCGCCATTCGAGAACCTTTCCGCCCCAACGGCCATCGGTTCTCCGCGCTATGTGTCCCGCCCACTGCCACTTCAGCGATGCAATCCTTCGAGCGATGTCGGTTGCCTTAGTTCTCCTGCGGATCTCATCATTTCTGATTCGATCAAGCAGGGAAACACCAAGCATCGCTCTCTCCATTGCTCGCTGGGTGACTTTGAGCCTTCTTATGAGACCCATAGTGAACGACCACGTCTCACTCCCATATGTCATTACTGGCAACACACACTGGTCAAAGACTTTCGTCTTGAGACACTGAGGAATTTCGGACGCGAATATATGCCGGAGCTTCCCGAACGCTGCCCATCCGAGCTGGATTCGAAGAGAGATCTCTTTCTCGAAGTTGGACTTACCTAACTGGACTGCCTGTCCCAGGTAAACATAGTGGTCAACAACTTCGAGTGTAATGTTCCCAACGTTAACTGGAGCGGGTGCAACATGGGCATTGAACATGATTTTCGTCTTGTCCATGTTCATCCTAAGACCCACTCTTTGAGAAGCATTACCGAGATCTTCGAGCATTATGTTCAGGTCTTCCAAGGTCTCAGCCATAAGAACTACATCATCGGCGAATCGTAGGTGTGTTAGGTACTCGCCATTGATGTTGATGCCGCGTCCTTTCCAGTCCAGAAGCTTGAAAATATCCTCCAACGCAGCTGTGAACAATTTCGGAGAAATAACGTCTCCTTGTCTCACGCCTCGCTGTAGTTGGATCGGATTAGAGTTCTGGTTCTGTAATCGGACCGACATGGTGGCGTTCTGGTATAGGTACCTTAGCACCTCGATGTACCTGTAGTCTATTTGGCACCTTTGGAGAGACTGCAACACTGCCCAGGTCTCAATCGAATCAAAGGCCTTCTCATAGTCCACAAACGCCAAGCAAAGTGGCAAGTTATACTCTTCGGTCTTCTGTATAACTTGCCGCAGCGTATGAATGTGGTCTATGGTACTATAGCCTTTTCGGAACCCGGCTTGTTCGGGAGGTTGGAAGTCGTCAAACCTGCGAGCGAGACGATTCGCAATGACTCTCGAAAACAACTTATAGATATGGCTCAGAAGCGATATGGGTCTGTAGTTCTTCAAGAGTTTAGCGAATATAGTTTTATTCACTTAATTCTCAAAATGTACGTGCGAATAAACACACAATAGCGATCGTTACCTAGAGTTAAACTAGTCGTTTTGCAATTCGGCTGATTGCTGAACTTTCATTAATTGAACACACTACATCAATTTTACTCAGAAAATTGGTGTCTTTATTGAATTTTTAATAGATTACGTTAGGACAACTTGTTGTTTGGTGCAAGATATGAGTTACTTTACAGAGGCTTATACCACACTGTCCGGTCTAGTGAGGCCGGCCACCATCTTTTATCTTTATAAAAACCTCGATCCAACACTCTTTAAAGTCGGATCGAGGCATATCATTCCTCATGATTCAATGATTCTTTGATTTTGACTGCCGTGTTATTAGGGGTCCTTTGCTGCCCCCCCCCATTCTATGGCAATTAACACAGCAGCATTGTATGTATGGTGCAGGTGTAGTTCGTGAACTATTTATGTTTCCGCTATAACGGTCGAATATCTATATGGTAATTCTACACAACTATACATAATATCAGAAGAGTTTTACCAACCATATTTTAGGGCGGAGAGCTGGAGCTGTCTCTACTGCTTTGAAAATCAATTCCCGTCACACGTCCAGACGTGCCCCTACCTAGGTGCACGTGCACGTGCTAGATGAAAAGCGTAGAAATAAATGTCTACACCTGTTATTAATGTAAGATAAGAGTTTTTAGTTACGCTGTTTCTTATGACTTGACACAGACGCGGCATAGACCGGCTATCGCGCCCAAGTTTCGCTTCATAAAGGCTCCGGCGACGGCACCCTCTTGTTGATATTCATGGCCCGGCCTTCGCGGGATCGGCGTGCCACTCAGCCGCCGCGACGTCAGCTAAATTGCTTTATTGCCGTCGACTATAGGTAAATATCAACAAAGGCGATAAACTTACAAGCGCTGCTTCTCTAGATAGTCTGGCGTATAGAGTTTCAGCTTTAATTCCGTTACGGCAAACCTGCAAATATAGTTTATATTTGCAGGTTTGCTGAAATGACAGTGCAGAATGCTGGAAATATAGGTTGAGGCCATGCATAAAATTAAGCAGATCTCTTCCATGAGCTCCATAATAGAGTGGCGAATAGGAGGTTTATGTGAACTTCAATTAAATCATTCTAGTACAAAAGTTATAATTACTTACATAATAATATGTCATGGAATATTTCTCAGTGAAGGTTGTAGTGGTCAGCATAGGTAGTAGTGGGGTGTCATTATTTTATGCGATGCGAGTGGAAGTGGTCTAATCGCTTGCTTTGAAAAATGAATTCGATTTCAACATCAGTGTGTCAGTAAAATAAATAAGTCTGATAAAATAAACATTTTAAATATTTCTTCAAATTCCATGATAGCTAACACAAGGCGTATACTGCAAACATGCCTGAATGCCATTTGAAAACAAAGAACATCATTTTGCTCAACAATACAAACATGAAAGCTGTAAACAAGTTTAAAATTTATTTTTCTATTTTCTGTACGCGTACATTGGATTGTCTTTACAATGGGGCCCCGCACGGACACACCTCGAGGGCCAGAACTAGGGCGACGATAAAGTTTGCAAATTCCGGGCTTTCCAGTGTACAGCGGGCAACACATTGAGCGATACATAGTAGTTGAGGAATGACCTTTAGTTGAGTCGTATTAACGGCAACATTTACGAGTACATTCGCCTAATTATGTTGATAAATCGGGTTCGGCACGCTGAGTTGAAAAATACTCCGTAGTTATGTTTTATACGCAAGAAAAACGACAGTAAACATGCTTCAGTTCAGGCTAAGCTATTGTTAGAATATTTTCTAACGCCGTCTCAAGCGGTACCTATTATCATTTTAGAAATAAGCTTCAGTAGAAAACAGCCGGAAGGAAACATTGAAATAACAATCTTGAGACGCACATCCCACTTGCCAGGACCTTCCTTCCTGTCTCCAGCGAAAATGCAAGGCATATCCGCAACTTTCCGCACAGCATGGAGGCCCTTCTTAGAACTCTTAACGAGGAAATAGTGACCGTAAATCAGAGGAAATTCGCTCTTATTGAATTTCCTTCAGCCGGTGGAAGGAAGCGGCGTCTCTTTTTGTTTCAAATGGATGCGGAAAGATGTTAAGTTTTTTGCCCGCTTAGGCCTTACACGAACCCAGATCAAGACTGGTACGATCGCCAAATAAATGTTCTTGGTTGAAATAGTCTGTTTATTTTTAAAAACTATTGTTTTACATCTTTAGATTGAGTTTTGGCAATTGCTCTTACAACTGACAAAATTAAATAACTTTGGGTACCAGACTACGAGGTAGATCACCAATGCGGTGGACTGACCAGATAAAAGCCGCAGTGAAAGACTCATCATCTCTGTATGAATGCACGAGGAGGACAGTCATCAGAGATTAGTGGCGGCGTGTTGTGAAGCTTGCCACCAACGCTTGAAGTGATGACCACGACTACTCTGTCGAGAGTGATACCGACAAAGAAGAAGAAGACTTTACGAAAGCCTGTTTTAATAACAGGACTCTCTCCATTAAGTTGATGACCTGTATCTACTTCGTATTTAGCGTACTATAGGTATATAGTTTTTAATTAAAACGTTCCAAACTCACGTGCGCTTACATTTTCACAAATTAAATATTTGTATTTGAGTATGGTTGTGACACATCATTGAGTCCAGCATTATTTACGTAAGCCAATAATTCATGGACATCATAAACGAGGCAGGGGATCAACTGTCCGGAAATAATGAAATCCACATTGTCGGATTTTGTATTAAAACGTCATTGAATATCAGTATAGGTAACGAATTACGAAGTAAAAGCCGTAGGTAATTATGGGAATTCGTATAATATCAATAACCACAGAAATTCAAGAAATTGTTATAGTTATTTCTATTATGAAAGCTGTCATTTATTTACTCTTGTATAGATTTGTACATGAACGTTTTAGATTTAGTTCACATGGTAATTCAATCCACTACGAAATATTTTTTAAACATCACCAAAGGTGGAGTTAAGTGAAGTTTTGAGACTAAGGATTTTTTACAATGAGGATTTAGGTATTTAACAACATAACAACAGTCGAATCAGAAAAACTAATACGCAATCAAAATTAAAAGCTAGCACCCTCATTACATAAGGATGTCTGTAATTAATATTAGGTGATGTAACCCATAAAAACCTATTAAAAAGAGTGTAGCATGTTCAAAATCAACCCAAAAACAACATTAACACAAATTCCGAGTCCCATAGCCTGCGGCGTAAGCAACTCCTAATCTAGCTAAATCGCAGCAAAACATACGAAGGCTTTGTCACAGTTGGCTGGGGGTCCAACATTCTTGCCAAATATGTCGTCGTAGATAGCACTCCTGCGCCCAAGATTTACTACTAAAATACTGTCACTCGCCCCAAACAAACTATACTCACAGCGCTTTCGGAACTTGCCTGATTTATTTTGGAAATTTTTAAGAAGCACGACACATGTTTGGCTGCTACATGATTCGAATTTATAGAATGTCTTCTGCGTTTAAATATTTATTGAGCATTGAAAGTTCGTTGCGGATATCAACATGTAACTTTGCTTTAGAATTGCAGGTATTTTGTTCGCGATATGAATTTAGTTTAACTGGATATTTGTTTGGTCACGTCATTATGGTTAGATAGCGAGCTTTTGTGGCGTCCATGTAACAAAGCACTATTATTGTTCATGTAGGAAGGATGCATACTGGCTCGTTTTGATTTGATGGTTACAAAGTAAGGTCACTAAATAAAACGTGTAACCTCTCCGCACACTGACTGTCGTCTAGCAAATTCGAACCCAATGCCAAAATATTATGAGTTTGGCAGGTTTATAACAAATAGGTTTTTTTTATTTACCCAAAGTAATTGGTTGCAACTAAGTGTTAAACAAACGCAATCAGGTACAAACGCCAACAGCAGGACTTAGCTAACTTTATAGCTGGCTGTACTTAAAAGCGTGAAGCAAGGTGACGGAATGGTAGCGTTTCCACCAGCATGGTCGACTGAATACAAAAGGCGGGCGCGAACGTGTTCCTACGTAAACTCGTACCTGCTAGTCAAGTATCAGTGATATCGTGTGACACAGAAGGATGTATTTTTTCTTAGCTCACAAACTAAGTAGAACTAAGAAATAGTCAGATGCTCATGTACAGTCAGCGGCACATCAGGCTACCCATTTCCATTTTTGATCATGCTTTTGCTGAATGACATTTCTTTGACCAAAGACCGAACTCCTTTATCTCTTAAGTTTGTTGAAGCCAATTTTTGGGTTTACTTTCATACTATTACGCGTAAATTTGCCTAAACGAGGTAGGCAGTCTTATAGATTGACCATCGGATGTCCAAATTTTGTAAAAAAAAGCTTTTCGTTACATCCTACTAACAATATAAATACGAATGTTTGTATGTGTGAATGGCACGTAAAAACTGCTGAATAGATTTGAATGAAACTTTACAATAATATAGCTTATACATCTGAATTGCAGAATAGGCTATAATTTATTTAAAAAAAAACCGGCCAAGTGCGAGTCGGACTCGCGCACCGAGGGTTCCGTACAAACCTGCAAGGTTTACAAAGTTCGTTCATTACGACAATCGATATTTTGTAATGTAACTAAAAATTTAAGGTTTTCGGAATTTTTCCTTTATGTGTGCTATAAAACGTTGCTTCATGCCAAATTTCAAGATTCTAGGTCGACTGGAAGTGCCCTTTAGGTTTTGATTCCCTTGCGAGTACTTGCGAGTTTCAAAATATGCAGCTTAAATTGCTGTTTCTTTTGATTGCGTTGACATAGAAGTTTGATTTTGTTACAGCTTAAAGGTATTATAGACCTGAGTATTTGGTATGAATTTCAATTTAATACCCATTTCCTCATAAACGCGTAAAGCGTTTATGAGGAAATGGGTAGTAAGGTTAAAATTATTAAAAAAATATATATTATGTGATGTAACTAAAAATGTATGGTTTTCGTAATTTTTACTTTATCTATGCTATAAGACGTTGCTTCGTACCAAATTTCAAGATTCTAAGTTCACGGGAAGCACCCTGTAGGTTTTGATTCCCTTGCAAGTGTCGAAAATTTGCGGCATAAACGGCTGTATCTTTTGATTGCGTTGGCTTAGAAGTTTGATTTTTTCACAGCTTCAAGGGACAGTAGACCTGAGTAATTGATATAAATTTCAGTTTCATACCTCCACGCGTTCCTGAGAAAAAGGGGCTTGACAGACGGACGGACAGACGGACAACAAAGTGATCCTATAAGGGTTCCGTTTTTTCCTTTTGAGGTGCGGAACCCTAAAAACTACTTTAGTCTACGCGGACGAAGTCGCGGGCGACCGCTAGTAAATAATAAAGTTATATTTTGTTTCTACATAATTTAAAAGGCCGAAATTTGTGTACTGATGAAATAGTGACACTGTATTAAGACTATTAAATTTCTGTTATTGTTACAATACAAGTGTTTTTAATCACAGTCATGTTATTTTTATCGCGGTGACATCGTGTAATACACGACACTAGCGCTTGCTAAATCCACTGGGTCTCATTATTTTACTTCGAGTGTTTCCTTCGCACTAAATAAATGTTATTAAAATGTTAGAGTTATATTTTGAAAAGGTTAAACGTTGGAGGAGGCAGGCTTGTACACGTGCAATTAGAATTTACACGACGTTTTACGAAATGAGTTTTTTCTTTGATGGGATTTTTAATCTCTTGACTATTCAAGAGCGGTTTAATCACATTTGCGTAACATGAAACGTATAATATTCATGACTCAGTAAAAATATGAATATTTTTGTTATAGACTCGAGAACAGGTTGTGATTCACAGTTAAAATTATGAACTTAATGTTTAAAACCTTAAAGATAACAAACAGTACGTAGAGCAATTGTTAAATGATATTGTAAGTATCATTCCACCTTATCGCCTGAAGTTGCAAAACTTTCAGTTAGAATCAGAAACTTGTGTGTTCGCCGAATAATTTTGAGTGCCAAATTCACAGCCCAAAGTGGATGGAACTTTGAAAAAGCGCCTGATTGGGGTAAGAAGTTTCAGAATAGTAATTAGGCGACTCTACCTGAAAATGTAAGATTTTCATAACCGACCAACTTAGGAAAAGGGAGATGCGACAAAATATCCTCACCGACCATAAACGACCGTACATTAAGTCACGGCATTTCATGAATCGAAAAGAAATAATCTAGAAGTTTTGCTTACTATAGCAAAATTTTTCAAATGTCTTTATGATACTCTACTGAGTTGTTTTATATTCTTCTTTTATTTGAAAACGCTTAGTACATGTCTTTGTAAACTATTCTTTGGTTTGTGACAGTTTGGTTGACTAGCAGAAAGCCCCCTCGATTTTAAAGTTTATGGAAAATGTAATTAAGTACTCTGAGCGGGTTCAGTAATTGAATAAATCGGATCGTAATGGACCCATTGCTTAGGCTAATGAAGTTTGAATCCCCTTTATTAAATGCCACTGACCTTTTAAATACTAGGTTTTCGACGCAGTTTTGCTTAGTTGTGAGATTGAGTCAGGTACTATTCTTTTGCATGTTCTGCCGACTAGGAAGAAAGATGGCACAAATTTAAGTTTTGAATAAAAAAAAATGTATAGTAAAAAAACAATTGAAAATATAAAAGAACATCGATATTTCCAAACGGATTAAAAATATAATTACAAGTGTAGCTATAGTAAATCATTTAGCGGCCGCCCGCGACTTTGTCCGCGTGGACTTTTGTATGCATGTCCCCGTTTTCACAACATTTTTATTGCTTTTTCAATTCTGTTAGTCATATCCTCTACCTCTGGAGTGGGAGCAAACATGTTTTACTCCACTTTCTCGTGTCGTTAATTATACTTAGGTATTTCGAATAAAGCTAGTACTTACTTATTTGATATTATGAAACGGTATAATAACCATTACAGATAGTCTAAATTGTCATTGTTCGTTCCATTATGCTTAATGACAAGAGCAGCGATAGATGCATCTTTTTGTTTTGACATCCCTTTGTCTAATTTCAAACGGTGCTCATACATCATGAGTTCCACGACGGAGGAGTAGTCACGAATACCATTATTAATACTGTAAGCATAACATCGTTGAGATATTATTCATCGTTGCCATCGTTCATTCATATAGAGCATATTTATAGGTAGCACAGTATAAATAAAGAGCTGAAGCAATATGAAACGAAATACGTGTGTAAAACCAAATAAGTCATCCTGTTGCGTATTCGGTTTCGTACGTAATACCTTTAATCCTTTTTTTTAAATGTGCAAACTTCATAAAAGCTCGTAATATTTATTTTTGGGAGTTGAAAACTGTTCTTGAATGGCTTGAATGGAAACCGAAACTGGGTTTATGATGTTAAAAAAAATACGCAATCATTCCTCTGTTTCCGTAGACTATACGGTATAAGAAAGTTCAAAACATAAAGTTAAAACAATGATTATTCAAAGAAATTTTCACTGTTTTTAAAGTTACGCAAATTTAAATGAAGTTAAATCATTAACAGTTGAGTATGTTCAACGACGCCTGCAACTCAAGACTTCATAGCCAAACATCTTTTCATGTGAATCTGTCTGGTTAGTTACATAAATTTTGTAATGGAGTTGGCATACTGTTTTACCATCATATTTACTATGTAGGCCGATAACTCGAGTAGTTTTTACTCAGTACAAAACTATCAAGGCAGCTCACGCGATCTGGCAATCATGCCGTTTACGACTCAGCTCCTGAATGCACCAAATCAAAATGATCGAATCGGAAAAATACACACCTTACAAAATGTGCGATAGGCGATCTTTTGATTATTTTGTGAATTACTTTTCACCGAAAAGGTTCTTCCTGCTAGCAAGTAACATTAAAATTTCGGTTCAAAGAAATTTTTAGGTTTTTAATGCAGTAAGTATCTTTACTAAAGATCCGAAAACCAGAAAAAGGCATTAGGTCTTAGCTTCAGGCGGGAATATTTCATTGGAGTGTTGAAGGTATCTGCCTTTAACATTTATGGGATCACCCTGGCTCATAGGGTAAATATACCACTATTATTTCGTTTCACTACTAGTTTTTTAACTTGTGACTTTTTCGACGTGGAATTGCATCCATCATTCAATTGAAGCGACGTAATGTGAGGTGAAACTCGGAAACGTTAAGATAGCTTTGACGTCAAAGGGAAGGACTAAAAAGGCTACCGCATTTATAATACATGGGTTGTGGAATTCGGTTTTTGCGTATGTAAAACTATGGTCTACTGGTCTTAGAGGTAGAGATTAACATTTTTATCATCGTTATCGCTAGTAGCAGCTACTACATTTCCTATGCCGTAGTTTTGTCCATAAACAAATTAAGAACTTAAGTGGTCTATTTGCCGCAACCTGCATCCCTTCCCCATCACCTTGCATTGCTTTTTTCTTAGGGTACAGGGAACAAGGATCACCTGATGGAAAGTGATCACCACATCCCCTGGACAACCGCAACAGCACCGGTATCACCACTGCTCGCTTTTTATTCGTTTAAAAATAACAGCCTCGTTTTCTAAAAACTACAGACAAAATGTAGGCTGTAAAATAACCAAAGTTTGGTTAAAACTTTACCAGTTCCAATTAATATCAACAGATTAAGGCTCGATACCAGGAAAACGGCTCTCGGGAAAACTAAAGTTTTATATAGAAAATATGAAGTATGAGGCACGAAAAAAATCGTCATAGTAGTCAAAGAGTTGCACAATCAGCTCAAACTTCCAGTATATGGATCAACTTACTAGATTAATGTGAAAAAAAAACAGAATATCGCTAAAAACGTGCAAAACGCACTCCCGTATTTCTAAAGTTTAGGCATCATATAAACTAACAACTTACGTGTTTTAAATAACGTGTAAAGATCAGATATCAAAGAAGCATTGCCAATCAGCTGTTTTTTATTGCTTTATTTCAGTTTTGTGCAAAAAATTCCCAAACATTCCGAATTTTTCGCTTGAAATCTCCATACAAATTACTATGGAGTGAGTGAAGTTTCTTTGATAGCTGTCCGCGCACCGTCGCAGCTCACTCCCCCCCATGTCCCCAAGGCGAGCGCACGTCGCTTTTGACGAAAATGACATTTATAATTACGCGGATAATTTACACGAAATAGGCGCACATAGGGTCTTTTGTTGAAAATAGTACAACTTTGTTTTTTTTCCTCCGTACTGTTTGTTCATATGCATTATGCATAATTTATCAAACGTATGATTTTATCATGATTCACCATGAGAGTTATATGGCAGGTTTATATTTATAAGTACACTTGATTAAAAGCTCTCTTGGGTTTGACAATTTCGTACTAGTTGCCATTTCATTTTCCTATTCTTTACGCAGTGACGTGCACTCACCCGGCGTCATGTGGAAGACTGAGTTGCGGGACTGCGCAGACGGCTGTCAAAGAAACTTCACTCGTTCCATAGTAATTAGGATGGAGATCTCGAGCAAAAAAAATTAAAGTTTGCGTTTGCTTATACGAAACAGAAATAGTTATAGCAATAGAACATAATGACAAGTTATTCGAAATGGAAACACACTTCACACCGGAACAGCTTTTACAATTGTACCAAGCACAAATTCGGTTGTGTATGGAGTACTTCTGCCACCTCTGGGATGGCTCTGCCAAGTATCAGCTGGATGCACTGGACTCAGTAGACCGAAAAGCCAGGAGACTGATAGGTGACGAGACGCTCGTTGGAACCAAACTCGAGTTTGGAGCATCGGCGTAGAGTTGCCTGTCTATCGGTTTTTTACAAGGTGTATTTCGGAGAGTGTGCGCAAGAACTTCATGACCTGACACAAGACGCCGCGAAGGCTTTCATCTCCATGTGGTCGACTTTCCAGCGGTCCGAACTAAGCGGTTTGGTGCTTCCTTTCTGGTCCGCACCGCTAAGGAGTGGAACGCCCTCCCTGCGTCTGTGTTTCCGGATACATACAACCTTGGTGTCTTCAAGGCAAGAGTGAATAGGCATTTTTTGGGTAAGCGTGGCTGGCAAGACTGAGGTCAAACGCAAACCCATTTTAAATTTAAAAAAAATGGATCAGATAGAACTTTGATATAAATATGAATTATCATATTCACGTCAGCCATGGAAAAATGGCAGTGTAAGCATTTTTATCTCTAACTGGCTATTTGCACACAGCTTTTCACTGTAGTAATTTGAATGAACTATACAGACAAACGTTCTAGAAAATATAATTAGCATCAACTATCATTTAGATAGTGAAAGCTTATGTAAAAACAGACAGAAAAACGCGGAGGGTGACTTCCTTTCATACTATGCTCTACTCGTAGATCAATTCCAGTAAGATGAAGATCACGGTGGATTCTGTATTAAATTCAGCGTAAAAAGCCTGAAATACGATGGCCTCTACAGGAGACTAAAGGTATTATACTCAAGTGTTCTTATCTAAAATAAATTATCGACTAAAAGTGTCTCAACCGTTGACAACTGTTAAATTCCTCGTTTTAGTTAGTAACAAGATAGCTCCGTTTAATGCTTCTTGCAGCTTTTCATTACAAGTAAGACCAATTAATTAGTGGGTCCTTCTGCATGTTACTAGAAATGGCTCCGTGTATTGCTATATCATATGCATTGGATGTAAGAAATATTTTGTGTTGATGATGATCGAACGGATAAACCAAGTTACAACTAAATCTCGATGGAATCGTCAAGTACCAGATATAACATTGTGCAAATAACGTGGTCACGAGAATAGATTGCAAATAATAGTGTAAAAAAATAATTGGCAAAACCGCTTGTTAGTATGTTTAATAAAATACAATTTTTGGTTAGTTTCTTTTGTTTGCCCTATATCCTGAAATATATTGGGTGGCGAAATAAAAATATCTTTGGTGAACGCATCAAATGATTATCATGCCGCGATTTATAATAATAATAAATAAATAAATATCCCTGGACATTATTCCACACAGCGCCATCTAGCCCCAAGTGAGTTAATTATACTCCGTTTTTATGGGATACTAGACAACGGATAAACATACTCAAATACTTTTTCTTTTGTAAATACATACTTATTATACATAGGAAACACCCAGACCAATACAAACAGACATGTTCATGCACACAAATGTTTGTAATGTTCGGGGATCGAACCCGCAACCTTTGGTGTAGTAGCCGACTTCTAAACAATTACACCAAGACGGTCGTCCGGATTTATGCATTGCATTTATGCACGGATTTCACGGCCCAACCACTGTGTGACCATAGCTGTCACGATCGCTTTCAAATTTGACAGATTTTCTCTCCGGCCGACCCTAGTAGCGAACCTTAATTACGACGTTGTAATAAAATGGTTTTGCGTCAAAAATTTCTTATTCTAATTTGCGAGATTCGAGGTCAAACGAAATAGTATACGAAACTTTCCCTATTTCTTTGTTTGTTTATTAAAACAGTGAGACAAAGCACTAAAGTTTGAATAACTTGACTTTTTATTTGCCATTTCATTTAGTGGTTTTTCTGTCCCCTTGTTTATTCTTCTAATCTAGAAAAACTTTGACGGCTGATGTCATTTCGGAAGATGACAAACTAGGAGGCTACCAAAAGCTAAGTATAAAAGGAAAGTACGCCATTGTGTTTTGACCTTAGAGCATTAAGAACTGGAGATGCCTTACGTGCGTTACCCCTCTGCTCACGTTACGATTAAAAATCTGAACGTTGAACAAAACTACTTGAAACTCGGAAATTTTGACATAACGAGTCATACGTCGATGAGTAAAGAGCTCTTCAAAAATGCCGTTTTGTACTGTAGATAGTAGTAAGAACGCTTCGAGAAACTCAAATTAGAAGAAGGATAATGTTATGTTTCATCCGTATGTATTTTTTTGGTTCAATTTCATGTTTCTTTTGCAAAAATCACTAATAATTAAAACACCTGAAACATTGTTCGGAATGACATTTGAGTGTTTTCGTAATCACACTAGTGTTGGGGTTAATGTCAAGAAAAATCGATTGGCAAGTTCCGATTGCACTCGAATAAAATATTTCAATTAGTTCGATTGACGTAAGAATAATGTTTCTAATGATTCATTTATTTATTATCCGACTGCGCTAGAAGGCGGGTTATATTTTTCGAGTGTATGTATGTATATGTCACCGGAAAATAACAAGAACCGTAAATTTATAAATTTCCTAGGAAGTTTATAAACTTTCGTAGGATTCTAAACGAGAGATAAATTGTATTATTTTACGCCCTCATTTCAGGAAATTTATAAACTTTCGGAACGCTTCCGTAAAATAATAAGTGGGCGGTAACCAAACGCCATGTGCGCTCTGATTGGTCGAATAAGTCACGTGTCATTCCTCTCCTCCGCCATTTAATTTTGGTTGAAGGCCGGTTTCAATGTTTTATAATTTGTAAGAACAATTCATCTTCGTGTTCATTGTATAATTTGCGGCTACCTCTCCGGCGATGAGAAACACCGATAAAAAATCTAAGCAACCCAGATAACGGTTGTATGATCGCTTCTTACCACGATGGGTTCAAATTCCCTCGGTGAAATGCGGGCTTCTGAATGATCCGTTCGTTTACCGTGACGGGAACTCAGTGTGCCTCTGACAACCCCATTTGGGATATGATCGAGATGGTATGCCATGTTTTGTATGTTATATTTTATAAGTGTATTTCATTTTTTATAAACTTTTTGATATCGTAAAACACGATTTCTGCTGTTTTATTTTGATTAAGTAGGGGTTATCAGTCTATTAATTGTAAAAAGTAACCCGTTAAACCTACCCAGTTTTAAAGTCAAAGTCCAGTCAGGTAGGTATTCGAAACTGATAAATGTACAGTTTGGCAAGTCTGATTGTACCATAATCTACGAACACAAGCATTGCTACTGTCAACATCGACCAATCAGAGGGCAGTGTGTTATTTTCCGTAATTCATAAAAGCGTAAAATTAAAAGCTCTTATGTGATTAGTCGAACCGTTTAGAATCTTACGAATAGATATCCGTAAGTTTATAAATTTACCACGAGTCGTCGCAAATTTATAAATTTCCGGAAATGTGGGCGTAAAATAATATAATTTATCTCTCGTTTAGAATCCTACGAAAGTTTATAAATTTCCTAGGAAATTTATAAATTTACGGTTCTTGTTATTTTCCGGTGACATATATATGTAAGTATGTTTGTATGTAATAGTGTTTGACACGCTCTGCAGCCTGAACGGCTCGATTTATTTCAGCTTGAGATGTGTCGTTAGATTTGTAATTGCTGCGAAAGTGATACTGGGCCTAACAATATAAAAAACATTCAAATTCATTTTAAAAAAAGACTAAATAAAAGGTAACAAAAATTAAAAAACCACACCACTCTTCTGTGTAATGTAAATACCGGAAACAGGAAAACAGGAAAGTTGGCATACTCGATGGCACTTAACTTCGGGACTCATTCTAGAGCTTCTTGTTATCGATAGAAGTAAAGTGACGCCTGAACAAAGAGGTTCCTAGGCACATTTTGTTTTTTATATTTTTGTCATGTCCTGAGTAAATAAATAAATAGGTGAGTGTTTGTGAATGATTACAACAATAAAAATGTTTTTTTACTTCGCTGAGTTAATATGTGCAGCAAGCGATATAACGTCAATAACAAACAAATCAGATAGGAAATGACTTTAAATGCCTATGATAACATCATATTATCCGATTTATTTATAGAAATTAATCGGATGAAATGATTTTTTATCAGTTGATTAATTAAGAGAAGTGATTCAAATATTCCCGAAATTACTGTGAGTGAGGTAGGTAACACTGTTTGAAATAAAACTTGTTATTTGTCCAGCTGTAAGCTTCATTATCTTACAATACGAAAGCATGCATTTAAAACCGATGTTTCCAATCTCCTAATATCAAGTTCACTAACTTAGGCAGTCTGTCAAGCCCTAGAAACGTACATACAGCTCGTTTCAGTTAGGGCAGATTATTCAACAGTTAGATCAAAGTCATCGGATGAACAAATAACAACTCGGCAGATTTCAAAATATTGAATTACGAAATCTAAATATTTCAGACTATGCACTAGTCATAGGTAGATTTTTAAATCTGCGGCGTTATTAAAAGTTAAAAATAAGAGGTTAGTTTATCAGACCAATAGGTCTGATAAGTTTTTAATCCTCACAATTGGTCCTTAGTCCAAATTTTTACTCTAATAATTTATTTAATGATTGCTTACTGCTATACTGCTTTAAAAGATTAGAAGAATCTACACGTTTCAATAAGTTTGTAATTTAAAATATTCGTCTGATAGTTTCAAGTAAATATTCATAAAGGTCAAAAGCCTGATTTTAACTGTTTACGTGGACTTCTCCACGTAAACAGTTAAAATCAGGCTTAGAAATTATGGAAAGTGCGTAATTTCCAATACATAATATAATTCACAATTTCTAATCGAAACATTTGTTCAATTTATTTTTGTACAACCAATAGCTGTGTTATGGTCAGCACTAGCCAAGTTGACATAAGTACCGTGTAAAGACATAACTAATGTCAAAAGTTGTAGTAGTGTGAATCATTTTATTGACATGTATGTGTAAAATATCCCTGTGTTGCTTATTTAGGTTTGTGTGCGATTGTGCCAACAAGCCTCTTCTGTTAAAGTAGAGGTAATTTTCTTTGTGTGAGTGTTCCCCCTGCCCCCGCAAAAAGGGACAGACTTTTTTGCATTTCTATATTGTCTAAGGTTTTGACATGCAGATAGCTTTTTATTGTATGAAAATGGCATTGCCACGTGCCTAAGCGGTGTCAAAGTCAAAGTCAAAATGACAATTTACTCTTAAAAGTTTTCCACAAGTGGAAACTTATTTTCGTGCTACTCTTGGCGAGCCCCCCTGGGGGCTTTGGTGACATAGTGGAGAAATAAAATCAAATCCAAACCAACTGGGCAGCAAACTACGTGATGCTATCTCTTCTAACATACCTCAGTACCTACCTAAAGATGTATTTTTACAATCTGTGTAAGTGCCAATTGATGAATTACGGATCTGGGCGTCCTTAAAAATATCAAGATCACCTACCCTGCTATTAAAAAGGCTCTGCTACGAGATTGAGTCAGAAATCAGGAAATTCCTAAAAGAACTTTGAAAGTTGCCGACGTAGCCCAAAGCAGGACGAGTAGCAGTGGGCGATGGCCGTCGGGAAAGTTTTTGGCTTGGATACCGTTTGAAGGCAAAACCAACTGTGTGGCGCCTACCCGCAGGGTGGATGGATGGACCTCATAAAGCGCGCCGGATGATTTCTGCACTCCACTGCATCCGCCTAATGGTGAATGCCTACAACCAACCGCTATGGAAATCTTAGGGGAGGGCTATGTTCAGCAGTACTGTAGATGTCGTGAGGCTGAAATGATGACATCATGCGTATTGTGCCGAGAAACTGTTCTACGGCATAAAGGCTTATAGTCAGAGAGCGCCATAAAGATACTAAAGACATTTTGGGTCTTCGTTGGGCATTTGACTGTGTACCATGCCGATCGTTTTTGGCACGAACCGGCTCTGTGCATATCAGCTTTTGATGCACTTTGCAAGGTCCACGGTTACTGCTTCTGACTTAACCACACAATTGTTTGGTTTGATTTCTCAAATGTATACATAATATACAAATACATTATTCCTTTTCGCAAATTGAGTTCTGATAATAATATTTAACTTACGAACAACTTCAGATTCTACCTAATCGACATGAACATTTTTGTTTTGAAACAACAACAAGGACATTGCAAATTCCCCTATAAATAAATATTTTCACTGAAATTGTGTTTTAATAAGTAGGCTAACGGTTTTCTGGGACGTCGGCTTTCCCGATAAAATATAAGGCTCATGTTATTTATTGACAAGTTCAGAGCCCCGGGGTCTCATCGAAAATTAAGTACTTACGAGGCGATTTCCGAACGGCTCTCGATTCGTTTTTTGCTTCCGCTTATTTATAAATATAAAGGTATAGTGTCGAATAAATGTAGGTATGGCTCGTCTGTTTTTGAAAAGGCTTATATAGTATATGAAGAAGTATGTGCTAGCAGATAAAACAAATGATCTTCTATTTCTAAAATGTGATTGAAGTAGGTAAAGGTACTGGTACTGTACAGTCTGCTTAGTATGAGTGTAATGAAATACTGCCACTACTCGTCTTAATTTTAAAGACTTGACCTATGCCCAGCAGTGGGCGTCGTTCGGCTGATATGATGATGATGATGATGATGACCTATATAGACTGCAGCTCGATGCATTACTATCGAGTTGAGTAACAATCTGCACTAAGCCACAGTGTTGGACTCAGTATCATATGGCTCGCGCCACTTCAAAGATAAGGTGAGTAAAGTACCAGAAGTAAAGCAGCGGAATATACTTAAAGAAGCTGCTGTTTGAGTTGAAAAAACTCGATTTGGTGTAAGCTAGTCATTTACTACAAGTATCTGATAGTTTAAAAAAACACTCCAGCAAGCTTTTAATTTAAATGAGTATAATGTACTTTATGTTAGAATTAGTATCAAAACATTGCAGTTTATACATATATCTACACTAGCACCTCCTGAAGGGAACTATTTGTACTACCTATTGTCTGTAGTTATTGAATTTAAAAAATAAAAATGTAGTCTTTGAACAACCACACGGCGTGTTTTAATAGGTTATGGGCCCAGTACCATTTTTCCTAATTAATTCGCGATAAAACAGTAAAAGTTGTGTCAGAAAAGTAAAGAATGTCGACGTCGGGCTACCTAGTCAATGTGCCGAAACTCAAGGGTCGCGAAAACTACGACGATTGGGCGTTCGCGACAAGCAATTTTTTGCTACTCGAGGGAATTGACTTGGAGAACCTACCAGCGGAAATAAGTGAAACGGAGATGAAGAAAGCCAAAGCCAAACTCGTGATGACTATTGACTCCTCATTATACGCGCATATCAAGGGTGAGACTACAGTGAGTGGTGTATGGAATAAATTGACAAATCTGTTCGATGACAAGGGGTCTCAGAGAAAAATCAGTTTGCTTCGAACATTAATTTCAATCCGCCTTGAAAACTGTGATTCCATGACGACCTACGTATCTCAAGTAGTTGAAACAGCGCAAAAATTGAAGGGGACAGGTTTTGAAATCACAGAAGAGTGGATCGGGTCGTTACTTTTGGCGGGACTACCAGATAAGTTTTCACCTATGCTAATGGCGATCGAGCATTCCGGCATCGCCATTAGCGCTGACGTCATTAAGACAAAGTTACTAGACATGTGTGGGGAGGTTGGCACTACTGGAACAGACTCTGCATTTTGGTCAAAACAACAGCGGTGGAAAAGTGGCAACACTAACCGCGGGGTCAAATCACAAACGTCAACGTCAAACAGTGACAGTTCAAACAGCAGTAAACAAATAAAATGCTACAATTGTAAGAAAATAGGCCATTACCGTTCTAAATGCCCCGAAATAAAAACAAAGAAAACTTTAAATGCTTTTAGTGCTGCGTTTTTCAACGGGAGTTTTAGCGCGGAAGACTGGTACGTCGATTCGTGCGCAAGTGCTCACATGACAGCAAATCGAGATTGCTTACTACAAACTAGACCCGTTCATGAAAACAAGAAAATAGTAGTTGCAAATCAAATGACTGTGCCTGTTGTAAGTGTTGGTGAAACACAGATTACGACAAGTGTAAACGGTTCTCAGTATGATGTGATTGTGAAGAATGTTTTGTACATACCAAAGCTCACAACAAACTTACTATCAGTCAGCCAGTTAATAGCTAAAGGCAACAGAGTAACTTTTAAGAAGGAAGTATGTTTGATATATAATCAAACAAATGAGCTAGTTGGTGTTGCAAATTTAACAAATGGTGTGTACAAGTTACAAACATCCAAATCAGAGAATTTGTTATCGGCTATGACAATATGGCATAGAAGGCTAGGAAATATAAACAATAAGTCCTTAGTGAAAATGAAAGAAGGTGCGGTGGAAGGAGTTACCTTTGACAAGAAAGCTGACATCCGAATCCAGAACTGTGAAGTGTGCTGTGAGGGTAAACAGACACGTTTTCCGTTTCCATCTGCTAATCATAGAAGTGTTATACTACTGGAAGTGATACACTCAGATTTATGTGGGCCGATGGAGTCCAAATCGATTGGTCAAGCAAAGTACTTTCTTCTGTTTGTGGATGATGCCAGTAGAATGACTTATGTCTACTTCTTGAAGGAAAAGAACCAGGTATTCCAGCATTTCAGAGAATTTCGAGCTCTAGTTGAGAATCAAACAGGAAACAGAATAATAATATTGAGAACAGATAATGGAGGTGAGTTTTGTTCACGAGAGATGGAAAACTTTTTAAAACAAAAAGGAATTGTTCATCAGAAGACTAATCCTCATACTCCAGAGCAAAATGGTCTCTCGGAAAGGTTCAACAGGACCGTAGTTGAACGTGCACGATGTTTACTGTTTGAAGGAGAACTTGACAAAAGCTTTTGGGGTGAAGCAGTAAACACTGCAGTTTATCTCATGAACAGAACGCCAGCCGCCAATTTAGGCATGTTGACACCATTTGAAAAGTGGACAGGCAGGAAGCCAGACTTGAGCCATGTCAGAATATTTGGGAGTAAAGTAATGGTGGATGTTCCCAAAGCACAAAGACAAAAATGGGATAAGAAGGCTGACAAATTAGTTTTAGTAGGGTATCCAGATAACGTAAAAGGTTACAGATTGTATAACCCAAAAACTAGAAAGATCACCACGAGCAGGGATGTTATTATTATAGAGAAAGAAAACTCAAACACAGCTCAGGTAGTAGTAAATAAGGAAGAAGAAAATAAAGATGAAACATTGGAAAATTCAGTAGTAGAAGGAAGTTTATCAGAAAATTCAGTTTTAGATGCAAACGATCCTACATACATCTGTGATCTGTCGAGTTCACAAGATGATTCATATCAATCAGTGTATGAAAGTGATGATGAGTCAACCTTAGAAGATCAAAATATGGAGAATGATAAACGTAAAAGAAAGCCAATAGAAAGATATGGCTTTACGAATCTCTGTATAGTGGATGAGCTCGAATCATGTGGCGAAGAACTTAGCTATGAAGCAGCAATGAGTGGACCTGAAAAGGAACAGTGGGAACAGGCAATGACAGAAGAACTGAACGCTTTCAATGACAATCAAGCATGGGAATTCATTGACAGGAAAATAGCTAATAGAATAGTGCAGTGTAAGTGGGTTTTTAAGAAAAAGTTCGATAGTGATAGTAAGGTACGTTACAGGGCTAGACTGGTCGCGAAAGGTTTTACTCAAAAAGAAGGTGTGGACTATACAGAGACATACTCACCAGTGCTACGTTACTCTACATTAAGACTTTTATTTGCTTAAAGTGTAAAACTTAACTTTTAAATCACTCATTTGGATGTCACTACAGCTTTCCTAAATGGTAACCTGAACGAAAATGTTTATATGCAAGCTCCTCCTAACCTAAATTGTAATGAAAATTGTGTACTTAAGTTAAAACGAGCAATTTATGGTCTAAAACAATCAGCCAGAGCTTGGAATATAAAAGTAAATGATTGTCTAATAAAATCCAATTTTGTTAAGTCAAAATTAGAACCATGTTTATATGTAAAAAGGTATAAAACGAAGCTGATTATAATAGCGATTTTCGTAGACGATTTCTTCATTTTTTCTAATTGTAATGATATGGTAAACGAGATAAAAATCGATTTAATGCAAAAATTTAAGATTAAAGATTTAGGGCAGTTAAAACAATGTTTAGGCATTAGAATAAAAATGTATGAGAATGGTTGTATTTCATTAGATCAACAACATTTTGTAGAACATATTTTAAGTAAATTTAATATGACAAATTGTAATGGTGTTGATACTCCGATTGAGAGTAATTTAAAGCTAGAAAAAGGTGTTGAAGTTTGTAAACAATATCCTTACCAACACTTATTAGGAAGCTTGATGTACTTAAGTGTTTTAACTCGCCCAGACATTTCATATAGTGTAAGTTTCTTGAGTCAATTTAATAATTGTTACACGCTCACGCATTGGAAACATGCAAAACGAATTTTGAAATATTTAAGTAAAACTAAATCTTATGGGCTAATGTTTAGTAAAGATGATTGTAACTTAGAAGGTTTTGTTGATGCGGACTGGGCCTCAAATACTTTAGACAGAAAGTCTTATACAGGTTTTTACTTCAAGTTCTCAGGATCTGTTATCTCCTATGAATGTAAGAAACAACAAACTACAGCCTTGTCCTGTACGGAGGCCGAATATATGGCAATAACTGAGGCTTGTAAAGAGGCTATATATTTAAGAAACTTGTTGAATGAGATAGTCGATGTTTGTAATTATACAATAACCTTGTTTAATGATAATCAGGGGGCTCAGAAGTTGACAGAAAATCCATTGTTCCATAAACGAACTAAGCACATTGATGTGCGTCACCATTTTGTTAGAGAAGCAGTCTCTAACAAACTTGTGAAGATAGTTTATCTGCCAACATCTGAAATGCCAGCGGACCTGCTTACTAAAGGTTTGAATTGTGCAAAGCATAACTATTTCACCAAGAAGTTAGGTATACATAGTATTTAGATTATTTTGATAAGTGAAGGTGTTAGAATTAGTATCAAAACAGTTTATACATATATCTACACTAGCACCTCCTGATGGGAACTATTTGTACTAGCTATTGTCTGTAGTTATTGAATTTAAAAAATAAAAATGTAGTCTTTGAACAACCACACGGCGTGTTTTAATACTTTATGTATTAAATGAACTTACAAACTGCTGAAGCTTGAAGCTTAAGCTTTTCATAAAAATGAATAAATAAAATAATAAAATATCGTACCAACAAACCCCACGAATTTTCTCATTCGTTGAAACCCTTTTCGCTCAGAGCTAACTTTCATGTTAATGTCAATCTGCTTTTATCATAAAACTTTACAAGCTCTAGCATTCTTTCAAGAGTTCGTTTCAAACTCACCCGTGATTTCCCTTGAGATACGAGGCCAGACAAAAGTGTTATCTTTTGTTATTATTAGTACATATTTTAAAATATTATTTTAGTTGCTATGATACAGCAGGTATGTACTCGTATATTTACGTGCAAACATAAAAGCAGATTTCATGTAGACGAGACGAGAGAATGTAAGACGAGAACAAGAACCACTTGGGTTATGGTAGTTTTTTGACTTTGACTAAGTATGCGAGCCACCTCATAGTTGAGGTGAGGCCTTGGTGCCCAGCCATGAGATGTATAGGCAGTTTATGATATCTCAGTAAGATTGTTTCTGGGAAACACCACCACGATCTAATATCTTGCTAGTCTCTGTCACTAGTTCATCTTCTGAACTGCATTATTTTACTGTAATACTGTACATACCTAACCTAACGATGAAATCGTGAGCGTAGGTTAGGTGGGGTATCACTACAGTAGATACAGTCAACGGCACATTAGGCTACAGTTTTACGGTTTTTGATCAGAAATGGATAGCCTGTCATTCCATTGTCTCTACATATTTCGATAGGCAAACTTTTGAACCCACCTTTGTAAGAGACAACCCTAACGACGTACCTATCCGGGTTGCTTGGATGATTTTGCGGTGTTTTCCTTCACCGGAGAGTTAGCCGCAAATTGTACAATGACCAAAAATTAAGTGTTCCGGCCAGACCTAAACTCGGGGCCAGACGCTCGATTCCCAATTTGCTACAATTTGAGACAATTTCAGGGCTATCCTAAAATTGTCTCTAAGAAACATTATAGCCCTTACGAAACACTGAAAACGTATGCAGGCAGAAACTTCACAGAGACCAATGGCGGATAAGACCGTATGTGACGTAATTTATGTGTAAAATTCCCGCGTAAAAACTTCGTAGGTACGTCTGTTTTCCCCAACGTCGAGTTTTTCGAGTGGCGTTCTCTGTAGGATGTCGCTGTATCATTACTGGCGGGATTTTAAAACGATCGACCCTCACTTTTTGTTTTTGCGTTTTATTTCTTGAGTGCTCTCAGGAGAACCTTTGACGACTGAAGTTTAAGATTCAAGATACGACTCTGAAAGTAATGAAGTATGTAATTTGAAAGGCAATAACACAGCACGGATTAACATAAGCTTTGAGTACCTTTTAAGGTGCTTTTTACTCACACGTAAAATGGGTCTTAATTTTAAGAGAATTATCCTGAATTTGACTGAATTTAATTCCTCTTTACGTATTATTGACCAGTTTGGCAAAATTCTGAAGTACTCAATACTATCAAAAGTTCATTTGTTTTTCTACAGAACGAAATTCCAAGAGGCGATACTTTCATCCAGACCTGGAATACTAAGTTCATATTTCCAATTCATAACAAAATGATCACCAAATCCTATGTAGAAATCGAGGTGATTAAGCCAATTACATTAATTAAACTTCTTCATCTTGCATCTATAGTGACAATTGTAAGGTTCAGACCACTGGAGGAGTGAAACACTATAAACTGATAAACACATTACCCGGCCTTTACGATGCGCAGTCGGGTAAAAAGTTTCCAAAGAGACAGTTACACGAGTTCAGTGCCTACCTACTTTACGTAAACTAATAAAAAAGACAGTACAGCAGACGATGAGATTGTCTATGAATACTCTACGCGATGTTTCTAACATCGTATGTAACTGTAAAGGTTAAAAGGGTATGATACAAACATTCAACAATTTGCATTTGAACACTCAAGCAAGCTAAAATAAATCCTACCACCAAGTTTTAAAGCTCAAGAATCAACGAAATGGGACAAGACCTGCAGTATCACCGAAAAATTTATTGTACGACTATAATAATATGTACATATTTTCTCTGCTTGTGGAAAGTTTGTATGCTTTATAGGAATATTTGTCTTGTGGTTGTTTACCTTCAACTTTTGCTCTCGCAAAATAAACACAGATCTAAAATGTGAGCATTTTATAATATACAAATACCAACCTGCCTTTTTGTACAAGTAACATAGACAATGAAGGTGACTTGTAATTTGTTGCAATTTTTTAAATTAATTTCAAACTCAAGTAGCAGTCTAAGTGTCATAATTGTAGACGGTTCTTGTGCTATAAAGAAACTTTCAGGGCGTCATTTCCAAAAATAATACTGGCATCCGCCAATATTATTTTTGTCTGGTCGGCACTTTCATTTTTGGGTACGAAATGGTTCTTTTCATTTACCTAAATAAATCAAACAAACTTATCCGCTTGAAGGCACTTGGGGAACGTTGTCCCCAGATTTTTGATTTTGATTTTTTTGTTTTTTTTTTTTTTTCAAAATTGACGAATCGCCCGAAATGTAATAGGACACAGAAAAATTAAATCTGGGGACAACGTTTCCCCACGGGCCTTCAAGCGGTTAATAGTATTAAAAAAATGCAACCTGAACCGGACATAATGTTTTTGATTTTATTTAGTTTCTGAATGTTTCATCCAAACATTTCATCGTTAATCACAAAACAAGGCTGCAGTTATCGAATGTAGGTTTATATCCGGAAGTTATACTAAGTTAACTAAGTTAAACTAACCGTGATGCGCAGAGGATTCTTATTTATTTGTTTCAGATGTTGGAAACTCAGCCAGGTTCGCCGTTTCAAAGTTATATAAGCTCTACATATTATTCTGAAGCAATCGCGAAGGAAATTTTAGTTTTGAAAAATGCATGCATGCGATAAAAATGCATCATGTCATTCTCGATGATAACGATGAAATAAAAATGTATGTCGGTTATTCCATTTTGGTAAACTCTAGGAGGCTGAATATTTTTATTGGTTGTATTACCTGTAGTTGAATAGGAATTAATAAAGGCCATATATACTCAGATTCAGCCGAATACTCAGATTCGGCGAGGCTTATGTCCAGCAGTGGACTGCAACAGGCTGATGATGATGATGATACTCAGATTCATCGGTTCCATGGCATAAGACAAAAATTATCTCTTCTGTCTTTTGTGTGTAATAGTCTCTTCAGAAAACTTTACAATCTGATAAATTTATTTCAACATTAACTTTACAAGATTTGACTCAAACCGACCAACAGATAATAATTTTATGAAAGGCTCGGAGAACATTACACTTTGCTTAAAAACTTTATTTTTTTTAATGTTCGTATATATTTTTTCATTACGTCCGTCACCGTCATTGTCGGTTCGACTGACCAATACCACAATCTGTGCAACATCAGACTGCATCATTAAAACTGTTTTGTATCAAGACAGCCAACAAAATACAATATCATTGGGTTACATGATATAAAATGTGGAACAATGAAGGTATAGCAAAATCTATAATTTGCCCTGGTCTGTGTGGTACGGAAACCAGAAAGAAAAAGCCAAAGTGGCTGCCATTATTTTTTCAGATTATGTCAAAAAGAAACCAACTAAAGATAGGAATACCAGAAAAACCTACCTGGAAGTTCCGTCTAGGTTTCAGGAGGAAACCGAACTCGCGTCAGGACACCGGGCGGCTGCAGTAACAACTAAGCTACCAAGACCTGAGAAACAATATACTGTTGTTTTTAAAACAAATATTGGTTATGAGAAACCAAAGTTTTCTTGCAGGTTACAAGTTTAAAATTCATTTTTTGTGCGTCACCAGTTGCATTTTTTTAGCAGCTATTTAAAGCTGAGACAAAGACCTGGTTGGCCACACTCCTTTTTTTTCCGTAACCATTTTTTTTCCTTTTTTGTTGTTTTTTGTCATTTTATTTGTTTCATTTTGTCACTTGTGGGCCAATAAATAGTTTTTCTTTCTTTCTTTTCTTTAAATTTTTCTTATTATAAAATTTTAGACAAATTAAACAGTGTAAATGTACTGAAATTGTACACATTGCCTAACAAAACAAGGGAACCACAAACACCCAATAAATCTGTAAAGTGAATCTGCTTAATCACAATTGCGTTACACGGAGTTAGAGCCGAGCCTGTCTCCCGTCTGCAAATGATAATTATCTCAGCGGCAATCAAAGTCACGATTTCCATAGCTTAGTATGTCAGTTGTCATAGTTATGGAGATTAATCACATACTGTGTGTTTACTTGTATAGGTCGTTACCTAGCCAACAACGTCTATTCTAACTGTGAAATGCAAATAATTTGGTAATGCGAGCAAATATCAGCAAAATAATTACCTGCGCAACTTTTCCCCAAAATGTTATTCCTATAAATAGCCATTTTGTATTGCATATAGGTATTCGTAGAATGGATAACTGAAATGAAATTGATCTGAAGTCGAAATGTTCATATGCAAACTTTTACGATTATTGTATCTGATATTTCGTACGTAGGTAAGTTGGATGAAATAATGAAATACAAAAGCTTTTAGACTAACTTATATAAGTCATATACTTACTACGAGTATGAGCGAATTACTATCGTGCCCGATGTGTCCAAACGGCTTGATGAGCATCAATAAAAATGCCGCAAAAGTGGCAGGATACTGGCCTCGTGTTTAGGGTCTAGGCCTCACATCGGCATACATTGCTTGTCTTCGCATCTGCCAACCTAGGACCGCAGGTTATTTAGGGCTCTACAGGACAGCCAGCTTTGTAGCTTAAAAACAATCTTAGATCCAGCTTCTTGACAGTAAAGAATTATTTAAATACTAAAAAACTTCTTATTAATAAAATTATATCAGTGCACACTGCGGTGTTTTCTCTCGCATTAACGTCCGGGCAAAGACAATATAAGCCACTATATCGCGGAGTTGGCTTACGTAGGATTTCAGAACATTGTTTATCTCAAGTCCTGAGGGACAGTTGAAAGAAAAGGGGGAATCTCAGAACAAAGCTGACTTGATTTAACAACACATTCCTCTGGGAATATAACCTTAACATTTTTTTATTTAATAGTAATTTAATATGAGGAAATCAAAAAAAGTAACAACAAAATATTCGTCAAATCAATCGCAATGGTTTCATTGTGAGGGTTCGATTCCTTTGCAAGACAAACGTTTATGTGACAAACTTGTTTTCGTTGTATGTACTTGTAATGGAAAAACAGTATGTATTTAGGAATAAACATAAATGTATAGTAAGTTTATTTTATTTTACTCGTACTTACTTACAATACAAGCTGGGTTTAGTCTAAAAAATGCAAATATATGAATACCCAAAAAAAACTTTCAATCTGTCGATTTATTACACAGAACTTTACAAAACTTCCATTAAATTCATATAAAATATCTCTTCTGCGTAATTTGAAAACCAAGCAGTAAAATAGATTTTCTCCGAGAAATCCAGTTATGAAGTAAAATAATAATTTGATTCTGCCGATCAAATTCTCGTAGGCGGGTTTAATAAAAAATACGTCGCAGTGATTGATGGACTGCGATTTCATGGAGTCACGGTAAATGACGTTTATGGAACAAATTTAATAATATACAGCCTTTTTATCTTCGCTAGAGAAATCCCGTGTTAGCAATATTAGAAATATATACATCAAAAATATATTACGCAAATTTTACCGCAGTGCACATCATTTTGCGAAATACAATTTTGCAAACTTAACATACATTATGTACTAAAGTAGGGCTGAATCTAAACTTTTTAGGGACTTTACTTGTATGAAAATATAAGCAAAAGTATATTTTTAATTGGTATATTATAAGACCTGTTGTAATGCTGAAATAGAAGTCAAAAGCCACTCGAGTCTTAAGAAGTATGTAGGTGTCAAAGATACACAAAATAAGAAGTGAAAACAAAAGGAGTTAAAATTTAGCCACGCACAGGGAGTAGAAACACTATAATTAATTATAAATTAATCTTATATCTAATATTTATTTATAGAAGTAAATTTATTTTAACGTAACTCAAGTGGTGCTATATGACAGTTGCAGTTATGATGAATTAGAGACTTGTATCTAGTATACGAAGGTTTTTTGAAATAAGAATCTAGACTAGGTACCTATTCATACGGACAATTCTAAATAAATACTTTTTTATTGGCGTTTAAAACTGTTACGAAACTTCGTAAACATTTCACCGGAGTAGTCATCCAGTACTCACACACGCTCTGAAACAGAGTTTGAAATCTCCGCGCGGGCGGCACGCGAAAAGTGCATTAATCATGGGAAGGGACAAAGGCGCTTTTTATCGGGAAACCGGGTCCGAGGGATTCCACATTACTCCATTTCACATTTGTCACGTTTGTCCTGGCCACACTGTTTAGGCTTTTGATTCGTGTTTATATTAAGGTCGCGTTAGTCATTTGTTAGTTCTAGATGTTGTATTGTCGTACGATGTCTTTAGGGTTGGTTCCGATGTTCGTCAGATTGCCTAAATGACATCGTCTGACGTCAACCAGGAACAACTTCTTAACGTGCCTTAAAAAAACATCACCCAAAATTGCGATGTAAGCTAAACTGATTTAGATGAGTATGGACTGATGCAAAAAGTAGACTTGTAAGTAAGAATAAGTTTTTTTAATTCTACTTTTTTAAATATCCTTTTTGTGAAGAAAAAAAAAACGCTATGCTTCTACTAAACTCAAAGTACACTTATTCTATAAACTCTACGAAATAGGCATACGTGAAAATGACTGTCTGCTAGTTACTTTTTAATTCACGCTGAAAAAGCTTTTATTCCAAATATTGTTTTGTTTGCTAAGTATTTACTGTCATTTGCCCTAACCTCACTTCTACGAGGTACAGAAAGTAATGCATTCGAGTGTATCTATGTAGCTAGTAATGTGTTTAAACTTCAGTAAACCTTTCAGGATAAAGGGATTTAACTTGACCTGGAGCTTTCCTGTCTAATCTAATTTCATTAGTTAGAATTGGACGTAGTCAAGCAGAAAGGACTCAACCCACACTTTGGCCAAAATCGAGTTATCTATGCCATCGTACTCCTGATGGTCGATTCTACAATGTAGTGAAAACACCATTTTCAAAATGTACTTAGAAACTAGTTTTTTTTCCTACCTCGACTCAACCCCAGTATGAAGAGCATTTAAAATTGATTCACTGAACGAACTCAATCTGCTTGAGTTGTTTCTGTGTAATATATTAACTATGAATATGGTCATAAGGTCGATAAACCAGAAGAAACTCAAACAGTTTGGGTCTTTTCTAAGAAATTGTTTTGTTGGAAAGAAACATTTTTATCAAATAACTGAAATGACTCAAACAGGTTAGGTCATTTCTGTGATATAAGTTTACTAAGACAATATGTTTTTGTTTTTCACAGAAACGACTCAAAGCGCTTGAGTTATTTCAGGTAAAAAACTATATGAACAATACATTTAATTATAAAATATCTAAATAGACTCAGGCAATCTGAGTCGTTTGTAAGGAATAGATAATTACTGATAGAAATATTTTTAATATAACTGAAGCATCTTAAAGTATTTGGCTAACATATTTAGTAATCATTAATAACTTTTAATTTTACTTGGAAGGACTCAAGCTACCTATCTTCTTTCTGTGAATCGGTTTTGAGAGTGTTGGGGGGTAGGTGCTACTCGCTTCCGTAGGTTTGCAAGTGTCCCCTGGGTGGTGCTAAACGAGTAGCTTCTTTCCGGTGGTAGGCTTCAGCCGCGGCAGGGACCACCCTCCAAAGCCGTTCCACCAAACAGTTCCGACTGTGTTCCGGTACGATGTTCGGAGAAGCCATTTAAGAGGACGAGTCTGGGCGGTTACTTGCTCTAAGCAGCCGGCTTTGACTGCTCACGGCTGTCACACCTTGCGTCTGTTTCTGGAGCCTAGCGGTATCCGAAGCACAGTGCGCCGCTGGCTAACCGCAGACAGTTCGGGGCTCAAGTAGCTGGCTAGCCACCTGCGAAAGGCTGCCCCGCCATCTTGAGTAAAATCCCAGGGTGCTACACCTTGCCGGTTGGCGACCGGATGGGATTACCAGGTGGCCACTCTTGGGAAGTTTCGGGCGTCCCCGCAGTCTCCAAACCAGACTCTTTGTCTGTATACCGGCTGAGTGTATGTTACTGGGCAACCGGGGCAACACCCAACCCAACTTCCGTCCTCCTGTCTGTTCACTCTTCCTCTTTACCTCAAACGTAATCAACTTCCGTTCTCCTGTCTGTTCACTCTTCCTCTTTACCGCAAACACAATGACAAGGACAAGGAAAACTAAAAACGTTAAGCAGCGGTTGCACGTCCTCCCACTAAAAGTGCACCTCGCGAATATTCCAGGCCTGCACTCCAATATCGATGCAGTCCACTACCACGTCGAGACTGAGATGCCGCTGTTGCTATTCCTTACGGAGACCCAGATCAAACGTCCAGCTGACGCGTCTTACCTCACCTACCCTGGCTACACTCTTGAACACAGGTTCAGAGCCCATGCCGGAGTGTGCATGTATGCTCGCAAGGACATTTGCTTTAAGCGTCTCCGTAACCTTGAAGAGCCCAGTTTTTGATGCGTTTGGTTAGTGGTCGACACTAGCTAAGAGTAAATAATCAATGTCATTGGTTACCGCTCGCACAGTGGAGATCGGGCGACAACTAGGCTCTGTGAGTACCTTGGTGCCACATAGCCTTAGGCAAAAAATTCCTCGACTCAGCTGGTTATTTTGGGGGACCTCAACGCTCACCATCGTGAATGGCCGTTTCCGTACCTAAAAACCGACGACGATACGAATCTACTTCGAGGTAAACTGCGGAGGATACCCGGTCCTGTCGCGAGGGTTTGATGGAGCGTCTCAATCAGGCTTTGGAGCGTGTTTCTGACTCGGGTGATGCTAACCTTATCCGTTTCAACGCTACCAAGATGCAGGCACGTTTGTGCTCTGGTAAGCAAAGTCCTTCCCAGCTGTCTCCAACTTTCCGTGATGCACCAGTAACAATAACCGGCCACCTACACCTTCTGGGTATGGAAGTGTCGTCCAAGCTAAACTTCGGCCATTGCATTGAGTCTGTGCCTAAAACCGCTGCTAAGAAGCCCGGTATCCTGTCCAGGGTGAAGAGGTACTTCTCACCGACAATGCTGCTTCAGCTAAACAAAGCGCAAATTCGTCCTTGTATAGAGTACTGCTGTCACCTCTGGGACGGATCCGCCAAGTACCTGCTGGCCGCTTTAGAATCGGTGGAGAGGCTTGCTGTGGTGCTTGTGGGGGACGCTGACATCACAGATAAGCTACAAGACCTTGAACACCGCCGTAGGGTAGCTTGTCTGTCGGTTTTCTACAGGTTGCATTTCGGAGGAATCAGGCATGACCTGATTCCACCAGCTCCTTTTCTTCATGGGACCACTAGGCGCAGACTAGCTTTCCATCCCTATGTTCTTGACATCCCAGCGATTCGCACCAACCGCTTTGGTAACACTTTCATAACGCGAACAGCAGGGGAGTGGAATGAGCTTCCTGCTGAAGTGTTTCCACAGCAATACAACTTGGCCCTCTTCAAGAAGAGAGTGAACAGCCATTTTTTAAGCCGACGTGTACCATCTTAGACCACATCATCACTTACGATCAGGTGAGATTGTGATCAAATGCGTGCCTAACTAAACTATTATAAAAATTGTCTGCCTGAGAAGAAGAGGAAATACAATAATTTACCAACTCATGACAAAGATAAACTACTTAGTAGGATCTAAAGAATTTCATGATTATTCGTGCACCTGCAAGCAACGCTGTTTCTTACTGGTTCCAACAGAAATACGGAAATAAGAGTTTAATAAATGTATAACATTAGGTTCCTACGAAGCTCAACTGTTATACATATTAAACAATGTCAGAGTCAGAGGAAGCTTGATCATATAAGTACTTTAAGTGGAGAAGTTCAGAAGTTAGACTTGTCTAGAAGGTTAGGTTAGGACTTGTCTGACTTGTCAAAGGTGTTTTGATCAAAAGTTCCGAAAAAGATTTTGAGGTTATTTGGCCTGGATTGGCTATGGGTTTTACGAGAACCTACGGGGAAATTCTCCCAATGAGGATAGACAGATTCGGGGCAACTATAGATTTTGATTTGGAGGATGCAATAAATCATTGATGCTCTTGCATGCTTATCGGGGCAGTTTTTAATATTATTTTTGATTTAGTAATGTTATAATTAGATATTATGTTTTGGTTGATATTTAAGCATAGTGAATATATCACGTTTTAAAGATTTCACTTGTATTGTTTTCTTATTTAAGTTATTTCCCATTCAAAGGGTAGTTTTGAGTCCTTTCTGAGAAATGAAAAAAATATACCTTTCCTTTCAAACTTAAGTTTCATTGTAAGGACTCAATCCACATTTCATTGAATATCTTGAAATCTATTGCAAAATATATTATTATTTCAATGGACAAATCAAAATACACGCTGTACTTTAAAATTAAGCGAAATTTAAACATAAAATTTAACCTGGTCTTAGAGCAATTTCCGCTGAAACTTCAAACGCTCCTAGCTCAAAAGTGACTAGGTGTGGGTTGAGTCCTTTCTCTGTAACTACGTCCAATTAGATACACAACTAATTGTTAGCTTCAAGCAAAGTCCCTAAGGACTTTAACGTAGGCGGGTACTAAGAACAATTAAAATTCAAACAACGTAGAAATAATATTGAAGTCGAAGATTGCGAAGGATTTGAAATTAAAACATTTCTAACTAAAGCTTTCAAATAAAGTCTCAGTCAGAAGATGAACCGCGTAATCCTAAGTTATGAGAAAACACATAATACAAAAGACACTGATCATTAAACTGTGTTATATTCAACATTTGAAACTGTATAAGAACCTACGTTCTTAGTACCTACTTTAAAATATTAAAATTAGGGCTCTTTTACACCTAGACGGACTTAAGTCTGTCATAACGTGACCAGATATTTCAATATGCATTATTTGCAGAGGGTCTGATAATCAAGCATAAAATATTTGGTTTTTTTCAATTACTATGGTGATGATGATGATCATAAAGATTGTCCTGATGGATTTCAACCACTTCGAATCCTAATCGGTACCACACTGGCATCATCCAATGTGGTTGCATTACGGGGTTTCATTTTTTAATAAATTTTTTACCTAACCTTCATCATCCCACGGCTGAACAAAGGCTTCTCCCAATCTTTATCAAACATTTCGATCCCGTGACAAGCTCCCCCAATCTCTCTCATGATGTCTCAAATCATCACTCCAACGTTTTAAATTTTTTATCACGTAAAAAAATAATTTAAATCTTATTTGATGATTGTCAATGTTTATGCATTTATTTCCTTGCAAATTTCGTTACCTTACCTTTTCACGGTCCTATTATCCAGAAACAATACTTACAAAAAGAAACGATTTTCTACTGTCACTAGATACAAGTTCTACCAATAGAAAGAGAGATCACTGGACTGGACACTTTGCTGGACATTCCTCACAGCGCCATCTAGCCCCAAACTAAGCAACTAAATATTTGCGCTATGGGATACTAGACAGATAAACATGCTCAAATACTTTTTTTTGTAAATAAATACAAAACAGGAAACATCCAGCCCACTACAAGCAGACATGCTCATGCACACAAATGTTTGTACTGTGCGGGGATCGAACCCACGACCACTGGTGTAATAACCCCCTTCTGAACCATTACACCATATTGGTCGTCAACCTAGAGATACTCGTAACCAGTTAGAATACACTTAGACATTACATCAGAGTAGTCTCCCTAGTCGCGGCTACGTGTGTGCGTACCCTTACGATTGAGACCCTAGGGCTGCGTAAGCCCCAACAATTGCTGCTTTTGAACTCATTAAGCGGGCTTACCGTTGACTTTGAGCGATCGCACTCATTTGGGAGCGGCGTCGATCAGATAGTGTTAAGCTATCAATTCGTACGATTCGTATGCTTATCGGATATTTAAGTGATCGTAATTAATATTGCGGTCCGATTTAAAACATTATTCGGACATGTTAAGCGTTTTAAACTCGTAGAACGGGTTCACAAATTAACTCAATTTTGTTGAAAGAATAACAGATTGGGGTAATTATTTTAAATGACTGCTAAATTATTCATAATTGTCTTTTTAAGTAAGTGTCTTTTAGGTCGTGACTTGAGAAAACTAACAAATTCTTGTGTTTTATTGACTTAAAGCTGGCAACTTCTGGCGGAAATTATGCGCCTACATATTAATTAGTTTATTGAAAAGTAAAATATCAGCTAAAGTATTGAATTTTTAGTTAAAATCAATTCATAGTAAGATTCAGAATACCATTTCTTTAGTACCAAGTGAAGATTTTATATTTTCGTAACTGCTGTTTTATTTATTTTTTCAGTATTTAGTTAAATTTCGATGCTTGTTAAAATCCCACGAACAACCCGCATTGAGCCCTCGTGTTGGAGTGTGGCTCGCACCACCTCATACTTGAGGCAAGGCTTGTGCCCAGCAGTAGGTCATATAAAGGCCGCTATTTCTCTGAACCCACACGGGCACTCCATCATCGATTTCACATACATAGATTTTGGCTATTTTGCGTTGGTTGGTTCAAAATACCTACTTCTTTGAAAACATGCGACTGATAAAATTAAAACAATTCGTAGAAAGCAAATAGATAAGAAAATGATTCGAGTGATGCGAACAGTTTCCGGAGAGCGGCCACAATTTATTCCGCTCACAAACGGCCCGCGCTGATTCAATATTGACATTGGACGGAACCCTGCACCTAGGATATTCCCCCTTTCGCTCGGAGTTGGCTTCGGGTAGACTTCGTAGCCGGTTTTTGAGTCGCAAACAGGGCCAGAAAAACGAAAAATCGCATTTTGATTGTTAAAACACATCATTATTTTTGATAAGTAAAAAACTCTAATTTTTTCCAAGCAATCCGGAAAACGATTACCCTTTTACCACGTTGGGTTCTATTAGGTGGATGTATGTTTTGTAACATATTTATTTGTGTTGACATTTCTAAATGATAGTTCCGAACGACACATAATTGTTGTTTGACATTTGTTAACATCAGAGGTTGTTATTTTAATTTGACATGAGCCTTACGTACACTCCTTCAACGAGCTGCACAGAGCTCGCGTGTGTTTGGTTATGGTTTGCACCACCTCAGGCTCGAGGTGGTAAAGTTATACACCATTATTCAGCAGCTATCTCTAAGGGTGGTAACTTAACTTTCAATAAAATGTATGCCTTAACTTAAAAAACAAAAACTTAGCATAAATGAAGCTGCGCTACGTCGTCGCAACTTCAGCTGCCTGTGCCTTTTCACATAATGTTTAAAAGAACATGTAACATTAAGGCTTTATTATTGCGTTGCATAGTCGCACGCAATGACATTCAAATCGAGCAACGCATCGCAACGTAACGCAGTAATGAGGCCTCATCCTCATGCGGTGTGTTGTTTGGGTCATCCACGAATGTTAGAGTAGGTACTCGTAGCTACACACCTAAGGGGGCCGGCATGCACGCGGCACTAATCGGCACAGGCGGGTGGTGGCGGGTCTAGTGATTGCTACAAATATTAATATAATAATAAAATATATTTATTTTCTCTCACAAGGGTACAACACAGAGTACTTACAATTTCTGATAAAGCTAGTTTTCACAGTTTTGCCTTGTGCGAGAGAGACTGGTGCCCGATATAGGTTTAAGTAAAACCCGTATGTACCAGGTCACCGTATTCCGAACCGACAGTGCCAAACCCCCTATTGTGTGTAGTCACCCTTACAAAGAATCGATCGGAAAAATCCTCTAATAAGTGCTAACCCAGCCTAGGCCCTTACGACAATGCAGCCGTCAAAGTCATTATTACAACTAATTTGTTCTATACAACTAGGGATAAATTTATTAATATTAACCAAAACTGTTCTCACTGCTTATTACAAAGGATATGATCTTAAGCCATTTATAACTGCGTAAAAAATAAGATAGAGCCAGTCAAAAACATTTTCCGCTTTTTTCTTGTTTGATTTCAGCGCTTACTTCAGCCCCTTAAGCTACCGAAAGTAACTTTTATAATTCCGTTCATTCCTCAGGGGTGATATCAATTCAATACCTACTCAATCACTTCGTAATTTAAGATAGCGAAATTTAAAATTAAAAAAGCTTTCCTCATTTTTACACAGATTAAGACACAAACAGACGTGAACAATCTTAAACAACGTTATGTTTTATGCTCAGAATTAAAACAGTTCTTTGTTTATTATAAATTACAAATTATTATTTTTGTGTTTCATAGGGAGGTACAATAGACCTTTGTTAAGGGAAAGTCATTATCACTTACTGTTAAGCGTGCAATTTTTATTTAGCATAACATAACATAACATACCCTCACGACCATATCCCTAATGGGTTAGTCAGAGGCACACTGATTGTCGCCGTTATGATGAACGGAACATTCAGAAGCCCACATTTCGGCGAGGCAATTTGAACCCAACGTGGTGAGGGCGAGCCCACCGCCGTTATCCAGGTTGCTTAGGTTTTATACGGTGTTTTCCATTTCCATTCCACGAAATCAAAATGTAATGAATGTTATCACAAACATTAAAAAAATGTCATCATGCGTTAGTTTCGCCAGCTTCACTAATTAATTTGATTAAAGGAGATGGAAAAAGAATGCTTTCAGAGTCAAGTTCATGTGTATTTTTGCTGACCTTCAAGTTTACTATGTAATTATCTAGCTGTGTGTACAAAATCTCTAATAATAAATACGGCAACTATATAATTGTATTTCTGGACTTACAGGTAAGCGCAATGTGGGAGGCCCACCCGCGGATGGATGACCTCAAAAAGATCGCATAGTCCAGCCGCTCTGGAAATCTGTGGAGGAGGCCTACTTAGGTTTAGCAGTGGACGTCATGTGAATGATGATGATTTCTGGACTTAACAATCGATCTATCGGCTTAACCGAAATACGATCATCATTTGAGGGTTGTCAGCCACTTAAGTTATATAGTGGCCTGTGATACAGTATCACTTTTGTGTCGGTTTGAAAGTTGCAAAAATACAAACGGAACCCTGAGATGCCGTGTTCTGCGTATTTCAATCTTATTCCACGATGCTCATTACTAAGTCTGGAGTTCTCCGTAGATTTGCTCCCTGTGGTTTTCAATATCTTTGCTGTCCTTAAAGCTTTCGATTGCTTCTATCTTAAGCCTCCAGATAATTCACGATAGAGAATTGTAAATAAGTAACTATTGAGTTCCAATTTGCTTACCACTTTTTATGCATAGTATAAAAATAACAGTGACTTAGCTTTGTCACAGTACAACGAATTACATAAATTGCGTTTGACTACGAGTAGTTGAGTAAAGTTAATAAATTCAGATTGCCAGATTTTTTTTCCTTTGACTTCAAATTAAGACACCACATTATAATATGCTTGAGTATGGTCCACCCTAACTGCGAGACATGGACCGATTGTGAGCTTTGCTCTATACTTAGTTGACTGGTAAACAATGACTCACTAGCATTAAGCCCACATTTTGCACCACTCATTGTTGTGAAGTAAATATTTATTTATTTTATTCTTTATTGCACAACGTGATTGTTACAAAGGGCGGACTTAATGCCGAAAAGGCATTCTCTACCAGTCAACCAAACAATCAATCAGTCAATCAGTCAGTCAAGTAAATAGTAGGTAAATAAATCAATATACACTTTCTCTATGATATTAAATAATAATTTTACCTATAATATCGTACTATTTCAATTGCGTATTCCTTTTCAGAATAATAACTCCTCACATCTTTTCTCAAGGAAAAGGATCAGTCCCAGACGGGTATTTTAATTTTCTCAGCCGTAATTTAGGGATCTCGCTTTCGCTAAATAAGTGTAGGCGACAAGAAAAATTGTAATTTTAAAGGAATTACGACTGTAATTGCCTTGGCTTACGTGACTGTGGGCGAAACGCCAATTTTGGTATGCAACACTGGAATGTAAACCATGGTACATTATAGCATGGTTTAGTGTCAAATGAATTTAAATATTTGGGCTGGGCTGTTGGTACGACGAATGGTGATAGAGTTGTGGGTGAGATCTGAAGATAAGATACATTGATGTTGTGAAAATTAGTGTTTCACCCCAACGTCATTTATGGGTCACCTACATCCTAGTTTCCGGTTGAACTGCAATTCATTTGGCACGCAGAGCATTCCTAGAAATATTTTATGTGATACTTTTTTGTATCTCCTGAAATATATGGCGTGACTTTGCAGGGTGTTGCCATTTTCTTTTAAAAAGCTGTACCTACTTTTGGATTAAATAAAACTTAACGTCCTCATCATCGTGATTATCTTTAAAGGTCCAAAGATCCACTACGTTTAAGTTTTTTTGGAAATTTTAAAATATCCTTAAAGGGAATAAAGGATAGGGCTTATTTTAGCGCGCCTTATTGTCGAGTACATTGTAGTTTGAGTTTATTTTCCCATTTTTGTTTCCGAAATCATCCAGGCGTACTATTTCTAAACAGCGGCTAAGATTTTCTTCATGTAAATCGTTTGGTTACTGATTCATCGCTTTTGAAAATTTGGCAACCCTTAGCAAAATCACCCCGTATAAATTCAGACTAACGTGAGCAAAAAACTCAAAATTTAAACAGTGTTCATAATACTGTATGCCAGTAATCATTAATCGATGCGTCATTAAACTCTGTCTGCATGTAAATGGTGATAAATAAGTGAAGCATCACCAAGTGAATCATTTCCAGGGCATTTGATCCGCTATAGCTCCATAAACGAACTGAAACGGACGCGACCGCGTTTATGTCGCAGATAAAACGTTTACAACTGCATACATAGCTATTTAGTTCACGAATGTTGTAAAAATTGTAAAATCTTTCTTCTTTATAGCGCTAGGATGCTTTATTGCCATACTTCAAGGATAACTGAACATTTCTACAGGGTTGCCGTTAAGTTGATTTACCTCACTAAGCAGTTTATGTTATTAGGTCAAACCCCGAATAAAAACCTGTACACCTATGATTTTAAGAACTAGAACACCTGTAAATAAATCCAGGAGTGTACCTATTCCAAAATCCTTAAAAGCAATCCTTAACTGTACTGTTAGGTAATCGATTCAGAGTCGCCCAAAAAATTGGGCAACCCTTTGCAAAATCACCCTGTATAAATTCGGACTAACGTGAGCAAAAAACTTAAAATTTGAACAGCATTCATAATACTGTATGCCAGTAATCATTAATCGATGCGTCATTAAACTCTCCGTCTGCATGTAAATGGTGATAAATAAGTGAAGCATCACCACGTGAATCATTTCCAGGGCATTTGATCCGCTATAGCTCCATAAACGACCTGAAACCGACGCGACCGCGTTTATGTCGCAGATAAAACGTTTACAACTGCATACATAGCTATTTAGTTCACGAATGTTGTAAAAGTTGGGAAATCTTTCTTCCTTATAGCGCTAGGATGCTTTATTGCCATACTTCAAGGATAACTGAACATTTCCACAACAGGGGTGATGTTTTTCTTGTTAAGTTTATTTACCTCACTATATTATTAGGTTTGCTGCTTTGCTCTATACTTATTTGACTGGTAAAAAATGACTCACTGGCATTAAGTCCACATTTTGCACCACTCATTGTTGTGATGTAAATAGTAGGTAAATAAATAAATAGACACTTGCCCTATGATATTAAATAACAATTTTACCTATAATATAGTACTATTTCAATTGCGTATTCCTTTTCAGAATAATAACTCCTCACATCTTTTCTCAAGGAAAAAGAATCAGTCCCAGACGGGTATTTTATTTTTCTCAGCCGTAATTTAGGGTCTCGCCTTAAAAATTTGGCAACCCTTAGCAAAACCACCCTGTATAAATTTAGACTACCGTGAGCAAAAAACTTAAAATTTTAACAGTGTTCATAATACTACCAGTAATCATTAATCGATGCGTCATTAAACTCTCCGTCTGCATGTAAATGGTGATAAATAAGTGAAGCATCACCAAGTGAATCATTTCCAGGGCATTTGATCCGCTATAGCTCCATAAGCGAACTGAAACCGACGCGACCGCGTTTATGTCGCAGATAAAACGTTTACAACTGCATACATAGCTATTTAGTTCACGAATGTTGTAAAAGTTGTGAAATCTTTCTTCCTTATAGCACTAGAATGCTTTATTGCCATACTTCAAGGGTAACTGAACATTCCTCCAGGGTTACCGTTTTTTTTGTTCAAGTTTATTTACCTCACTAAGCAGTTTATATTATTAGGTCAAACCTCAAATAAAAACCAGTACACCTATGATTTTAAGAACTAGAACACCTGTAAATAAATCCAGGAGTGTACCCATTCCAAAATCCTTAAAAGCAATTCTTAACTGTACTGTTAGGGTGATCGATTCAGAGTCACCCAAAAAATTGGGCAACCCTTTACAAAATCACCCTGTATAAATTCAGACTGACATGAGCAAAAAACTTAAAATTTGAACAGTATTCATAATACTGTATGCCAGTAATCATTAAACTCTCCGTCTGCATGTAAATGGTGATAAATAAGTGAAGCATCACCAAGTGAATCATTTCCAGGGCATTTGATCCGCTATAGCTCCATAAACGAACTGAAACCGACGCGACCGCGTTTATGTCGCAGATAAAACGTTTACAACTGCATACATAGCTATTTAGTTCACGAATGTTGTAAAAGTTGTGAAATCTTTCTTCCTTATAGCACTAGGATGGTTTATTGCCATACTTCAAGGATAACTGAACATTTCTACAGGGTTGCGCTTAAGTTTATTTACCTCACTTAGCAGTTTATATTATTAGGTCAAACCTCAAATAAAAACCAGTACACCTATGATTTTAAGAACTATAACACCTGTAAATAAATCCAGGAGTGTACCCATTCCAAAATCCTTAAAAGCAATTCTCAAACTGTACTGTTAGGTAATCGATTCAGAGTCGCCCTAAAAATTTGGCATCCCTTAGCAAAATCACCCTGTATAAATTCAGACTAACGTGAGCAAAAAACTTAAAATTTTACCAGTATTCATAATACTGTATGCCAGTAATCATTAATCGATGCGTCATTAAACTCTCCGTCTGCATGTAAATGGTGATAAATAAGTGAAGCATCACCAAGTGAATCATTTCCAGGGCATTTGATCCGCTATAGCTCCATAAACGAACTGAAGCCGACGCGACCGCGTTTATGTCGCAGATAAAACGTTTACAACTGCATACATAGCTATTTAGTTCACGAATGTTGTAAAGGTTGTGAAATCTTTCTTCCTTATAGCACTAGGATGCTTTATTGCCATACTTCAAGGATACATGAACATTTCTCCAGGGGTGATGTTTTTCTTGTTCAGTTTATTTACTTCACTAAGCAGTTTATATTATTAAGTCAAACCTCAAATAAAAACCAGTACACCTATGATTTGAAGAACTAGAACACCCTGTAACTGAATCCAGGAGTGTAACCATTCCAAAATGTCATGAAAATTACATAAAGGTTGAATACATGACTGTCTTGATTCACGTAAAATGTTTACTACATCAGCCAACAGCTTCTTCGTAACATCCGTAAATTTTGATTTACACTTGTAGATTCTGGTGGTGTTGAACAGGGTGGCCCATGTGATTATGCGAACTAACGTACGGACGAACGTCAGTTAAAATAAGATAACTTTTCGTTATTATTTGAAGTTCACTTAATTCAGGCAACATAATAAACATTGTGGCTATTATTTTCCTAGAATGTTTACAAAAAATGGCATATTAAGTGTACCTTTACCTTCACCTCACCTTTCCCTGCCACCATATTCAATTATAATATCACTGTCCTTACTTTCAGTAGTTACGCCACAATCCTAATACATCATTTCAAGCCTGTTCCAGTGCCTATGGCTACAACGTCCACATTATTGGCGGTAGCGTTTGCATTAATAGCAGTCGTCGCGTCGGGATGACGCGTCGCGGCAATAGCTTCCACTACACGTCACTTTACGATCGGGGCAATGCCGGTAATGTGTTGCGCGAACTGTGTGTCTATAGCGCGATCTGTGTAAACCTGTATGGAGCTGTGTAATGATCGGAGTTAACTTCTAACGCTGATTGAAATTTAGTTGCTGAGTGTGTTTAATGTAATTGTATGATGATCTACTTTACACTGAAAAACTGTGTTGTGCTTTGTTGTTTACAACAAGCGGTAGGTAATAGTCATAAAAATGACATAAATGGTTGGATCCATGGCTGTATTTTTCACCGCATCAGCCACAAGTTTCAAGTATTCTTTGTTATTTTACACTCGTTGCTTTTGGTGGTGTTTAACAGGATGGCCCATATGATATTATCATGACATGTGAACGCACGTATCGATAATGACACAAGGTGAAACTGATTGCATTTTATACGTTTGCTATTATTCTGAGTTCACGTTCTTCAGACAACTTAATAAACATTGTGTTTATTATTTTCTTAGAATGTTAACAAAAAACGCACAGGTATTAAGTGTACCCTTTTGAGAAGGTTAAGAGCTCACCTTTACTTGTACTACCATATTTTATTACTATAATATCACTGTCCTTACTTTCAGTAGTTACGACACAATCATCATAATACATCATTTCAAGCCTGTTCCAGTGCCTATGGCTACAACGTCCACATTATTGGCGGTAGCGTTTGCATTAATAGCAGTCGTCGCGTCGGGATGACGCGTCGCGGCAATAGCTTTCACTACACGTTACTTTACGATCGGGGCAATGCCGGTAATGTGTTGCGGGAACTGTGTGTCTATAGCGCCATCTGTACGAACCTGTCTAGAGCTGTGTAATGATCGGAGTTAACTTCTAACGCTAACGATTTCAATTCAGGATTTCAATTTAGGAAATCTGAATGCTTAGGTGACGCTCTGTTAGTTTGAATATTACTAGAAGGTTTTATGTCGTCGCGTCGGGATGACGCGTCGCGGCAATAGCTTCCACTACACGTCACTTTACGATCGGGGCAATGCCGGTAATGTGTTGGGAACTGTGTGTCTATAGCGCTATCTGTATGAACCTGTATAGAGCTGTGTAATGATCGGAGTTAACTTCTAACGCTGATTGAAATTTAGTTGATGAGTGTGTTTAATGTAGGTAATTGTATGATGATCTACTTTATTCTGAAAAACGAACACTGAGGCACGACGTTCCTAAACGCTTCTATTTATTTCATCAAGTTTTAAATGTTTAATGACAGCACATTGTAACCTTACGCCACAGTATAACAGTAATTTGCCTCACAGTCAAAGCGTTTTGCAAAGCAGTAATTACAGTGGAAATAATTTGTTTACAACAAGCGGCAGGTAATAGTCGCGACAAAAGCTTCGTGACGTCACCGGTCATCCCTCCTCAATTCCGATTTAATCTGTTTGCGGGGACTGTTTGTAGTCTCATCTGCATGACGTGTACACTGCGTAAATGAAACTCTGGCTTTGTTGTTTAGTAATCTACCTTTTTTATTTGTTGTAATTATTGAAATTTAGGAAATTTATTTAGGTAAGTATGTTGAAGTGGCAGAATACAGAGCACAGTCAACGGCACTTCAGACTGCCCTTTCACATTTTTTATCGAATACTTTCCAGATTACATTTCCCTGCAACATAGCAAAGAGTACTGACCGGAAAAGGAAAGCCTGTCATGCTGTTGAACGTACATAGCACAAGAATTATTGGGTTTCAAAAGTATGATGACAGCACGTTGTAACTTCACGTCGTAGTGTGAATGCAGTCTGCCTTGCTGTCAAAGCGTTTTGCAAAGCAGTAATTACAGTGGAAATAATTTGTTTACAACAAGCGGTAGGTAATAGTCGCGACAAAAGCTTCGCGCACGTCACCGGTCATCCCTCCTCAATTTCGATTTAAACTGTTTGCGGGGACTGTTTGTAGTCTCATCTGTATGACGTGTACACTGCGTAAATGAAACTCTGGTTTTGTTGTTTACTAATCTACCTTTTAAATTTGTTATAATTATTTCAATTTAGAAAATTTTAATGTGACGCTCTGTTAGTTTGAATATTACTAGGTAGCTTTGTGATTACAAATTTGAGGTTTCAAAACGTTTATGGGACCATTTTACCCAGCAGGTAAGTAAGTTGAAGTGGTAGTAGACAAAGTACAGTCAACTGCACATCAAACTTCCCTTTTTAATTTTTATCCTATGTTTTCCGGATTACATTTCCCTGCAATGGCACTGACTGGAAAAAGGAAGTCATGCCGTTGACCGTACATAGAACAAGAATTATTGAGTTTCAAAAGTATGACGACAGCACGTTGTAACTCCACGTCGTAGTATGAATGCAGTTTGCCTTGCTGTCAAAGCAGTAATTACAGTGGAAATAATTTGTTTACAACAAGCGGTGGGTAATAGTCGCGACAAAAGCTTCGCGCACGTCACCGGTCATCCCTCCTCAATTTCGATTTAAACTGTTTGCGGTGACTGTTTGTAGTCTCATCTGCATGACGTGTACACTGCGTAAATGAAACTCTGGCTTTGTTGTTTAGTAATCTACCTTTTTAATTTGTTGTAATTATTTCAATTTAGGAAATCTGAATGCTTAGGTGACGCTCTGTTAGTTTGAATATTACTAGGTAGCTTTCTGATCACAGATTTGTGGTTTCAAAACTTATACGGCAGCATTTTACCCAGCAGGTAAGTGAGTTGAAATGACATTGACTGCAAAAGGGATGTCTGTCATGCCGTTGACCGTACATAGAACAAGAGTCATTGTGTTTCAAAAGTATGATGACAGCACGTTGTAACTCCACCGTCGTAGTATGAATGCAGTTTTGCCTCGCTGGCAAAGCGTTTTGCAAAGCAGTAATAACAGTGGAAATAATTTGTTTACAACAAGCAGTAGGTAATAGTCGCGACTAAAGCTTCCGTCACCGGTCATCCCTCCTCAATTCCGATTTAATCTGTTTGCGGGGACTGTTTGTAGTCTCATCTGCATGACGTACACTGTCTAAATGAATCTCTGGCATTTAGGAAATTTAAATGAATAGGTAGACGCATTGTCAATTTGAATGAGTTTGTCAGTTTTTGTGGTACTTAATCCTGAAATTGTTTTTCAATTATTGTTTATTTATAAATAAGCATTCACAATTTATTGCCGCACTCAGAGACGTCAATTAACGTTAATGGTTCATTAGAGTCAAAATTCAATTTTTCAAAAGAGACTTTATAACAAATTGAATAAAGAACTTTTAAGAATGTAAAATTTTGACTCTTATGAACCATTAAAGTTAGTTGACGCCTCTGAGTGCGGCCATAAGTGTTTCATCTAAATCATTTGCAAATGCTAAGTCACAAAACAATTGTAAAAAATTATAAAGTGGCGTTCAGCATCGGATTCCGTAAGCCTATGCAGTGTGCATATTATACAAAAAGGCGAGGACTATTTAAATGCAGTACGTTTTAAAAATAATACTGCCTACCTTAACGTATAATCTGATATGTGCTCGCTGGTTTTTGCTTTTTCGAAAGTTATGTAATTATTGGTCGGGTCCTGAAAATTGCGCACCAATATTTTCAGAGCGAGATAAATTAAGTAGCTGCCTCCGAGAGGTTTCCCTTTTTTAATTAACTTAATTTTGCTTCGTGGAACTCGTTTTATCTCTATCGGACTACGTGCGAGTACCTACGGACAATTAATACGATTACCTACAGGGAGGATGTGCCGATCAACTTGTTCTTTTCTGGTCTCATTTCATTTCACCATGAAAAACCTCGTGAATTCGTTTGGTTTGCAAGCACAAATATTTGTTAATGGATTATGGACAGCCTTGTTGACGCAGGTCATGTCATGTATCGTTTCATAAAAACTTCTATCATACGAAATATTTGTACCTGTGATTGCACTCATAAGCGAGATTTAGTTTCACTTGTAACAAAATTCAGAATCAAGAACAGCGCAGTACCCATCAGATTTTCTACGATTGGATAGACTGAGCTTTAATTTACATCTGTAGTAGTACACGCAAAGAAACAGTTATCGGTGAAACATTTTCAAGATGGTTAATAATTTTGCATTCTAATTGTTGCAAAAAGGCGATACTGACGCGAAAAGTTGAAATACCTATAACATTGGCTTGTCTTTGTAAACGTTCAAGTTTTGCTAATCGTGTATGTGACGACAACGCAACAACAAACATTTCCCATTCATCATTGAGCACAAAGCGCAAGACGATCTGATCCGTTCCCGGTGGTACAACTTTTAATTAAACAGAACTGGAACGCTCTTCCTTGCACTTGGAGAATTTGTAGAATACTCCAAAGATAACAGAACATTGTAGCCTGGCCCGCTGCTTAATGAAGCCCAGATACATTCCTGCTAATGTTCATTGAGAACTGCCTGGATTTGCAATAGGTTAGTCAAATTGAAAAGGGCTAACAATTACAACAAGAAGTTTTCTGAGACCTGCATCTTATAATGATAGCATAATATCATCATACTACTTGTCTGTAAGCCGTTTCGATGAACAGAAAATTCAAAAGTTTCTCTTTCGCCTAGCTTTTTTTGGAGCCAAACGTGCTAAGTCACAAGGCTGCCGCCGTTGACCGTATTACTTAAGTTTGATATGTAAAGTGTTTATTTTACCACCACAGTGCATTAATAAATAAAACACCCGTTTGAATTTCCTTGTAATTTGGTAATTCAACAAAAAAGTGGACATACCCGATTGCACTCAACTTACGAAACATTGTAGGTATCAGTCGACAGTGATGACCAATAGCAAATAAATGTATTTACTATAAAGGCATTATTTGAACAAAACAGAGTTATTAAGTCAGTCTGAAAGTTATTGAAGTAAAAACAACCAAAATATAATGATTTCAACGTAAAACCAGTTTCAACCCAGTATCTATTGTTGTTCTTTATCTCAGTTTGTTTTAAAGAAACTGCGAATTAATTTCCCGAAGGATTCTCTTTTGTTCAATTATTCAAGACAAACACAAAATACACAAGTTTTCTTAGCATAGCAGCAGGTCGTAATACAGTTTGCATACTATTAAACATTCGCATTTAAAGTTTAAATAGTTTTTATTAAAAGTTGAGAAGAGCGTTAGCGTGAATGTGTTTTGTTATTACTTTGATGATTTCGATAAAAGTGGGATAACAGCGCACCTGAGAGTAATTTTAGAGGTTGTTTCTCCTGATTTGGATACTTTGTAAATGCGACGCCTTAAAAGAGCTTTTCGTTATGAGATTTTCTTACGCTTTCAACAAACTCTATAATTTTACAGTAAATTCTGCTGTGGTATATAAAATGCAGAAAGCCCTTGAATAAACTTTCAGATAAAATAGTACAATACTAAAACTAAATAGGTACAAGCTAATAAGAAACAAACCATATGAGCAATACTCAGAAACATGGACTCATTGCAGATTGTTCGAGGGGTGTAATGCTAGTGATAAGCCTTACTGTTAGACGTTACAAGCCGGCCCTTAGGCCTAGTCTTGCTAGGCTTAAGGATTCTTATCTAGCGATATCAGCCGGTACCAACAGCTTCACGTGCCTACCGAAGTACTAAAATACCACAGAAATACATCACTATCCAGGTACACATATACAGTCCCGGTGGTCATACACATCCCATTTGTTGCCCATCTGATGTCGCTTCTGAGCAACAGGCACGTCAAAATGTTTATTTTTATTCTATAATCTCTTCAAACAAGTGCTTTTACTTTATACCCTTGCAATGAGTGAAACATTTTCGCGCGTCCCACTTTCATTACACTCATTTATTTACAAGCGCTACGTTTTCATATAACACGCAATTAGTCACGTACTCGTACATCCAAGCGCGATGCGATATTTGCTATCTTTTAAACTGCTGACCTAATTTTCTTGGCACTGTCATGATATGAAAAACATTTCATATTCGAGGTGTAAAGTTTTACCTTTTGATAGGACTGACTATTTCGAGATTAATGGCCGATTTAAATAAGCGGCAAAAAGTCACTACAATTGGTACCGTACCACCCCCTTTTTTAAAAATCATAGGTTCTTAATGTTTTGCTGCAATTCAGATTGTTCTCAGGTCTCCATACCCTGAAAGAAAAAACGGAACCTTTTTTGGATCACTCTTTATTATCCGGGGCAATCCTTCTCAGGAACACGCCAGAATCACGTTTCTTTCCGGTGGTAGGCTTCGGCCGCGACTGGGACCACCCTCCGAACAAAGTGAACCGCCAAACAGTTTCGACTGTGTTTCGGTGCGATGTTCGGAGTAGCCATTTGAGAGGACGGGTCTTCTGGGCAGTTATTTGCTCTGAGCAGCCGGCCTTGACTGCTCACGGCTGACACACGGGCGTCTTTTTTGTGTAGGCTTGCGGGATCCGAAACACAGTGCGCCGTTGGCTGACTGCAGATAGTTGGGGACCCAAGTAGCTGGCTAGCAACCTGCGAAAAGCTGCCCCGCCATCTTGCGAAAAATCCCAGAGTGCTCCACCTTGCCGGTTGGCGACCGGACGGAAGGGCTAGGTGGCCACTCCGGTGACCAAATATGGCAAATTTAGAAAGAAACAAAAAAACAGTTTGGCCCTTCATAAGAAACATTAAGTCAGCATCAATAATATAAGAAATTATTTAAAAAGTTCCCTGAGCCAAAATGGTGACAGCTCAATGTTAGGCATAGATATAAGCGATAGTAGATAACGCTGATTTTTGTGGAACCATGTACACGGTCGTCATTACATAGATTGCAAGGAGTAAGTATATTTGTGAGTGTACACACACCCATTCAAGCACGTGAGAATTGAGAGTTTGTACTGTATGTGTTTGTTGGCAAATTATTATGATTACATACGAGTAGTTCTATGATATAAAATCGTACAACAGTGAAAATAAAAAACAGGTTATTTAACGTAACGTATAGAGTATGAAACCCTTGACAATTGCAAACGGTGCGACGGTATAAAGCAGCCGTTGGTTTTAAAGGATTTTTTTCAAAACAAAACCCGTTGTACAAGCGGCAGAAAACGCAAAGAGAACTTACTATTTAACCGACTATCCAATTTAACAGAGCAAACCTGTTTCCTACAAATACTACGTAGGTGCAGCGTTTACACAAGCCTTGTAATTGGGTTATTGCAGATTAAAAATTTGATCACACTCGTGCTGACTGTAACTGGATTTCAATTGTGATCGAAATTGGTATTGCAAAGTTACGATATGCCATGTCTTTTAGTTCGTTTTTAATTTCAAATGATTCGATTGGGCAATTGCTCGAGTAAGGATGCCCTAAAACATAGCGGGGTTGAAAATTGTAATAATATCATCTGATTAATTATTCAAGTGTCTATTGTGGCTCAGATGTAGCAGTGGGCCAGGAAAGTAAAGCAACTCGAGCTTTGAAATGGGATAGGTGAACAACCCAACAGAAATTTTGATATGTACTTTTGGGCATCCTCATAATTTGGAAAAAGGCACGTTAAACAGTTGGCCCTAACTGATGTCGCGAGATGACAGTGTTAAGCCTTGTCGGGGCTCTCAGGGCGGCTAAGTAACGCTTCACAGCATGGGTCATAACAAATTTCAGTTAATTTCATAGTTGAGTTGAGGCCTATGAGTTAGGTCGTATTAAAGCGGTTGTTTGCTTTTTTATCCGTATATTTATGATTCATGTTGCATGTTAAATTCGCTCGCATAAAGCTCGGATTTGTGATTAGAATACCATTAATACACAAAATGAAATTTATATCAAACACCTGGAACTGAAACAGAAACGAAAATGAAGTTATTGCCCCAATTCGAAAAAATGTTTCATACAAAATACATAAACGCCAGGTAGCAAAATGTAAATTAAAACTAGAAATGGCTTTTCTGAAACATTACAGACAAAATATGAAACGGAGGCCAAATGCGGTAGAAGTCGAAACTAACTAAACCCTTATTCAAAAGTTCCTCACCAGACTAGTTACACTCTCAAGCGGTTTATGCCAAATGGATGTATGGAATTGGAACCATTCAAAATATTATGGCAAAGCGCCGTCGTCAGAAACTTGGCAAACCTTGATTGACGAAGTAAATTAAGTCGACAAACTAGAAAATTAAGTTCGATAACTAACACCAGTCTAGGGGCACTTTCCTAAGTTTCTCACCACCCTCTACGGGGGATGCGTTAAATTCCTATTTTGTGAGAGTCTCGGCTAGAGGCTCATATAAATTATTTCGTCTAAGTAATTTGCTACTAACTTTGCTTAATTATTTTAAGTACTTGCAAGAAATTTTAAAGTTACCTAAATGATTACGAATACTCTCATGGATACAGTGCACATTGGAATGAAACAAATGAAAAGAATGAAAGACAGGTGTAAATAATAAGATTGGACTAACTAAATTAAAATTTCATAAAATTATGGTGTTTAATTAAATTTTCATTAAACATTTTACTGACATTTACAAAAAGGGATGAACTATTTTTACTATTTTAACATTGGCTAAGGAGAATTTGACGTTTATTGTTTGGTAACAACCTAGTTTGCAATCAGTTTTTTTATAAGCTTTCAACAATTTTTCGATCGCTGTTAGATATCTGATAGATGTAGCTATTCAAATACGAAATAAGTTCGCAGAGTCGCTTTACGAATGATTGAGTGGCCTAGATACGAGAATGTCTCGTCTCTGGCACTAGATGTCGAAACCTGTCGATAACTTCAGTGTTGTTCACTTCATCGTAACCCGTTGAGGTTGACGTTAAGAGTGAAATTGATGACAACGCAAGCGTTCACCTCCGATACGAGTAAATCTAGCAACTAGTAACTACGTCAGAATCTGGCAGCGGCGATCGTAAACTGCCCGTGTACCCTGTTACCCACTTCACGCTTATTGAAAACGGTGTAAAGCTTAAAATTGATGGCATCAGTATCGAGCCGTCGGCTACCTTAAGTGTACTGTCCATTTAGAGACGTAATGGATGCTTTCATCCTCCAACAGATAAATGTGCTTGTGCAATATGCTTTTGAAGTCTGCTCTGAACACGGTAAAGCACTAAAGCGCTTGCAGCACTAATAATTTAGTCAATTAAATTGCGCCTATCGGATCCGTATTTAAACATTTTGTACAATGCAGCACGGATTTAAATTATGGAAACTTACGCAACGACTATGCGAAGTGAAAATGCAAAAAGCTTTTGAAACATTATTTTTTGGGAATAAAGAATGCAGCTCGTATTATCAGCGTATTGAACCTTTTTGGAATTTATGTTGGAATTCAGGTAAGTTTTGCAGGCAGGTATTATGTAATGGACTCAAAATATTTCTTCCATAATAAATAAGTAGGAACTAATAAGGGATACAAGACTAGCAGTTTCAGATTTTAGTTTTGATACAAACCTACACACATACACAAAATGATGTGACTTTGTAAAGTTTTGCAAAATTATTATTAAAATTAACTTTTGATGTAATGATTCACCATGCGCCACATTTCCGCCAGAATTAAAATTCGTTTTCTATGTTCTATTTTGTGCCTACTTTTCGTGATCTATATTATCATGCCTTCCATTATTTTTATCGTAGTTTTATAAAGGCAAATCTCTCCACTAAGTAACTTGGCTTTCTTAAGTATTATATTGCATATACACGCTTTCTCGTGAAGGTAAGTGTAACAAACTACTTTCATAATAAATAAGGCTTCGCTCGCATGCAAGTTGCGTCGAATCCTTTAAAATAGCTCGGTGGTAGCGTTTACAAATTGCGAACTTGAGGAGATAACTGGCGTAAAACGGAGTAATTTAATAATGACTTTGTTCTGAACTTTGCTACCTACTCTTAGAATTCAGTTTCCTTTGTTTTCACCTTAAATACTTCGTAATATTGATGCAGATGCTGGTCTCCAAACTGGTTTAAACCAATCGGTCCAACTTCAAACCAATCGGCGAATTGTATGCGATCACATTTTATAGACATGACATTTTGCGACAAATAATGATAAAGAGATGTTTTATGGTGATGATGAAATGAAAAATGGAAGCATCTGGCAACACAAATTGACGCGGTTTTTAGGACAAAACATTGCATTGATGGTTATACATGTCCAGTTGTTTACGTAGATAGTGCCATAACAACACTTTTGAAGAAGAATGTTTAAATATTGCTAGGAGTTCACTCTAGTCCCATGAAAGACTTCTGCTCGAAATCGATTCTACTGTGCCTCAAATGCCTACTTTAGTCTTCTTAAAAACCTTAAAGCGTTTCTGAACAAAAATACAAAATAAGGCATTTTTAACTCAAAGATATTTTACAGTGCAGAGCAATCACATGCCAGCTGGCCAGTCGTTACGTTCCTCCAAACGGTCACGTCTCTAAAATAGGTGCAATACAGACTTCAGGAACACGAGAAATAAATTCCGAGCGTACTCGCGTGACACGACCGGTGTTAGTTAGGCGGAAATATTTCTGTGTCAGTAATAGGTGGGGCAGGCTCGGGATTTTTACACCCTTTCACTGCCAGGTTGGGGTCATTTTATTTTCGTGCTGCACTTTGCATTTTGTAAATTGATTAATTCCTGGCAGATGTTTAATGTGTTTCATAGATAATATAATATTATCAGGAAAACAAACAAATGAGAAAAGGAGTGTTGTCTAATTTGTTACAGACTTACTACTACTATACTGAATACTAGTACAGAAAACAGATCGTAGTATTTTGACATCTGATGGTATTCAACATCAATTAAACACCCATACTAGGCAAAATACACATGTCCAAGAAAATGTATTATTATTCATTGGTACTTACAACCTGTCCTTATCATTCATTTATTTATCGTATGGTACGTCAAAACCTCTGCATCTTTTTCACCTGACCCCAAATAAACAGAACATCCAGAGTACCAGAGACTCCTAAAAATCTTTCACCAAAAAACACATTTACTTTTAAGCATGGCCAGAATTGTTCATATTCTTAGAGTAGAAAAATAATCTTAAGAGCAAAATGTCTCTCATGCAAAAAGGAAAAAACCTGCTCTCCAGAGTGACGTTAGTTTGGAAGTTAAATCGATGAGTTTATCTTCAATATAATAAATGATTTCATAGATCAACCTATTTCAATAAACTGTTTGCAAACAAACAGATTTTGCTTAAAACTTAATTTAAACAACGCTTTGTGAATATTTGTATATGTGTATTTTCAAACATGTTATTAGATAAATAGCAATATAACTATTTTGATTAATCTCGTTTGCACTGAAACTATTGACGCTGCGGAGTGTAAATATTTAGCCGCCAACAGGCGTTGAACCCAATCATGATGTAGATACTTAAATGTATTTGCGGTCTAATTAATATGTTCAGGATCGGATGTAACTAACATAACATACTCTCACGACCATTGTCCCAAAGGTGGTAGTCAGATGCACGCTGATTGTTGCCGTCATGGTGTATGGAACATTCAGAAGCCCATATTTCGCTTAGCGATTTTGGACCCAACGTGGTAGGGGGCGAGCCTACTGCCGTTATCGAAGCTTTGGTTTTTCATCGATGTTGTCCATCGCCGAAGAGTAAGCCGGAAATTTAACAAAGAATACAAAGTAGGTGTTCCGGCCAGTCTTGATGGTCCATTGAACTAACTAAACCCCGGCTAAATCTCACCTAATAAAAACCTGGAACTGTAATCAAAATGATTATCTTTACATCAAATCCAGAAAAATTTCAAATACCTCAGTGTCTCAAGACGATAGTCTTTGACCAGTGTGTGTTGCCAGTAATGACATAAAATATGGGAGTGAGACGTGGTCGTTCACTATGGTTCTCATAAGAAGGCTCAAAGTCACCCAGCGAGCAATGGAGAGAGCGATGCTTGGTATTTCCCTGCTTGATCGAATCAGAAATGATGAGATCCGCAGGAGAACTAAGGCAACCAACATTGCTCGAAGGATTGCATCGATGAAGTGGCAGTGGGCGGGACACATAGCGCGGAGAACCGATGGTCGTTGGGGTGGAAAGGTTCTCGAATAGCGACCGCGTATCGGACGACGTGCCGTGGGCAGGCCCTCCACAAGGTGGACCGACGATCTTGTCAAGGTCGCGGGAAGCCGCTGGATGCGGACAGCGCAGGACCGATCGCTGTGGAGATCCTTGAGGGAGGCCTATGCTCAGCAGTGGGCGTCGTTCGGCTGACATGATGAACTTCGGTGACGCATAATTCAATGTTTCACTATTATGGCAAAACCAAAAATCAACCCTCAATGTAAGCGAAATCAAGTCGTAAGTACAAATGGATGAGTAAAAAAACCATATTATGAAAATAGAACTTGAATGTGAAAATCTCATTTCTTTTTAATACTAATAATACAGCTTCATAACATTGAGGTTTCATACGAATGTTCAGCACTGATTGTGCTTTAAAACTGGGCACCCAAGTCACCTAACCAACTACCTATATTTTACTAAGCTTAACAACTAAAATAAAAATTACTTATCCAATTATATGAATTTTAGTATATTTATTTATTGCACATAAAAAGTACAAATGGCGGACTTAAGTAATGCCAGGAGGCATTCTCTACCAGTCAACCGCATGGTTGACTGGTAGAGAAACAATTATAGTAACTGTAAAGTGCTAAAAGAATGAATCTCGAAAGATTGAGTACAATCTTTGCTTGGGTTTTTTTAGTTTAGTTGGAAGCTGCCAGACTTAATTTGCGTCTTACGTGATCTCGCTTTATTTTACGATTGAATATATTTTACCAAATGAAATCTGAATTATTATGACCTCAATCAAATCTAACTAGCTACTTATTTTCTATTATAATCTCAAACTACCTGTAAGCCACATGCGTTGTTGAATGCATTATACATCGCTATAGGCAGCATTTGCGTCGTCTGCATCTTCGCCGTTGATGGAATAAAAAGAAAACGAAGAATCAAAAGGAGCGAGAAAGTAGATTTTCTCGCAAAACAAGCTGAATTGCCGGAAGCGACAGGCACTACTGGTTCCGATTTAGAAAACAATATAAAGCTGACGATGGTTTCCCATCCAATATTTTTCCGATAATGATGTTTGTAAATAACTTCGCAGACGAAAACTGGCTTCTGAGTTGATATCCGTTCTTACGATGCTTCAAGTTATAGGTACCGTACTTAGTTATTGATATGTTTGCTGGCAGAACGTTTCTTTGATGGCTCAATTTCGTGAAGCTCATAATTTGAGATCTTATGTCAATACATACAATAATACGATTAACTATAAAATAAACTGTCTCTAAAAAAAAAACCCAAATTGTTTTTTTTTTCATGAAATGAAGATATTGTTGCTAAAACAACGAATCTTTTTCTACGTCTGTTAATCAGTTTTATTTCAAAAGACGTTAAATACGAAAATCTTTGCGTGAAATACGTAAACAACAACATAGCCCGTCATCAGTCGCAAAAGAAACAAAACAAAGCACAGTGCACACTCTAAAGCAACAACAAAGTGTAAAAGACCGGCATTCCTTGTTCCCGTAAACCGGGGGTGTATTAAAGTGGAGTGTCTAATTAAATTTGTTGGGCGTCAACATAAAGTTTCGTTTCGTCTGCCGTCCGCCGCCAACATTTGAATCGGCGTGTTGTGAAGGCGGCTCACGTGCAGCACTGAATCAATTTCGCGTCAGCCCTAGCTCCGAGCTCGACACTGCAAGGAGTATTCACGTGAATGCTACTGTATTCAAACTAGAAAAAAGTACAGTCCGCTCTATCTGCAAGTGGGTGTTTTAACTATTATAAGTAGTACTTATGTATTTCAAAAACAAATATAGGTATCCAACAATCCGCCGCCCGCGACTCGGAGTATAACTCGCGCGACCTCATAGTTGAGTGCTGGTGCTAGGCACCAACCCAGCAGGTCAGGTAATGGGATGGGTGACTACCCGCTGAAGTTTAGTTGAGTCCGAGCCATTTCCGTGCTTCAGAAGGCATGTTAAGCTGCAGGTCTCGATTAACTTCGCTAGGTATTAGTCGTATAACTAGTCGGAGGCCTTAGGACGGCTTTATAACATCTAGCACTAAGGTATCATAACCCTCCAACAATCAATGTAAATATGTTTCACTACTCACATACTGCACTTTTTATGTTTGCAAATGTTCAAATTGGGTATCTATCACAAAATAACAAATACCGTCCATTGTTAATTGGGACAAACGCTCTGACCTTTCCACGAATCGCAACCAAGAGATAGCTGGGATGCACTTACCACCATAACGGGGCAATAAATTCCCAATAGCGCTACTATCTCGTCTAATGTAAACGTTTTCTAGTTAATCAGAAAATATTCCCAACTCCACCTTTCTGAACCCAGTACTTGTTCCCGAGTTATCCTTTTAAAACTTTCTTAATAAATTTTGGCAGCAAAATATGAGTGTTATAAGTTATATGTGAGCTTTGGGCATGTAGAGTGGTGAAAGTACTTATCACGGTAAGTTACAGTGACTGTGATACATCTATTAACTTTGTTTAAAATATTATAGGTACTTTGCAAAAAAGAGTTGAAAATCTAAAATGCGCCATAAAAAGTACGAAACAAGAAAGTAGTATTCGCTAGGCTGATAGGATAGCCGTGGTCGTATGCCTCTTAGTTTTTTTTTTTTATTAGTTACAAAAACTTTTGGTATTAGTTACAATAATTTACAGTGAGCTGTTTAAACAACTCAAGCGATACATAAGTTAATGTGTTGTTGAAGAGCTGTTTGAGTTTTTATGAATAAGAGGGTAACTATACAGTCAAAATGTATAAAATATAACGTAATTATTGTACTGAACATAATTTTGCCTTTCCTGGACGATCTACAAGGATCAAACTACAACCTAATTAGGGGAATATTCAGCGAACAAAGGATTGAGATGTAACAATAGTTCAACATCACCTGGGGCAACCAAGCGAATAAGAATTAAGGAAAATATTAGTGCGTTCGGTATTACCCTCCAAGTTTACTGAGGAAATGTTTACATAGCTACCTACGGTGTTACAGATAAAATGAGGAAAAAGACTTCCCTATCTCCAGCTTTATAGGTATAGGTTCGGCTAGCTTGTGCCTCTATTTTCGCGCGAAGATGACCACCGTCAGGTTTTAGGGTCTCTGTTTGCCAGGAGTTCCGAGCCCCACTTAACACAGTTATTCCGAACCAAGGACACTGGGAATGCATAGCTGCATATCCGGACAAAAAACACTGTGCCGGATTCATAATCTGATTCTGGTAATTAATTCCCGTAATTGTTATTAAGGATGAAGGCAGCCTACAGCTGGCCGCTCTGGAAATCTATTGGTTAGGCCTAGTGGACTAGTTCAGCAGTGGACGTCTTGTGGCTGTTAATGATAGTAATTAGTTATTATGCGAGTAAAACTCTTTAGAGATTTTGATTTTAAAAATGATCTACGGGATCATCCCAATTAAGGGAAGCTACCAGACGGCCTTCATTAACAAACTGGCCTACGAGTAAATAGAACTATTTTGAATCTGATTAGATCTTGGTTTCTGTACGTCACTCTAACTTAAAATATCTTTATTTTGTAAGTACTTAGATGTTGAGGATTCTGATCACTTATAATGGCTGGTTAATTTGAATTGACTTTTGAGAGTTCAAGAACCGTAATTGACCGACGTAAATGTATTTGATCAAATTTACAAAATATTTGCATGTAATCTATGCCTTCGGTAGGCAGTTACACTAATTGCCTATTTTCTCTCTTTAACGGCAGCGTATATAAGTTAAGCTGTTATCGCTCGCGCAGTACAATAAAACCTCCCCTAGGAAATTCATAAGTATTGCACACGCGAACAAAGAGTACATGCGTGCTTACTTATAAACAATGCACGTCATCACTAACGCTCAAGTGTTACGGCGCTAAAATGCTGCTGTTTATTACCATTACTACCATTACAGTATATTATCATTACTGAAACTGCATCCCTATGATACTCACTTAGTAACTGGATAGTGTTCTTTACTTACTAACTTTAATTTTAAATGAAAATCAAAATAACTTTACTCAAACAGACATGTTACAAAGTACTTCCAAACTGAAAAATCAATTTAGATTTGACTACAAAAAACCAAAAAACCACTTAAGTAATATCAATACTGCATGTAATATTGAATGTTTACAAATATTGTACTTAAATAAATGGGACTCTACCACTGGATCGGAAAGTTATATCTGTGCGGAGGTGCCTGAGTAGGCGGGCATTTGACCAGATTCTGACATCTTACCTTAAGCGATGATGTGGTCTCCGATGGCAGACACATCACTATTCACGTTATTTTTGACGAGGCTCAAGTGGTATGGCTTTGAGTAATAACCTTATTCTGGACTCGTTCTGTTCTTTATTGGTTTTGAAAAAAAACTGCTGGTTTGTTGTGTTCTCTTTAACTCAATTGGGAGACTGGTGACAGTCCTGATCCGAAATTGAACACAGTTTTGTGTAGTAATTAGGAAATACATATTTCATACTCATCGTTTGTTAATTTAACGGATACTCTCATATTGCAGAGAACCGTGATCGTCAACTCTGAATTTCTGTGATTATGGTTATGATATGCCAAACTTGGGGCGTAAAGTGGAGTTATGAGGCGGCGAATAAGTGAAGCAAGGGGTAACGTCAGTGGTAAAGTTATGGCTTAACTTAGTTTTGAGTTGTAATTTGAAGTAACGAGTACCTAGTTGACACTGAGTTTGGACAGCTTACTATCAGATGCTGTCGGGTTAAAGGGACATGAGGCAAAGTTGAATTTAATAGTAATCAAGTTTGTCTATACGCTGCTACGGACATCCAGTGGGCTAGCAAGGGGTCTATCTTGTGTTGAGTTTTTTTTTTGTAGTTTTGGTCTTAATTTTTAATAATAAACTAGGAGATGTGGGATTTCTTGCTGATATAATTTATAGTAGCCATTACTAAATGTACATTTCCACTTTAAATATATTTTAACGGCGGATTGCTTTAAGTGATGATGCCTACTTACATAGGCACATTAGCAGAGCACAAGTATTAAGACTTTTATGAAATTGAATGTCGAAGTTTTTCTTGTTGAGTATTTGCACCATACAAAAAATTGACAATTTTGACACCAAAAGAAATAGGCTACAAAAAGTTTTTCAAATCAAACCAACAAAGTTATTGTCACAATGACTTTATATACTTATTTCCCATCTTCCTTGTTTTTGTGTTTGATTTCCTGATTTTGAAAAGAAATCGAATATTTTCCATCAAAATAAATTATGCGTCGAACGTCTCTTGGGGAGGCATCTACTTGAACTTTTATTTAGGTCGATTTGAGTGTATTGTGATCAATGCAACCTACATCAGCCTTTATAATGTCTTTCTACCCAGGACTGGCACTCCCAAGATGATTATTTGTGTATGGTCTGTTTAAAATTATTCAGTTATGTACGAGTATGTGTTTAACCAAATCTAATTATTAGTCTCGACATCAACAAACCAGCATAAGATTGGGTTAGATGCTCTTGGTAAAAGGTATATAATTAATAAATCACAGCGAACAGATCGTCGGTGACCTATGTATGAAACTCTTTCGGACCAGCAAAATTGAACCATAACGTAGAAGTTGTAAGTTATTTAGGCAGCATTTTAGGCGTCACTTGCAATCAAACGCGGCAGGGAGGCCCCTGGCACCAGCACCGCTCAGCCAGTAGCCCACTTAAGCAAAATTAGCTTCTTCTGTGCGCCAAAGAACACTATTGGATGTTTTGTAGGGACGATACGCCCCCCATTCGACGTACCCAGATGAAAAGGGAGGGCGCTCTTGTCACAGGTTCTCCCAATACGCGCCTTGACGTGTATTTCCTTTTTTAGGTTTTGAATTTGTGATGGGTATCAACGCTTGTGCAACGGGATGCGAGGCTTGCTTTCTTTGTTTTGGTGCAGTGAAGCGAAGAAGCCGACTTATTCATGATTTTTCATTATTATTGGAATGTTGACTCTGTGTTTCGAGTTTTCATATTTTTCTAATTAGTAAGTAAATTGGATTTGAGAATAATTCAGTTTTTTTTTTTTCAAAAACCAGAGCAACTAGCACGTCCTGCTAGTGTCTTGATTTACAAATGTATTTATGTTTTAAAATTACAAAGCGATGGGTTTCATACATGTTTTAGTAGAAAATAATCCCCATGCATTCATTTGACCCGACATAACGACCGAGTAAAATGAGATCAGAGGAAACGCCTATAAAGGCTGTGTTTGGCGTTTTGCAATCAATATAACAAATGTTCTAATATACGCTAATACTTATAGTAGCTATTTCTTTTTTGTTGGGTTTCCAGATATATTTATTGGAGTTTGCCAAAAGCTTATCGGTTTTCATCCCCTTTTAAATACTTTGACTTAAAAGTGGCGTAAAATGACTGGATATTTGTCAGAAACTCTTTCATTTCCTTTGTCTGTTATTTCTTCATAAGTAGAACATTATTGTAACAAAAAACTGTAAGTTTTAATTTAAAACTTTTAACCCTAGCTAGGTCGCGTCTGACCACATTAACCGATCTAAGTGATGATAATTTTGTAGTGACTGTATGTATGTATGGCCACTTCGTCTGTTTACTCTCTTCTTGAATCTGTGGCAATGTTGTGGAAAAATCTGGGCAGGAATTAAAATACCCTAAAATTTTAATAAAATACTGTTCCTAACATTTAGTGTCCTTTTTTGAGTATCTTTTCCTGCTCTGGAAAAGAAATACCTACCACAACATCTATTCCTTTCATACTTCATTACCTTCACTATTTAAAAGAATGTTTACGCCAAGAGAAAATAATTTAAAAATTCTCAATCCACACTCGCAGAGAAATATCGAACGTTGAAATGAGAGCTAATATCTATCAACCCGTCTAGTGTCTGTCTGTCTGAGGATTACAGCGTTTTACGCTTTGAAGAATCTTTCTCAAGAACCCTTGACTAGATATGAATCTCGCGCAGTTGCTGCGGAAATTCTAAAGGGAATGGGAGATAGCTCAAATTGTAGAGGCATTTGAAACTCGTACGACGTGTCTCGGATGAATTATTACAGTCTTCTTACGAGTATACACCGAGCGGTAATGCCATGGCATCTGAAAATCATGTTTTACAAACAAACAAAGTATAAGTAAAAAAACCTTTATTACTGAAAAGTAATAAAGGTTTTTTTACTTACATGGCCTAAAGTGTTTCGACGTCTACGAATATTTCTGTTTAGTTCTCGAACGGCCCTGCAATATTCTTAAGTAATAACATAACTTACCCACACCTAATGGGTTAGTCAGAAGCACACTGATTGTTGACGTCATGGTGAACGGAACATTCAGAAGCCCGCCGTTCCAACGTGGTAAGGGGCGAGCCTACCGCCGTTATCCGGGTTGCTTAGATTTTTTATCGGTGTTTTCTATCACTGGAGAGTTAGCCGCAAGTCGTACAATGAACACAAAAGACGTGTTTTAGCCAAATTCGATCTCGGGACCACCGGATCCCGAGCATGTTTACCTTTTTTTTTTTATCGTGGGGAAATCCTCATGGATACCTCACTGCCCGGGGGGACGACGAGGTTATGTCGGACTCCTACCGATTAAAACCCCACGGCACTCGACCGTGGCACTTTGGCGGCGAAGCTGGATCCTACCGTTAGTAATACCGCACTGCTCCGCCGCCAGTGCTAGCCCCTAATGGAGCCCCCTCCAACCGACCCCCCAACGAAGGGGGGTGGCCACGAAAGCGCCTGGAGTACGCAGACACTTTCGCCGTCTCGGTGGACGCCGTGCAATGCAAGCCAGAGCACCCCCGCACTCCGGCCCGCTGGCACCCACTGTACGCAGGCCTTACTGGGCCCGCAACCACGAGCCACCCAAAGGGCGGCTCCGCTGCCGCAACCAGCGGTACGGCCCCGCCGGGCCGCGACGCACAGGGGGGATCAGCCTCGGATCACTGGCCCCCACCAACCGATTGTGCGCCGCGGTCTCCACCACGCGCCTCAGGGCGCTTGCAGGCCCCACTGGCCCCGCAATCCCACGTGTTGCCCTTGCGGGCTGCAGCGGGTGGGTGGCTAGTCCACCACACTGCCACGCCTGAGTGAGTCCTCTTCGCTTCCCGGCGGTTGGACGCTACCACCGGTACTAAGCCCCCTCGCCACGCCAAGGCGAGAACTCATGAGGGGGTAGCATGTTTACCTACTGGGCCACGACGCTCTCGACACTCGTTTTTAGTAATAACACACTCAAACAGACAATGTTGACAAGCTGGTCTCCTAGTAACAGCTAATAACACATTTAATAAGTAACTAATATCATAATAATATCAATACTTAATAGAAAACAAAGGAACGCCTCAAATATTTGATTTTTATGGCAAATACAAACTGTGTATTATCTCAAAGGGCGCGTCGACCTGTCGTTTGAGTCAACAATACCTACAATGTTAAACCAAATATTTTTTCTGAAAATGCCGAGTTTGTTCTGTTTAAACCAACATTGATTTTATTGATCCTTCGAAATAAGGTAATAAAAAAGAAAGAGAAAAGTGGGTTATTGGAAAAAGAAATGGAATGTAAGGAAGAATTTTATCATAAAGGTTTTTTTACAATCGGGAAGCAAATATGAAATGTTAGGTACTTATTGTTGGTTCTTTACAAATACGAATGGAGATCTCAAGAAGATTACAGCTTCTGAATCAAAATGTGCAGTTTTGGATATCTTGATGAAAAGAAGTTTCATTTAAAGGTATTTTCTACAAACAGTAATAGCAAATTCTAAATCGAGTGGTTACTCCAGGCTGACTTCGGTGGATGACAGTCGTTCAGGTTAGTAGATCGAGGTGGGGATCGATCCCACGACCTTTGGCACTATGAGCTAGTCCTCTACCCATTACGCCAACGGGTCAGCCTCAAAATATTGCGTAGGTAAAGGTACGTTAGTACAGCCAGCATAATCTTATATAAACGCACCACCATGTCACTTCAGCTGCGTAGAAAAAAAAAACATAATCAACCAGGAATGCTCGAACCGATTTCAGAGAAGCTTATTTTGTAACACCATTGCGTGTATTAGGTCGGTTGCAACAAAACCACATTTATAGTAAGCGCCTGAGATTCAATTACGAGCAAAGTGCGCCGGCGGTGCGTATTCCATCGTAAACTACCGGCCATAAGGCGCTATGACTCCGCCCTTACAGATAAAACGCGCAAGCCGTAACACTTGCAACTATATTAAACATTTGTTTTTGTTTCATTTCTTTTAATGCGGTCAGCCACAAGTCTCAAGATTGTATTGGAACTGCTTCTTCATGAGACCTAATTAAGCCTTGATACAGGAGAAGAAGTAAGTTGTGTCAAGGGTCTACCCTTTATCGTAGAACTTTTTTTGTCATAATTTTATAATGCATAACAACGGATGACAGAAATTTCATTTCGCAGAAAATCATTTCGCATACACTCATTTAGCATATTTTGTACTTTTAATGACTTTAGCCAAAAAACCTGTTAAAAAATGTCAAATTAAATAGTCTGTGTCTGTGAATTAAAACTATGTCAACTATTAGCATTTTAACGTTACCATCCGCGAACCGCAACCATGTCACGGAGTCACATTCAATGAAATTTTACTGAAACAGTAAAAAAATAAGGCAACATTTTAAGTTATTTATTTAGTGACGTGAAGTCTTGAACATGTTGGACAGAACTATAGAACTTAGCGTAACATACTGTCCAGATTTTATACCAGACATGGTGAACGGAACATTCAGTAACCCACATTCAAGTAACGGGCCAGCGCACCGCCGTTATCCGGGTTGCTTGGGGTTTATATTGATGTTTTCCAACACCGAGGACAAAACCAGGGGAGTACCAAATCTGTGTGCCTCCATTCCACTAGCGATCTAGAGGAGACCGCCAGTGTGTGGTGGCCTCGCACTGTCTTAGACACCGGTGGGCGTAAGAGGGGAGACAGCACTACCCTCGAGGTGAGCCGGAATGCCGGCACAGCGCTCCAGTGCTTCGCCGGTAGACTGCCTCCTCTGAAGAATTCTCGGAAAACTCTGGTCACGCGCAGAAGGACGCCGCCCTGGTGTTTATAGTGGGTATTCCCACCCCCACCTGGGGTATGGGAGTCCCACACTCCCCCACTGCCTTCCCCCGAGCAGCAGGAAGTACGTAAATGTTTTTCACCGGGTAAAAAAAGGGGAGTACCAAATCAGGTAGTGCCTACAATTAGCTTTCATAAAAACAGACAACACGCCATGCTGCCAGGTGCTACCTAATGAAATACAGATTGTAATCTTTTCTAAAAGTAATAATTCAGTTTGATAATTAATAGTTGGTTATCAACATCCATTACGTCACTTGCCATTTTCCACACGATACAAAACGCGAGCTTTCGTGTTTATGGGTTCCAGTTTAATGAAGAGAAAAATGTATACTTAATTTTATATTAGTACAATCATAAAGACTAGGAACATTATTATTTGTAATTGTAAAACTTTTCATCTTGAATATCTAAAAGCTATAATTTTTTTGGGTGCGTCACACCACTGCGCATATTAGGGGTGCGGTCCGTTTTGAATCAAAAGGGATATTAGCGAGCTCACAGGCTAGGCATCCCATATTGATAAATTGTATGAAGCGTGAGCGACGTGGCCGCGCTATCATCACGTATATCTCAAACCGGACCGCACGCTATGACAAGCCAAGTTTTCAGATTGTTTAACATCTTTTGCACCTAAGTTTCGAATGTCTGGTCAAAAAGTTTTCCGTTTCGTGCTCAACATTGCGAAAAAGCGTCGTCTCACCATTAAATTATCAATAACTGTTCGTATTTTGTTAAACTTTCAGATGTGAGGCAAAGCGGAAATCCCATTTATATTTTGATCGTTGCTGCCCCAGCGGCCCCTTAGGACCGGCGCAATAAACTTCTTGCTATTGTAATTTTGTTTCGCAACAAACTCTACGCCTAAGGGGGCCTTCTTCTCTGGGAAGCCATGAAATGTCACGGCTGCGTGCTGACCAGGATAAATACTTTTACAACTCGAACACACCGATGTGAGGTTTGAAGACAGATAATGGGCTAGAGATATTACAAGACCAGGATACAGATCTAAGGATGTCAAACCTCAGAATATAAGCTTATTATCTAATGTATTAATCAATAGTATGTTACCTTCCTTCCCTCTCTTGCCTTCGATTTGCTAATTTGGGTAATCAACTACGATAGGGATGTGTGATCAATGATTCGTTATAATTAGGCAGTAAGGTTAAGTATGTTTCATCGAAAGCTTATTGTAATTTCTTCACTAATTTTTATAACTCTTTATTTAATTGTATTGTTAGCTCATTTTTAAATACAAATATATCTGAATATATCTGTTATGTTCTGAATCTAAGCCAACCAATCCATCCCACATCTACTTGTCAACACTCGAGGTCTCAAACCAATGCCTGCGTTAGCTTTTTTGTGGTTAAGTTACCATATTAGTTACATAAGGTTCACACTATCTAAGAACGGAGATCAAAATAAATAAACAAATCAAAGCACACTATATCGTTTTTTGATTTCGTGTCTTTTACTGACAATGTGAACTCTGTTGGCCAAAAAATTACTGACTTTTCAAAGTAACGAACATGAAATTTGCAACTACAAGCACAGAAAATGTATTGAGCATTCCATTACAGTAGAATCCTTAGGTCCGTTACTCTCAAACTCCAAACATTTACTAGACTACAACAATTTGCATAAATTTATAAGCCTCCTAAATGAAATTTAACTCATGCAGTCTTAACGCACACAAACTTAGGAGCAATGAAAATGAGGTTTTGGATTAAAGTGTCATCTGCCTTAACGACATTCTAATAAATGATCGCAATTCCTTAGTCTGAATACCCAGATATGTACAGAATGTCTTACAAGAAAAAAACATTTAAAAAATCAAAAAAAGTTTCGGGGTTCTTCAAATTGAAAACTCAAAAGAAAGTGACAGCTACACTAAAGCGACTTAACTTAAATAAGTCCAAAGTGCCTAAATACAGAACAAACATTAAATGTTAATTACAATATTGTTTGTTCAGGGCGTGGCGAAAAGAACCCAAGACTAGGTGCTACAGGCAAGAACTACCTGAGCCCCAAGTCTTCTAACTTTGGATCGCTTCAATTGAATCGTAATTAAGTCTCAATCGGATAATTAGACACATTTTCTAAGAGAAAAATATGTAAAATTTGACTATTGAGACTCAATTACAATTACAGAATTGAAATCTGCAATTTCTCAAATCAAAGACACACATGAGTTACCCATATTGTTTTAGTTTAAGCATAATTTGCATCTGATATTTTTGAGCCAAATCAAATACACATAGAAACTCCTGTGTATCTTCGAGGTACCCACCTACTCTTCGACGGGATAGAGTAAATGGCAGTCCGCATCCCAAACTCGAAAATGGAGCACGTTCGTACAGCTAGTAATCCTTGGACAAATCGTCCCGGGCCGGTCAGCGGAAGTTTTAAATCGATTCAATAGTTATCTCTATGTGGAGTGGTAGCAATTCGTCAACGTCCTGATATAATCCCCCCTCAATGAGTTCTAAGCCGGTCTGGAGGGATGTCGCACCATCCATCAAGCGGCCGCCGACTCATCCTATAGGAACTAGCCGCTTAAAAACAAGATTAAATGAAATGGTACGGTGTCATTACTTTGCGTTTTTGGACGTTAGTTCTGGTTAGGGTGCGGTTGGGCGGGATGGCTTTTTTAATTGATTGGTTTTTTAGGGTTCCGTAAGACTTTTTAAGCCTGTACAGAGGTGATAAATAATGCAACCATTGGTTTTGCTTCGTTTGGCCAACTGCTGGGCACATTCATGAGGTGGTCGTAGCCAAACTCCAACACGAGGTTTCAGTACTGTTCGGTTCGGGTCATCTCGTTTTAGTCAGCCGTTAGTCCTGCTTAGCTGCCAAAGCGCAGAGATGCCTGAAAAATACATCACTCATAATCTAACTGCTGGTTATAGGAACCCCCCGCCTGTCGAAGCAGCACCGGCGATCTGGCAAACTACGACCCAGGTGGCGTATACGTAGAAATATATTTAAGGCAGCCAGGTAATCTGACGACTTGAATAAAAACAAAACAAATACAAATAATTGAATGTGTGTAACTCTTTTCAAAAGAGACATTTAAAAGCTATTTACCACACCAACTTTTAGACAGTATAACTAAACGTATGATTTTACTACTTTAATTCTTGTGCTTAATCTATTTGTCTCTTCAAAAATAATAATGTCAAAGAATAACACTATCCACATACCCGCCCGTACAACCGCGTACACATGTGTTGCGGAAATCAATTTATTGAGTATACGTGATGCTCCTTCACCGCTGGGGAATATCTTCGGAGCGTTCGAATGTATAATTTCATGTTTTTAATTTAAGTAAGTACAGTGTCTTTGCGAAATATTTTTTTATTTTTATTTCAATGGCTATGAGCGTCGGCTTGGCCCAAGGGTTTGCAGGTACAACCCCCGTACTAGAGCAAAAATATTTGATGATTCAAATTCAATTCAAATTCAATATTTCTTTATTCAAGTAGACTAAAAACAGTACTTTCGAATCGTCAAGAATCTTATTTTAACCACTTAATAAACATACACATAATAATACAATTATACAATACTTAAAATACATGTACATAATGTGACTCTACCACCGGGGTCGGAAGGTTGTTTTTACTGAGAAGACCCGGCAAGAAACTCAGCAGTTACTCTTTTTAAATCGTCCAATGTTTTACAGTACAAAGTGAATGTTTTAATAAACCAACCTAGTCATACAGTTTTGACATGAAAATAAATAAAACAGGAAGTTAATAAGTAAACTTGGGTAAACTAAGTAAACTTGAGCAGACCAGTTCCCGAAGGTGGCACCTGTTCACAAGTTGACGTGTGAGCCAGCCATCATCCCACTCAACTATATGTCGGCGCGAGGTAGGCCGAGCGGTAGGCAACTCGTCACCGGCATCTTGTATGGGGGCTTCCTTGTCGGGAAGCAACTCAGAGAAACTCAAATAGCAATCCACTCTAACTAATTTGGAATCACACACTTAGGTAGGAGAGTACGGTGAACATGACAGGTTCGATAATAAACAAAGCAAAAGTATTGAGCGTATCGGAATCCATTCTTCGACTCTGTCCTCGTGAAAGCGCGCCAAAAACTGCTAAATCGATACTAGCGCCACCACACTGTGTTCACTGCACTTTACCACCAAAATCGACCAATCAGAAAAGAGCGCCGTGTCATCCAGAGACTAAAGCAGTCTATTACTCTACTCTATGGACTTTAGTGTAAAAAAACGTAATGTTGCCAGGTGTGCGCGCGAATTGACAATGTTGCCAAATATGCGCGTGACGACACGGCCAGCCTGACTAGTTACACGTCCTCGTGTATACCTGTAACAGACACATAGTACAATAAAACAAATAGGGCAACTCGGCCCCCGAGTTAACAAAAATTGCCTGAACATGTAGGGCTGTCGCTACGCGAGCCCTAATGGTACGCGAGAAACGAAACACTTAGGTGCGCACGGACTTACATACGGCTCGGCTACGAGTGCCGCGACTTTAGTATCGTTAGAATCAATAAAACCGTCCGTGAGCCAGCTCAGACGCGCTCACAAACAAGCTGCACTCGCTGCGTATGTATGAAGTTGCCATACTGGTTATACTGTGACTAAACGCACACACAGCCTGGATTATTTGCGCGCTCGGCTAGCCCTGACTAAAGGGTTAAAACACATCAAGATTAATTGATCAAAAGAAAACCTCAATGTAAACATACTACGTGTAGGTATAGTAAACAAAACAACATCTACACACAAACACTCTTAAATTCTCAAACACAGCTCAATACATTGTCAATCATTTTCTCACTAGGTCCCCATGGACCAACCAAAAAAACCACCAGGTCTCCATGGACCAACCGCAATGTCCCCATGGACAAACCACCAGGTCCCCATGGACCAACCACAATCTTTTTTTTTTTTCATTTCATTTCAATGTCCCCATGGACATACCACCAGGTCCCCATGGACCACTCAGGCTGCACGGCTACAGCTCTCCAGGTCCACATCACGCCCAGAATGGTCATGAGTCGACCGCAGTTACAACTACGCTGGAGCCATGTAGCACGCACACGCATCTCAAAAATCAGGTCCCCATGGACCAACCACAATGTCCCCATGGACAAACCACCAGGTCCCCATGGACCACTCACGCTGCACGGCCACAGCTCCAGTTCCACATCACGCCCAGAATGGTCATGAGTAGGCCGCAGTTACAACTACGCTGGAGCATGTAGCACGCACACGCAACTCAAAATAATTCACCATGCATGAGTGTGTGTGTAAGTAACGAAATCTCTAATTAGGCTCTATCAGGTACGTTACTTTGAGGCATTCTTCTAAGGCGATAGTTAGCACATTTATGACTTCGATTAGTCGAACCAAATCATCAACAACCCACTTATCAAATTTTGCCTTATTTATTACAGTCAAAAGACATAGCAAAACCTCATATTTCTTTTTTTTTTTTTTTTAAATAGTAGGCACTACTTTTAATAATGCGAGCCGCTTGTTGTCTTGCTTCCGTAATATCAATCTCGGTTTCGGTATCTGATTAAATCCACAAGCACCATCTCAACACGTCAAATAATTCACACCATGCAAGCAAACGTGCAATTTGGTCATGAATACGCATTAGGTACCTATATCTCGCTCGCTCTTGTAGACTAATAATTAAGCAATTAGCGTATTGTGTCACTTACTTGCAAATGGCGGCAGCAACAAGAATGAAAGTGACAAAACGCTACAAAAGTTATCGTGTTGTTAAAGAGCTGTTTTGAATGAATAAGGAGGTAAGGCGTTAGTTAGGCACAATTATGGACTAAACATGTCAGACCTTCATGTAATTTTTCAATTCACCTATTTTTCACCCTCCTCGTGTGACAAACTGTTATTAAGCAAACTAAAACTCCATCAACAAAATATCATTGGTTATCTCGTAATGCAAACGGAATGTCTTTATTTAACAATCTACAACTTTGGTCATTGAAAACTGCCATATTTTTTTTTTTTTCATTACCGCGACTATGCGTCCAATAAATTTAAGTCAGTTCTAAGTTTAAAATATCCGCACTTATCACAATGTCATACGGCATAGCTGCATAGCTAGGTAGGTACTCTTGTGCGCTAAAAATAAGAAATATCAAATGTAAACAATGCCTGTCAACTATGGTGCATAAGATTTGTACGCGCGTTTATACGCACTTCAGAAAACCGGCTAGTTATATTTTGCTTCACAAGACAACATTCAACACATCGAAATAAAAAGGGTACGACTCACCTGATTGAGTGAGCTCACCTCAGACACCATCATACCATATTTCGCAAAAATTGACCCGTAACTCTAGTTATTAACCGCTGGCGCGCGCAGGGGTCAACGCCCGCTCGCAACGCAATTACGCACTGTTGTTTACTCTTTTGATGCAATGGGAAGCAATGTGGCCGTGTTCTCCACGACGGTGCTTGAATACGACGATGATGGGGCTTGAGCAAATCCCACTTCTGATGTCGGCGCGAGGTAGGCCGAGCGGTAGGCAACTCGTCACCGGCATCTTGTATGGGGGCTTCCTTGTCGGGAAGCAACTCAGAGAAACTCAAATAGCAATCCACTCTAACTAATTTGGAATCACACACTTAGGTAGGAGAGTACGGTGAACATGACAGGTTCGATAATAAACAAAGCAAAAGTATTGAGCGTATCGGAATCCATTCTTCGACTCTGTCCTCGTGAAAGCGCGCCAAAAACTGCTAAATCGATACTAGCGCCACCACACTGTGTTCACTGCATCCAGAGACTAAAGCAGTCTATTACTCTACTCTATGGACTTTAGTGTAAAAAAACGTAATGTTGCCAGGTGTGCGCGCGAATTGACAATGTTGCCAAATATGCGCGTGACGACATATATATGAAACCGGGTCGGTAGGTTTGCTGTGTATAGAGGGCTTTAAAATACATACTATGATAAAATAGTGTGGTGACTAAAAACATTCGTTACAGAAAAAATAAAAGTATAATTGCCATGAACTCGTACTCTTTGCGTGGCCTGATTGAATTCCAAGACGTGTGATGATTGTATGATGACTTTGATCTAATTCGGTAATTGATTCTTCGTTTTGGCAAATAGAGTACTTCAACGTTATTATCACATTTTTGGTTTTAAGCACCCTGTAGTAGCTTTAATATCAAATTAATAACTTATATTATTCAGTCTATTACATCATTTTACGGTGATTTTGATTCAACTCGTTTTCTCAGAATACATTATCTTGTTTATTACGGACACAGGTGAAATTTATGCGATTTGCTGTATTAATGCCTACCTAAGATGCTTTCGGCTAATCCCGTATTTCCACACAAACAAGTTAGATCACAAATAAACATAAGGCGGGTGCACAATCAAATCGAAATGGCATAAAGCTGTAAATTCGAATAAACATTTATTGTATTTAGTAACATTTTTTTCATTTTAATAACTGCATTTCAATTTTGTGCATTGTATTGTTAGAGTTTCCTGTTTATCTTTTAATTATAACGTGAAATCATTAGGATCTAAGGATATTTATTATTCACATGTGCCAAAAAATTATACTTAACAAAAAGAAAATACATAAGTACGTCCAATGGCTACCGCATTTAAATATGTTTTTCACTTTAGTGGATACATTCCAGGACTTTCACCAAGGCCACCCTGACCCTAAAACTAAGCATAGTTTGTGCTATGGATGTCAGAGCGTGATAATCATACTAAAAAGATACCAGTTAACACAGAACAAACTGTCAATATTAAATGTTCATCACATTAGTGTTTTTCCTAGGTAAGGACAAAACCCGCAGCCTTTCACGCGATACACAGCGCCTTTGTGCCACACAGAAAGCATAACAAAGCAGTTCAAGCATTGATATAATACGCTACCAAAAATCTTAAGTGTTTACACCTTGCACTGTAACGTCAGTACACGTCAGTCATCGAAGTCCAAATAATGGATTTCTTTGGATGGTTTTAAAGCTGGCGATGTATGAAAAACTAACCTAAATATCAAATGTAACGTAAAAAGTTTTTAAACCAAATGCAGCCACAAAAAACAGGTCCAATGGACCTGTTTTCAATTCAATATGACGTCACGTCATTCATACGTCTATGTCATGTGCCAGTTTTTGAATTCGCGAAGTATGAACGTAACGTATCTTCCTCTTTTTGTTTATATCAATGACTTTAATACACTTTAATTTAAAATCTTGTGTGTGTGTCAATTTGCGATTTCAACTAACCTAAATACCAAATGTAATGTGAAAAGTATTTAAACCAACTAAATGTAGTCTTAGCTGACATAGAGTAGGTACTATCCAGATAAGCGACAGCAAACAAGCTGTCGTCCGGACGCGCTCAGTCAGTTTCCGGCAGCCGACGACGGAAATCTGCCGCTGGCATTAGCCTCGTAAATATAAGAGGGACGAATCGCCCACCTTATAAACGTCATGTGGGACAGCCTCTTAACCCTTGACCTGTTTCAATGGACAAGTTGAATGGTGGCCTATTTTTTCGGGAGCGCTTTTGCGGTTAACGGTTATATTTATTTGCTACTTCAGCCTTCGAATTCTGAGTACTCGATGTAACGAAGCCTTTATTGTGATGTTGACTCTGTTTGTTTTGTTGAAAAGACAGTAAGTATTCTGTTAAAAGCTGTTTGATTTGAGTTCGTTTAGAATACGGCATCCGTTTAGCATGTCAATCTCTGGAAAAAATAATATTTCGCCTCTAAATTCTAAAAGTCACCTAAATGTCAGCAGATTTATATGTGCGGATGGATGGATGTGTGTTGCTTTTTTACGTAAAAACTACGGAATGGATTTTAATGAAACTTTACAGTAATATAGCTTAAACATCAGAATGAGAAGACATAGGCTACAATTTTTAAATGATATCATTTTTTAAATCTAAAGTTTATGCGGACGATGTCGCGGGTGGCCGCTACACACATCAAAAGTGTCTAGGGATATCTCAAGCATTTTCATACAAAGTATAGCTATTGGGGAGGCTGTAAAAATTAAAATATTGATACCAACGTAGAAATTTTTAGGACACAGAAACTGCTATATCTGCCCTTTCAGATTGTATAAAGAAATTCATTGTGGTAGCATTATTGTACAATCGTAAGGACGTTAAAAAAAAGACAGATTTTTCTTTTAAAAGGTTTCAAAATTTTAGCAAAATCAAAGTTATTAGATAATGCTCAGCATTATCTTAGAATAACTCGAGGAAACAGGCATAAGATAAAGGTTAAGAATATTACAAAAAAACGTTTGATTTTGCTAAAATTTTGAAACCTTTTAAAAGAAAAATCTGTCTTTTTTTTAACGTCCTTACGATTGTACAATAATGCTACCACAATGAATTTCTTTATACAATCTGAAAGGGCAGATATAGCAGTTTCTGTGTCCTAAAAATTTCTACGTTGGTATCAATATTTTAATTTTTACAGCCTCCCCAATAGCTATACTTTGTATGAAAATGCTTGAGATATCCCTAGACACTTTTGATGTGTGTATTTATAAATAAAACATAGCTCAAGCGTAACCAAGTTCTTGGTAAATTACCTCTTATGCTTTTCATACGAACTGTCATATGCCAAGTGATCTGTAGTTGTTGTATGATGGTGGAGGAAGATGTTTACTTGAAAAATCAGTAAACTTTCTATCCTATTACGTTAGTTGCTACGTTAACTAGTCCTTTGAACCCTCTGGTGGTGATCGTTTATTAGTATTCCAGCTGATCGCTTCCGTGCTTTAGAAGGCAGGTTAATCTGTTGGTTTTGGTAGTTAACCGATTTATAGCAGCTATAAAGCAGCGTTGAAGGCTCTTAGGCAGGTTGATAAACTTGACACCAAAGATCAAAGTTTTATTTAGCCATCATTACTATTTACAACTTTAGCAGTCTTTTGTCGAAGAAAGGTATATTTTCGTAGGGACCAGTTGCACGATGTGAAAATTTTGCCTTTGTCCTGCTCACTTTCTCTCACCTTACACCTCATCTCTTAAACATAACTGAAGTATTTGCAGACCTAATAACAATTAGTTAAAGCTCAATGATAAATGAATGTTCAGATATTAATGGTAACTTGGGTGTATTGAACTCATTGGCTCTGAAACTGAACAGAAGTATATGGTCATCTTGTCTGCTTCAATATACCTATATCAGCTTCACATTTTCTATTACTAGGTAATAGCAATTAAATAACATATGTGGAATTAAGACGACTAGTTGTTTATTACAAGAAAGTAGAAGTTGACAGATAAACAGAGTGTGTCAAAAAGATAAAATTTAAATATAAAAACTACTGTGTTCTTATTACTGAACAGTGAACATGTAGGTTTCAACAACATTCAAGGGTAAACTGTAAACTCCAAAAATATTTTAGTCTAAGATAGACTATCATGATAGTTATTAAATACGAAAACCGTAACATTGTTGGTATCGGAAACAAATTTCTTCCCCCATAAAGTGGCTTAACTGCGTCACTATTGGGTCAACTATTTGAATTGAAAGCGGTTGTAACGGCATAATCCGATATCGCCGATGTCTTAGTCCAGTGATTATTTGAACGCCATAAAATGCGACAAGCCGAGCGTAGCCTGGCTGGCTGGTATGGCCCATAAAGCCCTATAAAACCCCATTAAACGCTCCGGAACCCTGCTTTATGGTCAACGACATTGTTGGTCGCAGGTTGCTTTGTATCGCCGGTTGCAAACATTAGCGGGTACTGTCTGTTTTGAGTGCTATTATTTTCAACTAAAGTAGTTAAAGTTATCTCGAAGTGATTTCCCTGGGAATTTTGCAGGAAAATATTTCTAGATAAATTTGGTGTTGCTTACAACAAAGCAATTTAATACTTAATTTTCGATGCTCTAAATCCAATCCATAATTTAAGCGTACAAATTACGACATTTAAAGATGACAGTATATGTTAGGTGTTGAAGGTCAAGCCACACAGCCGACGCGACCGCAGCGCGACGCGACGGTCGCGTCGCGTTGCGGTCGCGACGGCTCTGTGTCACAGCTGCCATACTGTTTAGTACAACTTCTAGAGTACGATTAATAATTGTAGTCAGCGAAATGACAACTTCAACAGTGACTGATACAAAAAAGGGTGACCCGCTACAATAGTGACGTTCGGCAATCACTAGACTTAGACATTCAGTCATGATTTATTTTATGAGGTATCAAAGCCTTTTTTAAATAATTGTAAATATTTAATAGGTACAAAACGAATTAAATAATACGATTTAAGAAATATGGGCCCTACCTCCATATTAAAACTTGTCACTAAAAATTTATAACCATAGCTGGAAAAAAAATGTAAAGAGGTTCAGGGGAATTAACACTTGAAAGTCAGCAAAATACAAGTAATTATATACGTTTTTATTCGTTACGGTTGCTATTGATTCCGACTCCGATTCTGAATTCATCTCTTCATGATAGTCCATACTATTATTATTCGATTCAAAAATAAGTAAACCGGAATCTACAAAACCTTCATCACTGCCTATATATGAAATTATAAGGCGTCGTCCTTTGCTGGTTGAGCCCTTTAGGCCTGTAGTCAAACCTTTAGAAAACACTTGTATGGAAGATTCCACTGTTGTATCCTCCCAAACTTTTCCAGTTGTATGACCTGTTAATAAACGAAATTCTAACCTGTAAATAATATAATACAGAAACAAAACATTTTGAAACTGAAAATCTATTTACTAAATACAGTTTACCGAAATACCTCTATGTCTCAAAACGAAAGTCTGACCAGTGTGTGTTGCCAATAATGACATATGGAAGTGGGACGTGGTCATTCACTACGACTTTTTTGCCAGGCTGTAATGTCGACTAACTTTTAATTGTAAAAACTCGATTTACCACATCACTATTTATTTGGGACTGAAAACCTGCCACACTGAAAATGTCATTCCACTGACTACAATTAAAAATCCGAGTATAGTCCAGATCGGCTTTTTACATTATGACACATTATGTCACATTATCTAGACAACTTCAGAGACAAGTTAAGTATATGCTGAAAATGACATTCCGTATCAAATTCACAACCAACCAAGGTCAATGGTGAAATGACCTTGTTACAAAAAGGTTCCTATCATAACCCAGTCATTCCACGAATAACCTAGTCCATGAGGCAGTTTTTCATAAGAAATGCCATTTTCCCTCCTCAAACCTGAGTACCCACCACCTGGCAGCGTGTGTTCCGGAAATCAATCACAGATTGCGTCGGTACCCGCATATTTTGGCGGAAACAGAATTTGTTAGCTGCCAATATTTACCGACGCCTTTGAACTTAATTTGTTTAGATGTGACTTGAAATGTGCGAGCGATTGCTTTTTTAGTACTCAATCTTGGGGGGACTGGAATACATTTCCGAAGCAAACACTTACTCGATGAGATGAAGTCGGTTGACGTATCAATATCGTTTATTTTACCAAAAACAAAAGTATTGTTGTACGAAATGGGAAGAAAAGCCATGTACACCCATACAGCCATTCTACCCATGTTTGTTAGATTAATAAATATCACTAGACATTATTCGCCAGAGCGCCATCTAGCCCCAAACTAATCAAATAATGCTTGTGTTATGGGAAACTAGTTAACTGATGAACATACAAAAATACTTTTTGTAAATACATACTTAATATGCATAAGAAACACAGGCATGTCCATGCACACAAGTGTTTTTGCTGTGCGGAGATCGAACCTGCGACCACTGGTGGAATAGCCTACTTCTGAACCATTTCATCAAATCGGTCGGCGAAATGCTGAAATATACTTAGGCGAACATTTTATGTAACCAATGTAGGTGACATAAAATGTTTACCACATTTTGCGTCAGCGATGAAATAACCAGCGCATCGACTTATACCAATTTAAAAGAAGAAAATGTCATTTTTCTATTTCTAGAGAATATTCTGAATATCTGAAAATGGCAGCTGTAAGTGCTACCTTTAAGAACCTTTAAATTTTGTGGAATTGGGTTATAGAAAGTCAGAAATATGAAAAAACTGTAACAATTCACGAGTATATTAAATCAGCCTTCAAAGTAACAACACAATTAAATAATATCCAACATTACGTTTACGAAGGCTGGTTGTTTTAAAAACCTAGACGTCAAAGTCAAGTGTCAAATAAAGAAATCGGGAGCCATCACGCCCATCTGAAGATATTTTCATGTAATTCAGTATCGAACGGAATAAACCCTCATTGGTCTACACGTCTGCATTATTATTTGGAAAAAAATCCTCGTAATGGATAAGCAATCGAGCTTCGTAAATGCCCCTTCTGATGACCCGCCGTTAAATATAAATGAGTGATAATTGATTACCAAATTACTTGTCCATGTTTAGACTACGTTTAGACCTGTTATGTCTAATTGATCCTGGCTCTTGCACTTGGCAATAATTACAATTAATTAGTAAATACTGAAGGGCATTATCACCTATCCGGTCCCTAATTGAATCTTTTGAGGCGTTTGATTACGTTACGTCTGAGATAATGCATGTCACTGTTAATCTAGCAATAGGCATATTAACTCAGCCACTGTACTAGTTGTACATAACAGTACATAGTACATAAACCCAGTCAGTAATAAGATAAGGTAGTTTCTCAGTGTTGAAAGTGCATTGTCAACTATCACCGAAGTCAGACGTATTAGTCGTATTAGTCGAAGTATTATGACATTTTGTATAACTCAAATCTACGCGAATGTGTTTAAGTGTAAACAACTAGGTCAAAAACATTTTAAAATTATTTCTAAAATTTAATTTCTTCTGTAGCCCATAGACTATTTACTAGATTACTATTAATAGACTTTTAAAGCGATCGATCGAAACATCGAGATGAGATATTTCGTTAGCCAGATTTAAAAGCCAATGGCGCCAATGCCAGTTTACCTACTTAGTTGATCTAGTAATATTTTAATAATTCAGATTTGGTTAAATTTAACGAGAAAGAGACTGCTTCAAAAGGTTCACAAGAATGCTGTCCGTGCTTAGCTTTTCTTTACACATAATTTATGAATCTGCATCACTACACAAACACTTGCGTTATTATGAGTATTACCGTAAGTAGCCAGTGGTTTTTAGTGCATAACAGCAATTTCAAGCTCCAGACTTTGTGCTTTCCAATTACACAAATGGCAACATTAAAAATTAAAAGAATGCTGAATATGTGATACATTAAGTTTTCTTTGTATCTTTAATAAAATATATCATGGCAGAACCAAAAGATATATTTCCAGCTGAACCGCTGAAATATATGTTATATATATTGTTGTACAGCGGCTAAAATATCTCGTAAAGTGTTACCAAGAACTGAAATTAACGAGTTCTCTTTAAAGGGTGAAATTTTCATTACGCAAAGTAGTTAATGGAGCTGTAGAGTTCTTGCCTGAAACAACGATTTATTAAAATACCAACTTGTAAAGGTTTAGGCGCGATTAAATTTTGATCAAGGCAGTGAAGTTTAGTGACGTTTTTTAGTTGGAGTCATCTTTAAATATACTCGCGAGCACAAACAGCAGTAACTTTTTGTCTAATTTATTTACAAGTTGAGATCGCTGACTTAGAAAGTCATATTGAAGTGTTATTGCTGTGGTATTCATCATGTGGTTTATTATACTTATTTTGGTAATAGAAACTTGTTTTTAATATACTTACTTTTAATTATTATTTCTTTGGTTTAGGACTATACAATGAGTCTCAGTGTAGGAAGTCCCAAGTCAAGTGACAAGTAATTTTCCTATCTTCCTACTGAGGATGATTTTAATATTGTGGTAGCTCGTGCAATGTCTACTATTTTTGACATTCCTCTTCCTTTTTTATTTCATATTCACTTTTAGCAGTATTATTTAAGTATAAAGCAATAATGTGCTTACTTATTTTTGCTCGTAAGTGTATACCCTATAAAAACTTGTAATGGCAAGACAATTTATTCCATTTGTAAAACAAAATTGTTATCTTCACTTAAAAGTTAAGCAATTCTCAAACGATTTGCTACCAATAGCGAAAATGCTTAAAGAAAGCAGTCTAGAGTCCAGAATCCAGGTGGAGTTACTTTTAATTAAATTGAACTCTCTTGCCGGGCTTTCGAACTATTTAAGTGTTTTTGAGATAACTTTTGAGCAAACTAAAACAATTCGTACTTAACCATTGGCATCGGCTAGAAACATTTTATCAATGTAGAGTTTATTCATTTTGTTGTTGAGGTTAATTTGATCATAACCTTATCAATAGGGCAAGTACAAAACCTGTCTGCTATGTCAAACACACGTGGCTACTCAAACGTAACATTGAGATACGTTTTGTAATAGAGAATTAACCTTTGATTTTGAATGTTAACCTTTACTATTACATCCTAAAAAACGCAAGTTTTTCATTATTATAATTAATAGATGAACTTGAACCACAAAAATTCATCACAGTCACAGAGAAAATCCTTAAAAACATATTAAAAAACACAATCACTAAGAAGTAGAATAATACATTGCATACAATAAGATTCGCAGGTGACCTTTACAAAGTACATTAATAATTATAATCAATTGCACTTGATTTATCTTTAAGAGAAACTGATTACAATTTTAATTTAATAAAACTTTGCTTAACACTCATCCACATTGAAGGTAGGCACCAACTTTCAATAACTCAGAAGGCGAGATCAGCTTCGGCGTCTTTCCCAATTACGGCATCACAGCAGAACAACATTCCAGGCTCCCACAAAGGCTATGATAGGATATATGAGTCCAGCTAGTACTAATAAAAACCGGCATTACTAAAACAAAAAGTAGGGAGCTGTAAAAACAGCGACATTGTCGACGACCGCGGCAACCGCAAAAACTTTAACGCGTTCTTTTATCGACCATTTGCTTGTAATGGTTCGTCCTTTGTCCTGGCCGGGTCTAATCTTTTAAGCACTTTCCTTAATATCTGACACTGTAAAGGGGATAAATAATTCGTTTCAGACATGCGTAGGTTTGGCATTAAAGTAGGGAGAAAAGCAGGAGTCGAATCGCAGTTTGCCTTAGCTTTAATGGCAGAGCTGCCAACTAGGCTCCATTGAGAGGTGACTTTGCCTTCCAATTCCGTTGTACCTACAGAAACAATTCAATGAGCTTTTTCACCCAAACATTATTAATTAAGTGACTTATTGTGGTTGTAAAAAAATTAGTTATAATATTTTATTATTATATTAGCATTTTCAATGCAGTATCTTTACTAAAGATCTGAAAGCCAGAAAAAGACATGTTGGCATCAGTCAGGAATCAAACCCGCATCTTTCGCTAACCGGTTTTCAGACTTTAGTAATAAGTTATTATTAAAAGAAACAAACAAAGGACTTCATAACGTTACATCGCTGGGCACAGAACTCACCTCAATTACTTATAAGGTGGCGTGAGCCATGCTCAACCACGCAGGCTCAGTGTGGATTGTTGAGTGTGTTAGGTGTAAGGTTTGTGATAAAACTTATCACATAAAAATTGATGAAGCCCTGCGGTTCGACTAGGATTAACGGCTGACATCTACCGGGACCAACGGCTAACATGCCTTCCGAAGCACGGAGATGCCAGAAAAATACAACACCAACTTTGCTCAGGTGGTCACACGTCCCAGTCCCGGTTATACGTTCAACAGCGATCTTTGTCGAGCTACTATCACAAATAAGCAAGGGGCACCTCCAAATTAAAATATTCAGTAAGATTATACGGCTAAATTAGATTTAGTTCAAACCAGTCCACTTGCATCCTTGCACTACACCCGCAGTGCATTTAGTCGTGATGGCCCCAGTTATTGTCTGACGCATGAGGATAACGTTTTGCATATTCTACACTCCACAACCTGACTCCGGTTACATATTCAAACGATGCAATAAATTCCTAAGTTACCTGCGGACTTGCCGCTGCAACTGCCGCAAGATCTACCGCACAGAGTGTGATTAACTGAATTGAATATTATGGTGATAGCTGAATACCAGTTGGACATCAGATAATTGACTCGGTTGAGGTAGGTAGAGATTTTGGACATAGTACAAGGTGTTTTTAGTAGTTTCACATAACGTTAACGTTAGTGGTTCGGAGCAGTGCTAATCGCCTAAGAACTCTTTTTAATTTTTTCCTTTCGCATCGCAGACCTAATCACGCAGTAACTTTTACAAATAAATTGTTAAACATGTAGATATCACTCACAAAAAAAAATTACTAACCATGACAGCGATGTATTACCAGAAACGAGAACACTCTCTCAACCCCATCTTTATCCAAGACAATACACTTACACGTCGTTATAAAGCACGGTACACACCATTTGAGCCTGCTTCAAGGAAGACGAGGATAACATATTGTAGGGATACTGCAATGGCTGTTATTTTTATACGCGGCCCCGAGTGGACTACAAATCAAGATAACAAGCAAAGATAGAGGCAGACGGAAATATTTACACATAGACACAGGGCTGGGAGTTTTTATGATCAAATATCACTGGACATTATTCCACACAGCGCCATCTAGTCCCAAACTAAGCAACTAAAGGCTTGTGCTTTAATCCTTTTATTTTGTAAATACATACTCAATATAATACGTAGGAAATACCCAGACCAGTATAAAGAGACATGTCGGCAGATCAGGTAGGCTAGCGCGAATACTTTGATGACTACTAGGCGAAGGGATAAGTCTCTTAGTAGTTACCTATTTTACTCATAGCAGCTCAAACATATCATGGTTCAGATTGGCAGCGAATTGCCGAGGCACTAAGACTTTGTTGGTAGTGGTAGGTAAGAATTCTTACACTTCCATTTCCCTCACGTTCCCAGGCGTTGCGTCACTGGAGTCTAAAATGACTGAAGAAATATTTTTAATGCGAAACGGTTGCTATTCTTTTCTTTTAGTTAGCATTATTAATGCTATATCTTCCTATAGTATATGATAGGGATACCATAGAAAGACATTTGGTCTAGGTAAGTATCAGGCGGGGATCGAACCAGCGTCTCCCTCTGACCGGGCGGGTGCTCTAACAGCTATGCTACCGAGGCCCTGGCAGACCGCCCGGTATAATATGTTTTAACTGTAAGCCAGTATTATTCCACCAATGTTTTAGGTAAAAACCTTCAACGTTACTTTCGATAAGCTTAGTGATTAGAGCAGCCGTCCGGTGGGCGGGAGACGCTCGCGCTGGTGCTCTCCCCACCTGATACCTAGACAGAATGCCTTTTTCTGGTTTATACCTATCTCAAATACTACTATACATTTAACGTAACCGTACTATGAAATTCGCTCTCGTTCAAAATCCTTCAGAAAGTAGTTTTACAAGACACCAAGCAACCGACTTTGAAAGACCATGAAGAACTGTTGTTAAATTATAAGTTTGAGAATAGTTCAAAAATAAGTTTGGAATAAGATTACACAACGAATAGTTGGCACTCGACCTGAATTAGACTTCTACGGATACAGATGGGCGAAGTCTGTCACTCTTACGTTCCGTTGCATGGCGTTGTATAATGTCGGCGTCTCTTTGTAGAAGACTTTTATAGAATTATATTAATGCCATAATTTGCATTTCCCTTTAATGGAGGTGGTTTACCAATAGTTCAAAAATACTGTAAATATGTAATAAAAAACCTATTCTAAAAATCCAAAATTATACGAATTGTTCAAATTAATTGAAGTCCAAAGCAGGTTCAACTCTGAAATTGCGCATTCGCTAGTAAGGTGCGCTTGTTCACAGTTATGATATTATTTAAGTGATATGTAACCTCTTTCTGATACGATGTATATTTCAAAAACCTTAGGAAATAAGATGAAAATATATTAATTTTGGTTCTGTTCTCACAAAATAACAAGAAAGTAGTGACAAAAGTCTCAATTGTAGGCACCGATAAAGTTTATTTTCAAAAATATATATATGTGACCTACACACATTGATTATAGTTTTAAGCACACATTGATTATAGTAAAACCCCGAATGTTTTCTGAGCCAAGAACTCAAACACTGCAATACAACGCCATTCACTTAAACAACTAATGCTATTACAGAGTATATTTTTACAAGCCGGACCCCCTTTCAATTTGTTTAGGAAAACAATTGGTAACTAATGGTTGTTAAGGCGAGTTCCGTTTATAAACAACGGCTGAACTTACCCCCTATTTATCAGGAGTTCAAAACAAAATAGCGGAGTCTGTCAGAGCTGCGATTGTGATGGCACAGCGCATCGAAGGAAAATTAATAGGAACAACTTAGGCCATTCTTCAAATGAAGGCAGGCCCGCTCACTCCCGTGATTAACTTCGGAATAAGGCAATTCACCGAAAGAACAAGTTTATTACTTTCAAGTTTGCCGTGAACGCGAAGGTCCCTGGATATTCGGGCACAATGGGCCCAATTACTGAAATCGCAAAGATTTCAAATTTTCGAAGGTTTTCATTGGTTTCTCACAACTTAATCTCGTTTATAAGTTTGAAGGGTTGTTGGTTATTGGGGTTATGTGTGTAATTTCAAGGTCATGTATTGGATTAATTATTGATACCTAATCGTAGCTAAAAATAAATTTTAACGTTTTAGGGAAGCAATCGTGCAGTGAGCGGCTTAACACAATGAAGACGGGTTTTAAAACTTAAGCGGCGTTTCCCTCTCATAAGGTGCCAAAGTCGTTAATATTGATGCACGTCATTATTAATTTATTGTATTCACAATTCCAACTCCCATGCTCTAAAAAATATACCGACCCTTCCAGTACAGAACTATACAGAATGAAACCTTATATTAAAAATGTAAATAGTCAAAACACTTGGAACCTGTCTTTATTTGCTTATGCTCAGCAGCTGACATTATGATTTTCATATCTCAAATCTCAATGAACAAAGATATTCAAATAAAGTTTTTTGCTTTTTTATTTACATTACGTTGACTTTTTTTTCTAAGCGAATGCTTACCTACGTTGTATAAGAAACCTATTTTAGAAATTTCGGTTCTCTTTGGTTCTTTCGGGTCATTTAAGCTGGAGGTTGTTGATCCTATCGAAGGACATACGAATTACATAATTTATTTATTTTAATAAATAAGATATTCTTTTTAACATGAACCTTTGAGTCAAGTGGTTTCTTGTTGGACAAGTCTTTATGACAGTAAGGCAGTATGGAATTGCAGCCGCATAAATAACCACAAAAAACTACACGAAACATTTAAATACTCGAAACCAGTATTTTAATGTTCACATTTTTTTATAAATGGCGCCACCTTCTACAGGCGAGGATATTTTGCCAATGTCGAGTGTAGTTAAGCCTATACATGTAAACTTTAAAATACTGGTATCGTGTATGCCGTGTATCGTGTATATCAATGCTTCGTGGAGTTTATTTACTCGTCTGCAATTTCTTAACATGCCCTAAAAAACTCAATGTTCAGATGCAAACGCATGAACCCACTTGACATTGGCAGTATACCCTTGACAATACCTGTAAATATTTACCTAAATCATTATAATTATACGATTCCTCTGGGTAAATAGAAAATTATTGTCAATGTTTACAAATAGTCTAGACTTCAGTTGTTTGAGCAACGACGATATTTAGCTACCTCTAAAACCATTAATCAAAGCTAGTTTACCTAATTTACAAACATTTAGTCAGCTTCTGAACAATCTGAATTGAACTAGTCTGTGCTGAGTGGGTAAAAGTCCTATCTATAGAACGATAGTCACGGGTTCGGTTCGGGTGTGGTTGTCGGGAGAGGGTGAGAGAGAGTGTTAGCATAAAATTAAATATTTATTTTATCTATTCAAAAGGAAAAGCCGCTGCCAAGCTAAAGCTGGATTGGGTTGGACACGTGTGCGGGATGCCGGACGATTTGTGGGCAAAAGCAGGTACAGAGTGGGCCGCCCCTCCCAAGTAGTTCTAACGACCTGGCAGACCAAGGCGCAGATAGCGTAACCAGTCAGCTGGAGGCCTTTGCAGAGGACTGGCCGAAAATATACTCGAATGGATGAGTGGAAGAGAAGCTTTTACCCAGCAGTGGGATCCTCATGGTTAATTTAGATAGATTCATTCAATCGAATAAACCTACATCTTACATCATCGGACTCAAACTAAGCTTAGCCTATTTTGAAACATTATGACCCATTATTTATAAATAACTTGTGCAATTTTGTAACTAATGAAATATAAAATCTATTTTACCTTTTCCCCTATTACATTTCATGAAAACAAAATTACACGACTAACACTTTTCATTATTTATGTTTTCAGATTGCACCGAGCTTTTCGCGATCCAAATCCTATCCCACGTGATTCATTAGTCGGCAAAGCGTATTGCCCGTACTTCTCCAATACGCATTTAATTTCGAAAGCTCGGTTTGACGCAGCCATTACGCTTAAAAAGGAAACTGCTTATGTATGCAACAGCTTTTGCATTTCAAGGGTGGAACTTCCACCCTATGCTTATAAAACCGCAGAATGCTATGGAATTGAAAATAGAGCCCTTGTTATTTCGAGTACATGTGGAGTGGAATACAAAGGGGAACATTGTCTCCGGTTCCTTGTTATGCACCGTTTCAGACGTTCTGATAACAAACCGCGGGCGAACATGCGCTAGGAATAAAATTATCGCAAAACCTTGGAGAGCGGACATTTGTCAATTCGGGCAACCTGTGGTTTTCTTTTCCTTTATTTAGTTGGTAGCGTTCTGGCAAGTGGTTTGAATGTTATTTTCTCGTCCACAACTGAGTTTGTTCACTTGCCGCGTCTCAATTATCATAATTAAGTTTTGACTTCTGATTCTTTAAAACACAAAACTGGTGTAGCTGTGTTTCTGATAACCGATTTCTAACGAACTGTTACGAGCGCCGGTTGAGATGCAAAACGTCCAGGGTTCGATTTCCCAAGTATGGATGTTTTTATGACGAGGATAATCTTTAATTATTCGAAACCAGAGCAATGTAAGTTGTAGGTATGTTGTTAAATGTATTTATTATTTGCTAAATTACGAGTATCCTATGTAATGTACGTTAAGGTCCGTCATAGACAGCCAGTTTTCGTTCATGAAGAACTTTGTAAAACTTCTTTCGTGCCATGTCAAAACCATCCAATGTTCACTATACTTAATTTCAAAAGCATATGTACAAGTTATGAGATCATTAGTTGAACATAAAGGGCGGTTTTGCAGTTGCCAAATTTTCAGGTGTGACAAGATTACTTTCTATTAGCGCGTGGCGTGAATCGTGATAGGCGATCATGGGCAGGATATTAAAATTACATTATGTTAGATCTCGGTGTAGCCTTGGTGACATGTCGCTGAAGAACATATTTCAGCAGGACAACTTTCTATCAGTAACTGAAAAACTGAAATAGTAGTTTGTGACACAAAAGAAAAATACAATAATACAAAAAATACAGATTTCTTATTAAAATTCTACGGAGTTAATTCTTGACTACACAAGAGTTATACCCCAAATCTGAGTATGGAGTAATTTTTGTCGAAATCGGCCTCCTTCGCGCATTTTTCTTCATTCGTAATAGTACCTACCTATCAGGTTTGACTTAACGCGTTCAGTAGCAAAACATAGTCTGTATTACTGAAAACTTTAAAGGCAAATTTCCCAACATATAAACAGGTCATTAGGTGTATAACAAGAGCAAGTAATCCAGTTTTCTGTTCACCGCAACCGAGCCTATTGTAATTAGTCGTAGGTAATCATGGGCAGGATATTAGACGTGGCGTAATCAAAGCGGCTTACTGGGGCGATGTAACTCCATAAATTGTCTCATCATGTTATATTCAGTTCCTTGATACGATTGTGTAGTCGGTGACATGTTACGCGGGAAAATATAACAGCAGGATTATTAGCGCTGAAATACTTTAGTTTATTAAAAGAGAGTAAGAAAAAACGTTTATTGATTTCCGACATCGCAACTTACAGATATAAACAAACGAATCAAAATGGTTAGAGAAAAAATAAAAATAACAAAAGAAAAATAAACAAAATTTCCACCAGACAACAGTGTCACAATGTCCAAAAATAAATAGAAGTGATACTAAAGTTTTAACGACACAAGGAGTGAACGCAACAATACTGGCGGTTTATATTTTAAAATCCAACAGGATTTAACCTCTTGGATAGTCCAATAGAACTGGAGCTTCCAATTTATGCGTGATTTATATTAATCTTTTAGAAGTATACCGAAACATCTTGAAAAAAAATACCGCTGTATCAAAAACTCATTCATTAAAAATGGCCATGATTATTTCATTATTTTCATTCTACCGGAACAAATTACAAACATAAGCCCGGATTATTTAGCCGGCGCCCAACACTTCTAATGCAGACACAGGGCCGGGTCAAATAGCGTCCACACACGTTCGTATAAATCATCTCACCTCGCCCGGATATCCTTGTATTTATTTATTTATTCTTCATTGCACAACATTGAATGGTACAAAAGGCGGACTTAATGCCAAAGAGGCATTCTCTACCAGTCAACCATAAGGCTAAGCAGAAAAGTACAGTAGGCGGTGCGACATAATAAAATAACATTCAAGTCGGTGATTAAGATTTAGGTGGTTGGTATTTAGTATTGTGGCACAATAGGCTACTCTTCAAGTATAACATACCAGGTGAAAAAAGCCTCATTGCATTGATTTGAGTTTTAAGGTCTGAGAAATAACCTATTTGTTTTTTTGCATTTTTGCTAGTTAATGTAGATTATTGAATATTATGTTGTATACAAAATATTGTCATATTTTTCAAAATTAAATATGGATTTAAATGATACTGGAGTATCTATGTTTATCTCACTCATAACATATCATGCCTCTAACAATACAGAACTTGTACAAAGCTTTGGTCAAAACTTGTACAAAGCTTTGGTCAAAACTTGTACAAAGCTTTGGTCAAAACTTGTACAAAGCTTTGGTCAAAACTTGTACAAAGCTTTGGTCAAAACTTGTACAAATCTTGGCTTAGTTACGGGTCATAATATTGTAATCCTTAAGTAAAATCGCTGTGTAAAATCTGGGATTTTATACTCTTTTTTAATCGCATTCACAAACTCTAGAATCGCTATGATCTCAAACAGATTTATTTCTGAAGTGTTTTCTTCCCAGACAACTCAACGGTTGTGCGTCAACCCAACGAACCATGTTATTTCCAATAAGCTATACCTAAGCATGGAGGTTTTTCAGGAAGGCTTCAAAAAATCGTAGATGTATGATCTAGGTATCTCTGGATATACCGGCTAGTTTGCTGGAAATGGCGTAATACCTACTATCTCGTAAGCTAAATCAAGGGGAAACTGCTGGTGGGATCTTTCTTACTGGTTCGCAGGCTTGGTTCATGAAGCCTGAGTCCTCCTGGTACCATGTTATGTCAAGTTATTGTCTATGTCTCTACGATAATTCATTCAGCCTCCGAAAAACGTTGAAAGCGCTAGCGTATTTAAGTCGTCATTCAAAATATCCCTCGGACTTACAATTCTGAAACTCTAAAAAGAACTCACTTCAACTTTTTGTTACTGTGGTAACACAAAAAGTGACTTGCGAACTGGGTTGTTGGCGACTTGCAAACTAGGTTGCAAATTGCAAACTAGTTTGAAACTTTGTTTCGTAATAAGTAGTGTGTGGTTTGAAAACAACAAGTTTGTTTCCTATTTACTTAAAAAAAATAACCGAACTTGCGTCATTTTCCAGTAAAACTACGAAAAATATCCCTTCTTATTTTAGTAATACTGGCGTGTAGAGCCTTTTACAATTTTCCGGAAATAAGTGTCTAGTAATCATCATAGAGAAATTACCAGAATGATAGTGATAGTAGTTGCGTGTAAACTGAGCTGGTTGCAAACACAAGCTTATTACTCATATTAGCACCCCTAAGCTTCTAATACGAACATATAGTCGGGTCAAATAACGTTCAGGCGCGTTCGTATATAAATCATCGCACCTCGCCCGCAGCGGGCGCTGGAGCACCCGGATATTGCATCCTTGTCGTGCATACTGCCAATCGCATAATTTATTAATTTGTCCTTGTCCCTCCGGGGAGCCTTGCGGCCGCTTAACTATGAGCTGTCAACGATTTAGGTTCAACAGCAGTTTGGTTCACATACTGCTTTGTCTATAGACACGCATGTTGTTACTATGCTAGTTTTCACTTGCAAGGTCTATATTAGAGCTAGAGGAGCTTGAAAAAAAATTTACCTGGCAGTGGTCTACTGGATGCGTTTTCTGCCATAAACACTAGACTCAAACTTAAACAAAATATTAACAGTTTCACTTGTCTATTTTGGCGTTACTCTTAAGCTATGGTAACCGCTTCTTATTAGGTAGTCTACATGCTTATAGGTCACCTTCGGTATATAAAAAAATATTTAACAAAAAAGTGCCTAGGCATTGATGCACAGGTTGTTCATCAAAAGTTTGAGGTACTTTATTAAAAAAAAATGAAAAATACCATTGGGTGAAAAAGTGGCTCAAATAGAATTCGACAATGTTTAAGTTTACGTCTCGGAAAAATATCAGGAGGATGGCAGGACGTGACGTAATACAAGTGTTAGCTTATCTACCAACTGCTTACCTTCAGTTGTGAAATGTCTGCCAAATGCGAACTGCTGTTAAAACAAAACTGGACCTAGAAGGAAACTAGCTCTTAGCTATAACAATTTTCGGTCGGTTTTGGGAGAGCGTGAAATCTGCCCGCTTCATAAAGGTATTTATTAACACAGTCAAAGTTATAATAGATATAAATAATTCTATAAACTCTAAACAAAGTTCTATATAAACATGTCCGGACAACATCCGGTAAACCAAGCCAACAGTTAGTTAGTCTGAATTAAAGATAGACAGGTTTATTATAAATATTAAATGTGCATGCAGGTTTTGAGTTCGTAACAAAATTAATACGCGTACTTAATGAATATGAGTAATTCAAGTTTGGTATGATCTAATATTTTGTTTATTAATGAAACCAGGTTTTGATTTAGGTATCAAATCACAGTTTATGTTCAAAAATAACCTTTGCTGTTCTTTAAAAAACAATTACCTACTAGATATAAAACTTTTATTTCACTGCAGAACGGGACAAATATCTAACTAATCAAAAACATCCTCACTTTGAACTGCGCCTAGAAGAAATGATAAAAAATCAAATTCAACATCATTTACTTAGACCTGTATCATGTAGAGATTATGTCAAATACTGTAAAAATAAGTAAAAAACATGATGTGACTCTACCACCGGAACGGCTAATTGTTTCTGCACACTATACTTGCTCTTCAAGTCTTTGTCAACCGTACTATTCAACCTTTTAAAGGACTTAACGCTGCAACTTGTCCGGAAAGAACTATGCAGGGAATGTTTAGTTAACGTTGAACATCACTATTAAAAACATTTTATAATTTGTCTCGTTGCGTGTCTTAGCGAAGAAACATCTCAGGAAGTTGTCTGAAAAATACCATGAAAACTAAACCTTAGGGTTGAACCTTTGATAATCTTCAGGGCCTAGTTTTCCTCTTAATCAGAATAATCAGGACAAAACAAGTACATTGCAATGATTTCAACAATCAAACAAGTCTGAGATCAGATTAAAAAAAACGCAACAAAAAAGGGGTTCCACTAGGTGGTCTAATTTCGCCACTATATTCTCAGAATCACAGAAAGAGCATAAGGCCCAGACTCCACCAGAGCTGAGCGGAGATGTGCGGTGTCGAGCTGTGTTTACAACAACCAATAGAATCACATCTCCACATCTCCATGTGTGAATAACGCAATTCCATTGGTTGTTGAAAACACAGCTCGACGCCGCACATCTCCGCTCAGCTCTGGTGGAGTCTGGGCCTGACAACCCTGGTGTTACGTTAGTTGTAAATATTACAACAATATGATCGTAACATCTAGGCATGAGTAACACCAGGCCCATTGTTGGGCCTTGGTCACTATGAATTGGTAGGTACGCTATTGGTATGCTATTGGTACGTATACACTATGGTTGGTTGGCCATAGTCCAAATCGGGAGCTCAGATGGTCGTGAAGGGGTGTGAACCTTATTGCAAGATATTATCAAATCGCTGTGAGGCCTCATCTCATCTGAGACCAACTGCACAACGCCCTTACCAAAGCACTGAATGCACGAAAACATCACTTTTCGGCCTGGGTGGTCACCCGACCTGGCATGTGTTGCTTAACAACGGTGACCGTTGCTGTTTCGCTTTCACCGCTGAACTGCGGGTAATAATCAGGTTGGACGGTTGAAAGTCAACAATAATAGGTACGCTTGGCTGTGGTAAACAGCAACGACCATTCGCCCACAGACAAGTTCTCCCCAAGGAGTGGCCTTTGTATCAACCAGGAATCGATAACTAACGGATATTGCATCCCGGCCCGTGCACGGTAATTTATTATTTTTATTAGCCTCACCACTGAAGCTTTGCGGGTAATCAATTTCTTGGCCACTTAGTCACGGGACTCAAATGAAATCCACTTTTAATAAATAACGATAAAATTGAAGAATTATCACAAACGTAACAATAATGAAAGCCTAGCCCAGTATGTACCTATTTGCTATTTATTTGACTAATTAAATTAAAATTCGCACTTTAATAAGTCATCCTGTAACGTCATCCATTATAAGCAATACATGAAAATCATGAAAGCTACAATATGAAATCCTCAGTTTAATGTCAAAAATTTACATCAACCTCCGATCCGGCGGACGCTTACATTTTAAATGAAAGTAAGTAATTATTTCAGTGCTCCGCACCCGAGCTCAAAGCGCATGCCAGACAAAGGACAGCCCTATTTATTACATTACTATGTGACCCCCCCCCCACCACTTTCCCCTTTGTAGCTGCTGCATGTCCAACGTAAAGGGATTCCACACAGAAACCTAGGCAGCCTATCGAATTAACGATACCTACCTTCAGTTAATTTCATTATGTAGACCTTCAATTTTTACCAAAAATCATAAAGTGTAAGTAGTATGTTTCCGTGGTAGGAAGTTAGTAAAACCACACTCAAGCAATATTAATATAAAACAGAAAACACCATGGTCAAGTTGAAGTGAAATTTTGGTTTTCACTGGTGAGGTGGTTACGGAATTATCCGTTTCCCTGTGCAAGTTTGCGTGACTCAAACAGAGCTAGAGATGCTAAACCGTTTCAACTTGGCAAAAGATAAGCACAGATTTGCCAATAAACCAGTCTTGAGCTCACATCTGATCGAGTCTGCTCAGATCTGAGTCAAAGTCCTCTAAAGAAGTAGAAGAAGTAACTGTTCGAACTCTCCACTGGTCTCAAGAAACTTAAAAACATCGCAAATGGTGTTACGCTTACGCTATCGAAGCTGACCACGCTTTCGCCCATGCTGATTCACTCAATCAGCATGGGCGGTGGTTCTGAGTACTCTTATCTTGGTATTTGAGAGAGTTTTTTTTTTGCCGCGGTGTGCATGATAGCCCAGCTGGACACTTCCGCCATCCCACAAAACTTTTGGCCTAACTCTAGTTAGGGATCTAGGAGTATATTTTCAAGATATCTGACTTAATATAAGTATAAGATATTATAGTAGAGGAAGTAAACATGAGTAGGTGAACTAGAGAACTATTATCTCGCCTCAAGCAATAGTAGAAGTTGGGCTGGGAACTATGGGCAGCTAGCGTATCTTAGAAATTTACGAGTATTGAGCGTGTTGGACAATTGGACTTGGTATATTATTTGAAATATCAAATAATGCCGCTCAATGGTAATTAGTAAGAATTAGAAAATAAATAAAAATAAATCAAATTCATTTATTTTTATCCATGACCCATTATAGTGACCATAAAAAAATACAATTTAAAATTTTTAAAAAAAGGATTAACTAAAATGATATTACCAACTAAATAATCAAAAAATAATGAAACTTATAATGGGTAGATAGATAGTGGCAGCTGTTTTTAATTTGGAGCCTACCTCATTTTATAAGTACTTAGGACAGTAATGGTAATCTCAATTTTTAACAAGCATCAAAATAAATAAATAAATGATAATGATGATTATTATTATTTATTTGCTTAAATTTAATTTGAATTTTCATTCCTAGAATAAAATACATACATTTTTTGCGAAAAACCCTTTTATTATCATTTAATCCCGAATTCACCAGGGAGAAGTTGGCTAGTAGTTAAATAAAAAAGTTGTAAGTTAGAATAAGGATGACATAAAAACCAAAAATGGAAATGAGTCAAAAATTAATTGTTCAAAATAGAACTTCAAAATTTGTATTTGTATAGATTTGTATTTGCTTTAGCCACCAATTTGTCAAACTGTAGCAAGGCAGCACTAATTCTCACTGAGCTTCGTCTAGCCGTTCATAAGCTCTAATTTAAATGCGACGCCGACTGTTTGCGGAGACTCCGCAAATGTACAGAGGTGCACACATCAACCTTTACAAAACCATTGCAAAATGGGTCTAATGTCAGCCGCATAAGGTGCCCCTATGTAAAGCTTGATGTGTGCGCCTCTGTACATGCCTAATAGGCAAGCGAAACTGTCGCGATTATCAAGATTCTAAAAGCCGAATTTCTGATGAAGCCCCGAATACCCCAGTTTGCAATATTACTTGACCACCATATTATTAATTTCAATATGTAAAAACAAAAGAACAATGTAGATAGATGTTACAACAGCATGCCAAATGTCTCTGTGTCACAATAAAAAGTTCATCACCATCATCGTCACCAACAGCCACATGACGTCCACTGCTAGTTATTAAACAAGGCAATGTCTGTAAAAAAATAATTAAAGCTGTTGTAACTAAAAAAAGATTTCTAATTCAAGATTAAAGAATTATTGAATAGTTTGAATTTTCTCTCTATGTTAGTGCTGTTACCCTATAATAGAAAAAATGATGGTCAAAGGCAAATCTGCTTAACCTTATTTCTAATCTAGACGCTGGGCGCTGTACAAAGGATTCAAATTGGATTGGTTTGTACAGTATTGACATGAACACAATTATTATGACTCAGAGGGATTAAAGTGGCTTTAGTTGTCCCGGGAATCTGACTGCACGGTGAACCGCCAAGTAAAGCAACAACGCATTGGCCTAATCTTCTAAGAAGTCAGCAGAAATATATTTCTTAAAATGATAGATTCTGGGTAGATCTAATCGCCGCATGCAGTTCTCCATAATTTGTATTTTTCTTAGGCTAAATATTTACCCAAATATCGGGACTAAGAAATAGTGTCTGCTTCTGTTATGAGAACAAAATAAGTATCACGGTCTTTTAAAGGGATGGGAACTTAAATTTGCTTTTTTAAAGAGAATTGCTCTCAGAAATTAACAATTACTTAAAAATTGTGTTTACTACTTTTACAACATGTCACAACGAAAGTTGAAATTGTGGAGACTGATGGTCTCAACGCAATTTCAACAGTTATTTTGTAAATCATGCTAGTAAATGGACCCTTTACAGTGGTCCAAACTAATTTAAGGTAGAGGGCATAATAACAACTCATTTAAAAAATCATAAGTTTCGCGTAAACTAATAGTTTAGTAGTTTTTTTCTTTATTAAATAAGGTTTTGCTAAAAGAGGTAACCAAATGTGGTTGTAAGAAGCAACCCCAGTTCGCGAATCACTTGTTGTGTGTAACCAGTAACGCAAAATTTATGAGAATTAGTAGGTAAGGGTGTTTTTTTGTTCAGTCTGCTTGTTAAAATTAGTTTTTTTTTCAGCAAATGACACTGTCTCTACAAATTATATACCGATTGTTTGTTGTAGAATCAGCATTCTCAGTAGGAATCCTTCTTAAACCGAAGGCTAGACAATAACTGAGATCGGCCCCCGAGGGTGCTCAGTGCAGATCCAATTATTGCCCGCGGCGCCGCTCGGCGGTGTGTAATTGATTTATTTGCTCATTTCAAGCACACAACCTATCTTCTGTGTACAGCCTTATTTTTCTTCGTTTAAGAAACGGGAATAGTAGATTATGCCACAAGGGCTTAAAGAAGTGTATTATGTCCCGGGCGTCATATTGAACCCCGAGTATGAGGGATTCTACGGTTAACTCCCGAGCGGAGCGAGGGAGTTAAAGTTAGAATCCTGAATACGAGGGGTTCAAGACCGCCCAAGACAAATACACTTTTAAGCCCGCGATGCATACTCTACTTTTTATACTTTCTGCGAGGCAATCGAAATTAATGGCTGAAAAAAATAAGTGCTTAAGTATTTATTTCAAGTGAAAATAGGTAGGTAATTAAATATGAGAAATTAGTATTTATCAAAAATTAAAAGTGATGTTAGAAACATAAGACAGTTGTGCGAAGACATTGGAAAGATGAATTACAATCTTTGGTACGTTCATTTTATTAGCACAGGACTCAGGAGCTATTTGAGCCGTTGGCGCCTTTTTTCTTTCTTTGGCATCTATTTTGTTAGTGGCCAGTACGACATTCGAACTCAGGATAAAATCTCATTGCACCTAAACATTTTTGACTACACGGTTGCATTCCAAATTCAAATCACTTTAATCCCTAGGGAAATAATGAAATTCAGTACAACATTATGTCCCGGCTAGACCGTAGGGCTATAATGACCTACTTTAGGACAGGTTTACATGACACATAATGTCCCATTGACGAGCAGGTAGTATAAAAACATTAATAAGGAGTTGCTGTGAAAAGTTGGACAAATTGCCCTTTACTCTTTCAGGTACGCAGTAAGTGAAATGACTTGAGAACTGCATGCGTCGATTAGATTTTACCGAGAAACTACATTTCTGTTGAATCGTTATTATGTTAAGAAAATTATTTCCGCTGACTATCTATCTTCTAAGAGATTAGGCCAATTTGTTGCTTTACTTGGCGGTTCACCGTGCAGTCAGATTCCCGGGACAACTACGAGTAAAACCACTTTAAGAGATCTGAGTCATAATATTTGTGTTCATGTCAATACTGTACGAACCAATCTTTTTCCAGTCTGCTTGTTAAAATTTGTGTCTCAACAAACTGCATATCGGATTGTTTGTTGTAGAATCAGCATTCTCAGTAGGAATCCTCGTCTTAAACCGAAGGCTAGACAATAACTGAGATCGGCCCCCGAGGGTGCTCAGTGCAGATCCAATTATTGCCCGCGGCGCCGCTCGGCGGTGTGTAATTGATTTATTTGCTCATTTCAAGCACACAACCTATCTTCTCTGTACAGCCTTATTTTTCTTCGTTTAAGAAACGGGAAACATTAATAAGGAGTTGCTGTGAAAAGTTGGACGAATTGCCGGTTACTCTTTCAGGTACGCAGTGAGTGAAATAGTTGTTTTGGCGAAAAAGGGGTTAGGGTTTTAAGGTATTGGATACAAACACAAATGTTAGGTTAAACTATGTATGTGCTTATGTTCTTACTGAAAATATTGACGCACACGTAGAACAAAACATAAGGGCGAGTTTCCTCGACCAAACGCATCGAAAAATGTAACGTCGACTTGTATGGCTTTTTGTGCCTTATCGTGGTTTTTTTTCTGTGTAAACCGGCGTTAAGTTTCTCGATGCGTTAAATTCATGAAACTCGGACTAGGGCCAATCTCAGGTCCAAACAACTTTCCCCCTCATGAGTTCTCGCCTTGGCGTGGCGAGGGGGCTTAGTACCGGTGGCAGGGTGAACCGCCGGGAAGCGAAGGCTTGGACACCCACCCGCTGCAGCCCGCAAGGGCGACACGTAGGATTGCGGGGCCAGTGGGGCCTGCAAGCGCCCTGAGGCGCGTGGTGGAGGCCGCGGCGCACAATCGGTTGGTGGGGGCCAGTGATCCGAGGCTGATCCCACCTGTGCGTCGCGGCCCGGCGGGGCCGTACTGCTGGTTGCGGCAGCGGAGCCGCCTTGGGTGGCTCGTGGTTGCGGGCCCAGCAGGGCCTGCGTACAGTGGGGGCCAGCGGGCCGGAGTGCGGGGGTGCTCTGGCTTGCATTGCACGGCATCCACCGAGACGGCGAAAGTGCCTGCGTACTCCAGGCGCTTTCGTGGCCTCCCCCCACTATGTTGGGGGGTCGGTTGGAGGGGGCCCCATCAGGGGCTAGCACTGGCGGCGGAGTAGTGCGGTATTACTTACGGTAGGATCCAGCTTCGCCGCCAAAGTGCCACCGTTGAGTGCCGTGGGGTTTTAGTCGGTAGGAGTCCGACATAACCTCGTCGTCCCTCCGGGCAGCGAGGTATCCATGAGGATTTCCCCACAAAAAAAAAAAAAGGTCCAAACAACTTTGCCATTTACTTTTATTTATTTTGAAAGTTAAAGAACTGTTTAATTGTAAGGATTTCTAAATAAAAATACTTCACTGTTAAAAGTGTTCATTGTCGAGTTCCCATTATTACAATCTTTGGCCAATTTGGTACTAAATGGCGTGGAAAAATGTTCCTCATCTTATTAGTGGGATCGCAGTTGAAGATTTTGCCAAAAAAAACAATTAAGACACGGGAATTTTCAGATGGTTGTCTATCAGCATTATCTAGCAAATACCAGCGCATACTAACTCTCTTCTGCACCGCCGCTCAAAGCTTAATTTAGCTTGCTCTTCTAAAAATACCAACTTTTCCGGATCCGAGGATCTTTGCTACACGCCTACTGGTTCCATCGTGATCATACGGAGTGACACTATCGATCGTGTAAGCATTCGAGTGGACAGCGCCGCGGCCACTGGAGGCATGGTCACATTAGATGAGTGGCCGCGGATGAGGGTACTTACGCTTTTAAAACCAAGGTGACCTTTGAACTTGGAAGACGCCTATATTGTCAGCAACTGTATGTCCTAGACGACGAAATATAATTCAATCGAAGTGGGTGACACTGTAATAGGGCTGATTGGGAAGAAGGTCATCGAAATCATCAGTGAGAGTCGAGCGAGTTTTATGAAATCGCGAGTTAACCAACAAACGATAGGATAGTAGTTATAGCAACAAACGATAGGATAGTAGTTATAGTTAACACACACGGAAACACAAACTGCACAGCTTTACTGGTTTGTTTCTGCGGCTCGTTTAGCGCAGTCTTTTATTGCTGGTCTTGGGCTTGAGTTCTTTACCACCGAAATAATTTATTTCACGCTAATCTCCTCGGAAACAGGAGTTTAGTACAAAATTATTTTACTCATCTACATTCTAAAGTGATGCTCAAACTGTGCCAGCCAAAAATAAAAGGCTCCATAAAAAAATGCGTCTAATAAAGTATTTTTATCTTAGGATTGCAGAAGCATATATAAGTATTATAGATGTCGCTTTTGCTTCAAAAACCACGTACTTACCTGTTGTAACGCTTTGGGCTATGGTAATTTAATTAAGATAGCTACTGTGGTGAAGGACCCATCCAGTTTTGAACACTATTTACGGGTTATCTGCAACATGATCACTAAACGGTAAAAAATGTTTTAACTCATTTCGGGAATAGTGTCTAATTTTAAACCACGACAAGAAAAAAGTGTACTGTTTTGTGACATAAAACGTCTTTGTCATCCCGTGATCACGGCTGCTGTAAAATAGTCGAAACGTCGGGTTAGAAAATGAATGAAAATATAAGACTGCGAGTAGAATCCGTAAAGTTGTCTTATTTCCACGACAAGAAAGTTAAAAGACCGTCAAATTTTCTTCATGAGCCGATCACAGCTTCGCTCCCGCGCCTGCAGCCACTATGGCTCCGCAGTCAGGGTCGAGCACAAGAACGCGTTTCGCAGGCTTACTCCGGACAGTGACGGATGGCCGTCTCTTCTCCGGTCGCGGGGCCGGACACGACCGATCTCGCGTAATAAATTGATTCCTAATTCCATCATTCATTTCGACAGCTTCTTTTGAAAGGAAGACCGTGCGTTTCATTGATTAGGGATTAATTGGACGTGTCTAATGCTCTAGCTGCCTAATCGTTTATATCCTCCTGCCCTATTGTACATGTCCTGTTCTTCGTCCTTAATATTAGTATGCGAAAGTTTCGATGTTAGTTTACGGAATTCTCTATTAATTTATCTTTGAAATTAAATAGTAAGATCGATTAAGGTCTCAATTATCAAAAAGTGAAATTTACAAGAAGATACGCAAGCTTTTCGTTTTCAATTCCCAAAAGAAATTGGGTGACATTAATGTTTTAGATTAAAATAATGTCATAATGGCACTGTTATTAAGTATCTTATCTTAAATGTTTTACCAAATCGTTTTAAAAATACAGCGATAGCTTATTCAGTTTGCGATAACTCAGCATTCAATCACTCTGAATTGTTTCATCAGTAATAGCGAGCGATTTAATTAAAACTAGAACAATCACCTCGTAAAACTAAGCCCGAAATCTTTGTCGTCAGATGAAACTCGCTCCAAAATTGCGAGGAAACTTGTTCGCAACTTACAGAATGTAATCGCACTGAGGTGCTATGTTAACATCACTAAAACAATAAAGTAAGTATCAATTCCTTAAATTATCGTTGGAGAGGAAATTCTTTACTAAATTTCGGTTGAGGAGTCGCACCTGTGGTGGCATTCCGGCATACATCACTTGACATCTCGGTGCATCACGCTTACTTCAATCATCAATACGCATCTTTTAATTTCATTGTATTACTTTTCATTTCATTTGTAAATAATAAAAAAATGTTATTTGTCTTAGTTCTTTTTCTATAAAAAGTATTTATGTATCTATGTTTATCCGTTGTCTAGTATGCCATAACACAATCAATTAGTTGCTTAGTTTTGGCTAGATGGGCGCTGCGTGGAATGTCCAGTGATATCATAATGTTGAAATAAAACAAAGATTTACATGATTATCAACAATAACAACCCACAATTCCACTCTACGGCTTCCTAGTGAGAAAGAGCCCTATACCTACACTCGTTAGGTAAGGAGTGTGAAAGTTTTAACTACTCTTCACACTATTACACTCGGCATTATACACTTACAATATCCCGAGTTGTGCCGACGTTCGGGAGCAGAACGTCAAGAGTTTGCACATTTGATCGCTCGAGCAGTTTCAGAAAAAATGGAACGATTGGCGATGAGCTCTTTGATGTAGAAAATGTAATGGGAAAAGCTTGTGTTGGTAAAATTGTTATATTGGTTTGAACATGTCTTAGGATAGTATGTCAAACACTTTCCCCCTTATTCATAAAAACTTAAACAGCTCTTAAACAACACGATAACTTTTGTTTCGCTTTGTCACTGTCATTCTTGTTGCTGCCGCCATTTGCGAGTAAGTGAGACAACACGTCAATTGCTTAAACTATGCCATAGCGTTGCGTTCGTTTTTATGATTAAGGGGGTTTGAGTCCAATTCTGTAATTTGCATTTTTTATAAGAGCCCTAACGTTCTAGTAGTCTGTTTGCCACAAAAATCATGGTCACACGCTTTTAGAACACTATTCTTCTTATGAAACGAATATAGTGAGAATTCAAGGATTCTCGCAGAATTAATTTGTCATCTATAGTTCCTAAACCAACAACAATTAATTTTAGGGAGGGAAATAAAATTCATTAATGAAAACAAATCATTTTTACTCTTTTTTATTTGCACTTCATATTCTGCAGAGTAACCTACTTGCGGAGCTTGACTGCATCTGCTGTATTTAGCATACGAATCAGTTCCCTTTCTAAATGTGCAGCGCTTTAGATGCAAATTATTTTAAAGTGCAGTCGCAAATTGGGTGAAACAGGGCAATAAGTAAAAACACTTGAAGAATAAGGATGACATAGACCGGTATATTCAAGAAATGACACAATGCTTTGCTTGCTCGGCGTAGTTGTGACAGTGATCGGCGACGATCGCTGTTGTAAAGCAACACACGCCGGGTCGGATATGGTATGGGTGACCACGCCGACCGAAATTTAGTGATGTGTACTTCGGGCAGCTTCGTGCTTCGAAGGCACGTTAAGCAGTTGGTCCCGGTTGACATCGCTAGATGTCACTCGTTGAGCCTATTCAGAGGCCTTAGGGCGGCTTGATAACATCTGACATTAGGGTTGCTCACTAACCTTACACCACTCAAACAATTCGCACTGAGCCCGCGTGTTGGAGTATAGCTTGTTCCATCTCATAGTTGAGATGAGGCCTGTGCCCAGCTGTGGGACGTATATAGGCCGTCTATGTTTACATGTGGTAGGCGCCTCCGCCCGGACAGTGTGCCTCTTAATATCCCTCATGTGTCTCAGCAGCTTGCTTGCATGCATCCAGCCTTCTTTGGTGAGCGTCAATAAAGATGCCAGGAAAGAGGCAGATGACTGGTCCCTACCAATAAGATCACCATCAACAGACAAAGAAGCAAAAAACGTAAAAAGCCCCTGATTCCCCCAGAAATATTGAAAAGAATCATAATTTTAAGCAACAGCTTCAAAGCTATTGAAGTTGAGCAAATCTCTTTCCATTATCTCTCATATCTAAATTCTAATTGCTTAAATTTTATATCTTTAATAAAATATAATAAGTTCTAGTAATACGTAGCTAAAACTGTATTGATTTCCTATTCAGTGCACTTTCATACTGTCTTGAGACTCTTTTCCCCTAGCAATAGTTTTGAATGGACCGTTATGTGGTCTGGATCTGATAAAATCGCCTTGACGCCAGTTGTTAAGTCATAATGGATATTATAAATACTGTTTACTGGAACTTTTGATGTTGCTCTAGGGTCCTTTTTCTTTTTTATCTCAGTTGTGTGAGCGGCTTTGCTTATGAGGAAAGATTTAGCAGCGTTATTATTATCGTAAAACATTTTTAACGTCTGAACCGGTGGTTGAGTCCATTATGTTCGCATATTATTTTAGTTTGTAGTGTTTTTTTATTTACAATCAGTAAATTTATTTATTTATTTATTCTTTATTGCACAACAAGAATGGTACAAAAGGCGGACTTAATGCCAATGAGGCATTCTCTATTCTTCTGAGGTAAATACAGCTTGGTGATGAGTTAATCGTTTGATAATAAGTCATTAGTGCTTGTAATAAGCGTAAATGCAGTGTTCGCCGGTGCTGTTTGAGACTCAAAAGGCCACACGTCTTATTTCCTAACCAATATACAAATTACTGAGCACACTACCTATGTGATATCTAATGCATGTTTAGGTAGCATTACTGAACCTCAGTTCAGTTTATGTAACAAGCTTTTCACAGCTATGGCAGCCAATTAGACTCATATTCAACTGCAACTGAGCACTGGAAGTAACTATGTTTAACTTTATACATAGCAATAATATCCACACGCAACTTTCTATGGTTCTGTTAATGACGCAGTCTAAAGTAAAAAGGCGAATGCATGCAGCTTTTTTGCATGTGCTTACAAGTTTATACGATTAATTCGCAAGTGTTTTATGGACGTTAGGATTTGCTAAAAACAATCGCAACTTAGTCTCCGAAATAAGTGGAATTCCTTCGGTTACCACTGAACGAATTGCGGGTATTATTATGTTCATTAATTAGTGATAGTACAGGGTGGCTTTTTTACCACCGTACTTTTTGGTTTTCAAGCAAATAGTTTCTGAAATAGGACTAAACGTAGCCAGAACAGCCCCGTAGGAGTGTCTTAGCAGCGCCATTTTGCAGCTTCTGTTTTACACATCTAACAATAAAACTGGTCAACACTCGGTCACATTGAGTAGGTATCACAGGATAGCACGTGCACGCTGACATCCCACGGTTTTATGAACTGGCTTTTCCCAAAGCTAGGAAACACTGAAGTCAGTACCACAGAGGGACAATCCACGGTGTGATGTGGCATCAGTGTTGCAGAGAAAAACACGTGTAAACTACTCTATAGATCCCCTAGAAAACAGAACACGAAATACTTTTGCTAAATATGTTTCAAGTATTTTGTGGTATCCATTAAAATAGAAAGGTACCTCAGAATATAGGTGAAAATGGTGACGGTCATTGTAGAGTTAGTGGAAGTTATTTACAGTGGTTAATGTCTGGACAATGGCCTAGGTTGCACAGTGCCAGCACTAGGGGCTAAGCGCGCCTTGGTTTCAGGACTACTAGGTAGGTTATGTAGAACTCAAAATATCTGGGAAACAGAGCACTTCACACTCTTGTAAAATCAGTTTACGTAACATACATTCTTACGACTATATCCATAACGGTGTGTCAGAGACACGCTGGCAATTTAGTTTACTGACCAAACAAGTTGTTGAAATTCTCCAACAATGTTCTGCCAGTTAAATCTAATTACATTAATTTGTTCGTTCGTAAAACACCATAGAAGCTGCTCACCAGTCTAGAAGCCTGGCGACTAACTGAAAATTGCGGCAACGGACCGCGCTACCAAACGAACTGTGAAAATAATGGGCACACAGTAATGCTCGTCTTAAATCGACTCATGCACTTTGCGCGGAAGTAGGTGCATTTACTCATTGCCTTGTAGGTATAGCTGGCTATGTATTTTACAAAGGCTCTAGAACTCTTTTATATTTTCAAAAACAAGAAACTGCTTAATAATAATCCACCGTAAACTTGTAGATTTAATTTTTAGGTGAAGTATGAGGTGCCCGTGGCGCAGTTGTAACAGTGATCGCTGTTGTAAAGCAACACACACCGGGTCGGAGATGGGATGGGTGACCATCCCGACCAAAATTTAGTAATGTGTATTTCGGGCATCTCTGTGCTTCGGAAGGCACATTAAGCAGTTGATTGACGTCGCCAGATGTCAGTCGCTAAGCTTAGTCGGAGGCCCTAGGGCGGCTTGATAACATCTGACATCAAGGTTGCTCTCTATCCTTACACCCCTCCAACAATTCGCACTGAGCCCGCGTGTTGGAGTATGGCTCACTCCACCTCATAGTTGAGGTGAGGCCTGTGCCCAGCAGTGGGACGTATATAGGCCGTTTATGTTTATTTTATGTTAGGTGAAGTATGTTTTTTTATGATTTAAATAAAAATGACCACATCCAAATTATCATCATTATGATATCATTATTATGTTTTTATGTAATGAAAAGCCTATTAATATAAAGCAATACAAAACCCGGTAAAAAACATGTTCAATTTGATTATTTGTTAACAAGGGATAAAGCACAAAGAAGTAGCAACTAAAAGATAGGAGAAGGTACATTTTGTACATTCAATAAAGAGAAGCGCCCATCGCAACTTGTACGAAAGCTATAAAATCCAGTACGGTTTTAACTACAAAACATTGCAGGTCCCCTTTCCGTTGCATTTAGAATATTGCATAAGAACATTTCCAAAAAGTAAAAAGGAAACAATTTAATACAATCCTGACAGCGGAGTTTCCGGAATGAAAAAAATCAATAATAAAAAACGAACTGCTGCAAGACGCGAAGCATGGATAAAACTGCGTTATAAAATTGCATGACGCTTTTTAAAATATGGTACAGTCAGCATGAAAATACTGAGTCCTAAAAGTGGTCAAAAAGGATATTGACGGTGTGCCCAAAGCAATACAATTGCTATAGCAAACTGCAATGGCAGTCGTATGTCGTTCAGACGTTAATAATTTGCCCCTTTATTCATAAAAACTCAAACGGCATAATTTGAACCACTGCAAACGTTAAATTTTATCTCTTTCATTCTAATCACTGCATGCCAATATTTGCAAATATGAGATAGGTCATTTCAACTGCTGAATCAGTGCTGCAGATCCCTTTTCTTTCCCCGGGAAAATACATTTCCGCACTTGCCGCCCTCAGGGTGAAGATCGCGACAGTGTGGGAATACCCACTAAATGCCTGGGTGGCCCCCTTCTGCTCGTGTCCAAGGTTCCACCGAGAACTCTCCCTAGGAGGCATTTCTCTACCGGTCGACGCACTGATTCGCTGAGCCGGCATCCCTCTCCTCTTACACCCGTCCGGTGTTTACGCCAGTGCGAGGCCACCACTGCCATCCTCCTCGGGGTCACTCGGCCGCCGAATGCACTCGGGGCTCGTTGAGACTAGTCGGGGCCCCTAGAATAGGGGTATTACATAGGCTTATTACATCTCATAGTTGGCGGAAGCCCATACTTCGTTGTCCTTATTTAAACAGGTCGTGACCAGTCTCCAGAATTTTGTAGTTGTTTCCGTCTTGGAGCCGTAGATATTACATTATGAATGCAGTTATTTGTTTGAGCTGAGAGTGAACCACACTCTGAGTCTGGAAGGAGGGCTGCTAAACCACTTTTGTTATTTTAAGTTTGGTTAAGACGAAACAAACTTCTTTTGTTGTTAAATTATCATAATTTGTTCTGGATAACGTTCGCAAGCCAATTTCATAAGTTGAATTGGTAACTACCGAAAAAACCTCCCGACGTGTTAATTTTATCTACTGGCCTGTAAACTATTGTTGTTATTTTATTTTGCAATAAAGAATATTTACTTACTAACTTACTTACCTGACCGAAGTACAAAACCGCCAGGTTGTAATTCCCGTAATTCCCAATCATATTATTATTTCAATAATTGATAAGAACCCGTTCCCAGAAAATAATCGCTAAATGCACTTGAAGTTAGTTACATATGACAACATGGACTTAATTTGAAGTTCTCCTTTCCTGACGAATAGAGTGGTAACACAGCAAACTATTTCCTACTGAAAACAGTCCGGAAATTAAAACCAGAGAAAAGTCTCCCGGGACATTAACTCGCAGAGAGAAAGGGATTTAATTTAAAATTTGTTTCGTGGCTTATATTTGTTTGGGGATGAATAAGTGCTGACACTTTCCGGAGCAGACCGACGCTAACTGCTATAGCATTATTTGAATAAAATATTGTGTTTTAAATAACGGCAGACGATAAAGCCTTCGCTTTGCTGCGATGTTTTCGTGCTACGGCCGCGGTCTAGAATCAAAACTATTTTAAGTAAAAGCTGAATTTAATCGATACACTTGAATGCAATTTTGAAATTATCGGACTTATAGACGATATGGATGGTGGTGGTATTGAAGTTAATGATAAACCACTATTATACATGCATTTCACCATCTTTCTCATGGGGTAGACGAAAACCACCACCTTTTACTTCAGTTTACCCTAATTTATCTATTTATATCCACTATGTACCAGTCCTATTATCGGCATAAAAATTCTTGCTTCAGTTAATTGGTGATGCTGAGCAAAAAGGTGTAGGTGATCGGGAGAACATTAAAATGTCAGGGAATGAGAAGATGTTTATTTAAGAAAACTGTATCGGCTATCTTGAGGCCTATAAGCGAAGCTGAGTAAGTTTTTAGTTCGAAATAAAACAACTTTACGGATTCTACTCGCGGTGTTATATTTTCTTTCATTTTCTAACCCGACGTTTCGACTCCTTTACAGCAGTCGTGATCACGGGATGACAAAGATGTTCTATGTCACAAAACAGTACAAAATTTTTTAGCAACCCTCACTTAACTACCGTCATTTCCACTAACATTATTGGAAATGTTCCTATCCACGCAGTACGAACTAACCGTATCCTGAGACCTCACAGTATTGTGCTGCCCTCTGGGATTGATCAAGCGTATAACAGGCTCCCAAGCTGGTGGTAAATTCCAACCATCCTCACGATTGAAATTCGGATGTTTTTTAATTTCAATAGCCTCTCGCAGCATCCTTGGTAAGTAACGATTCTCCCTAGCAAGGACCTGCGGTTTATCAAATCGTATGAAATGGTTGGGCTTATCAAGGGCATGTTCACAAACTGCTGATTTTGTAGATCTCCTATTCTTAATATCACCTATGTGTTCTTTGATACGCGTCCCTATGCTTCTTTTGGTTTGACCTATATACGAGAGCCCACAGTCACAATCAAGCTTGTATACACCCGCTGTTTGAAGAGGAATATTACACTTAACAGGTCTTAAAAATTTATTAATCTTCTTCGGCGGCTTAAAATAAGTTTTAATAGAAGCACGCTTCAAGATGTTCCCAATCTTGTCAGTGACACCCTTCAAATATGGCAATACAGCAGGCTGACGCTCAACTGTGGCTGGTTTCACTCGGTTTCTGCGACGTCGCGGTGCTTTGAGCTTGTTTTCACCCAGCACACGCTTGACATGCTGGACTTCAGCATGCAGGTGGTCATCATCACAGATCCGTTCCGCTCTCTAGGTCACATAGGTGATATTAAGAATAGGAGATCTACAAAATCAGCAGTTTGTGAACATGCCCTTGATAAGCCCAACCATTTCATACGATTTGATAAACCGCAGGTCCTTGCTAGGGAGAATCGTTACTTACCAAGGATGCTGCGAGAGGCTATTGAAATTAAAAAACATCCGAATTTCAATCGTGAGGATGGTTGGAATTTACCACCAGCTTGGGAGCCTGTTATACGCTTGATCAATCCCAGAGGGCAGCACAATACTGTGAGGTCTCAGGATACGGTTAGTTCGTACTGCGTGGATAGGAACATTTCCAATAATGTTAGTGGAAATGACGGTAGTTAAGTGAGGGTTGCTAAAAAATTTTGTACTGTTTTGTGACATAGAACATCTTTGTCATCCCGTGATCACGACTGCTGTAAAGGAGTCGAAACGTCGGGTTAGAAAATGAAAGAAAATATAACACCGCGAGTAGAATCCGTAAAGTTGTTTTATTTCGATGTATAGTGTTCGCGTAAATATTAGAAATCATTAAGTTTTTAGTTGTTTTTTTTTTTGTTTCTTTATTGTTAAATTTTTCTGTAGTCAGTTAACGCAAATTGTTTAAAGGCTTAATTAGTTTAAGTTAGTTTAAGTAGTTAAGCAATCATTGATAATCATGTTGTGTGTACAATCTTTGGATTGCTGTCTGGCCTTTCAGAAGATATTTCTAAATATTGTGAACATGAAGTGACTGTAATCTGTCTGTATACCTTTCATAAATAAATAAATAAATAAATAAATAAATGAGGCTGTACCGGCTTATTATATTTATTTGATTTCAAAGTATTACTCTGGATCACAACAAGCCAGAGTTTCACAACGGCTCAATATTTATACCAATTGCTACAGCTTATACTAGAAATACTTGTAACTAAAATATCAGGAAAGCTTACAAACGTTGTGTCAATAGCAGTATTAGCGTCACTTCGATCCGAAACAACTTCATGAAGACATACAAGTTTAAAACAAAGTTTTGACTGGTAATTCCTAAATCCTTAGTTTAATCTGACAGCTACAAGATCACAGCGGACTACGTCGGCTTAATAGTATTAGTCGCCCACGGTACTTACTGTCCTTCTACCGATGGCAAGAAAGCTCCTGCGCAATGGTACGGTTGTGAATCAGATTTTAACTAGGTACGAGTATTTCTATTGAGCGCAAAATGTAAAATAGTAAATATAGTGCAAGTTCGTAATAATCCGGGGAGTGTCTCCGCCAAGTCGAGAATACCTTATAACAACTATAGATTGTTCGCGATAAGAATGCAGTAATTTCATACTGGTCCTTCGATCTAGCACGTCCCCTGACCAATCAAATTGTTCCTTAGAAAGCCAAGTACAGAGTGACCAGCTGAACGCATGATTTCGAACGCAAAGGTTGTGGATCTGAGTTTTTTTATATGTGGAAGAATTATATTTAAAAATCACTGTATTGTTAACTATAAACATTACTTATATCATGACGTGTGATTGGTAAATCCCATGACATGGTTATGTAGGTATTGATTGTGCTCTATATGAACCTTATAAGTATACTGATGGCAATTTGTTATGCAGAAAGTTATTTGCACACCATGCCAATGAATATAAAGCTTACAAAAAAAAATCCATCGTTCCATCGTTCATTACGCTGACTTTCTATACAAAGTCGATATGTTTCTTGAATTGGGTTTCTGTCGTCAAAACTTTTTGGATAGTTTGTAAAAAAAAGATGTGGTATTTTTCACATCGAAAATATAGCTTATGAAACTAAAAAAGCTGTGGCAATTAATGAAAGTATTTGTAGGTTTAATTTCGTAACACTCAGACAAAGTCAAGTGGTGCTCGTTGCTTTTCAGTGAAGTCTACAATCTCAAGTGTTTTAACGAAACGGTTTGAAACTTCTGGAACAAACCCCAAGTCGACTTTATTCCAAATCTTGTACAATGAGCTACGGTTTTGGAAGAAAAAACTGGGTAATACCAACGCTATTTGTTCGAAGTCTATGTTGATGGTTAATATGCTAGTACATGTGTGTTGTTTGTAAACATAAGTTAGGTTTACAGTACAAATTTTAATAGCCAGGATTTAATTTTGTACACGTATTACTTGGTACCGGACTAACAGCGTTAGACAAGCAAATCAACAAATTAAACTAATTTCAATAATTCAATAGGTTTCAATATTTGCTTCACGCTATGGTTGCAGTGCAGGCTTATACGGTTCCTGTGAAAATTTCTGAATATAAACAAACTTATTTCCAGTCCAGTAATTTGATTTATAGTTTATGAGAACTTGAAGTCAGACCTTTTTTTTGTCAAACGAAAGTTTTTTTATCAATGGTAATGTATGACACAGATACCGTTACACGAAGCTTAGCTGAAATTAGCCGATGGTTTCTTTCCGAAAATCGAAGTGCAATATTAACCGCCGGTGACTGTCCTTTTTGACTGACAGTAACTAAAAGGCTCTTTAAACGACTTCAGGACGGGAAACTTTTTTCTCTGCAGATTATGAGTTCAAGCTGCAATGTACGTAGCAACTAAAAAGGCTACGAAGTCCTGCGGAAAAACTATTTGATTGCCCAAGGAGTACTTACCGAGACACGAGAAACCGAACAATTTAATTACATTCGTTGTCTCTTTCACCCGTTACTTCTTCAGGGCTTTCACAGGATTTATCTAATAAGTGGCAAAAGTGTTGTTGATTATTAATGTAACAGGTTCAACTGTCTGGGCAGGTAGTCGTCCTATTAGGGTCTTGAATTCTACCTCTATTCAGGACAAACTTTTAAGTAAAGATAGGAAAGAAAGAAAAACTGTTTTCTTCTGGGTTACCTAACTTTAGTAAGGAGATGACGCATTATCTATATTTATATCTATACTTAAATAAAAATAACAAGTGTTGAAAATGAATGTCGGCCCATGGTTTAAAAGGCCCTGGCTTCAATTTGAAATAGCTAGAATAAAGATTTCAAAAAATGATAGTCAGTAAGTAGTAAAATAATTTAAAAAATAAATAAAAAAAAAAACATTTATTTCAGGTATTTCAACCCATATTAATTCATGACGACACACAATAAATAAAATAGCATTACATTAGAAATCACAAAACAATATAAATAAAATAAAATGCGAATCAAATTAATTAAAAACTGAATTTAAATTAGTTACGTTTATCAAAATTAAATCAAATTATTAAATTAGATTACATTAGTTACAATTCATTAACAAATTAAAAATACACAAACATATTAAAATAATTATAATGTCTGTATCGTACAGAGTAGTAAAATAATTCGTCTTAAGTATTTCAGATTAGTAATTCTATCGTTACAGAGTTAAAATAGTGTTTTGTTGCTGAAATAGACTTGTTTGAGAATTGGTGACGTAACACTACTCTATCATAGTAGTATTCCAATGATTATGTCAAACCCTACGTTTGGACCTCTCTGTCAGCACAGAATGTCATAATTTTATTGCTGACTGTACAGACGTGTTCACATCAACCATAAATAGGGGTACCTTATACTGCCGACATAAGACCCTTAAGACTCCATAAGAAGAGGTTTTGTAAAGTTTGATGTGGACGCGTCTGTACCATCTAAACGTTATGTATTTATGTGGACTAGTAACAAACCCAGTCTACAACTAGTTTACTGAATAAGATAAGCCATAACAACGGTTTGGTATGTGTTTACAATTACATCCGTGATTAACTAACCTATAATACATTAACTTTCCAATTAATACTTTATTATGTGTCACTGGCCTCGGTATCTAATTGAATTGCGAACCCTGCTACCTCCATATCTCGGTTTCCAGAACTCTTGGTACCTAGTTGGGAACTTTTTTAATTGCATCCCCTGAAGTTTGCAACGAATGGCATGCTGTTAAATACTAGAAAAAAGTTTTAAAGACACAGTGTTTAAGATTGAAGGTTTGCTGAAAAACAAGTTTCATGTGGTTTATGAATCAATTACATAAACTTAAACTTAACTCATTGAATTAAGAATTTATAAAACGTGTAAAAAATAAAGTTTATGTGTAGACAGACTAGCCATTTGAACTTAATTGCACTTAATTCGTTGAGTTTGTCAACTTTTTTGTATTTTTTTTTTGTTTTTTCAGGTTCTCCAAACTAAGAACCAGTAAGAACTATTCAGAACCCGGATAAATGTGTACAAAAACAACCTAATGCCTCGATTAAGCGACTCCGAAAATGAAGAACGAGAACAATGTTCACTTAAAAATGACCTTAGAACATTATTTTTGACACTACGATAAGGGGTTCCTTCACTTGTGTATGGTGAAAGGTGCTGGATTTTAAAAGTATCAACAACTTTAGAACATAAAAAGAACAAGATCTTTATTTTTAAAGATCTTTTTTAAGTATTTACTTTGAAAGCCTCAAATAACCAAAGAAAAACATACTTTAGTTGTCATAAAACTATATGAATTCTAGTTGCGAAATACAGGGCAGGTGACAACTGTGTGAATGACGTCATATTTTTTATTCTTTTCTATGATAACTGATGTGATAATACTGCTGAAATGATGGCGTAAGTTGCATCATACGCCATTGCTGGGGGTACCGTAATCTATAACACACTAGATAACACTTATTTCCATGACCGTTTATCATTTAATAAAAACGTAAACATTGATAGGGATTCTCACATTTTGCACCATGATTTCAACATTACCTACTTTGATAGAATTAATTCAATGGCCGTTGAATGACAATGCATGGTACCCATCGATATCTTTTTATTGTTTTAGTTGACCTGCTCACGTCATAACCAAAACTTGATAACCAAACGCTTTGGTGGCTTAGGTAGACGAACAATTTGCCAGAACGTCCGGTGTTCCAGGACTTTGGGCTTGGCTGTCAGACTTGGCAAGACGTGTTTTGAATTCTTCAAAAAAAACCCCAATTGACAGATCTTATTCGAATATGTAATTTATTTTTCAATATCAGGGGACATTATTCCATCCAGCCTGTTGTCTAGCTTTAAACTAGGCAAACCCTCAAAAGTAGGTCTTCCATCCACGAAATTCCTGCGACCTGAATCAGGTTCCTTGTCCACTTACCCACATTTTCGTAATCAGCTGGATGATCAACCAAGTGGGTTTAAGTCCGTAAGAGTCCGACGTAAACTCATCACGTAGTTTTCCCAGCCACAGGCCTCCCCTCAACTTTGAGGAAGCGCGAAGCAGAATCTACTCGCGGACTCAAACAATTACTTAACGAAAATTAAGAAGCACGAAGATGCTAAACAGATTCAACCATGACTAAACCTCGGTCGGGATGGACACCCAACTAATTCCCGACCCAGCGTGCGTTGCTTTACAACTGCACTTGTTCTAGATTTTCCCAAAACCATATAGGTAATACAAAATCTTTATCTTGTTCCATTTTTATTTGTATCCTTTTTCGTCGTGAATAAAAATATCCGACTAAGATGTTGTTCCGTAGCGTAAATATTTATCGGCAGCTTTTCACGGTTGATCCGGGAGAGATGACAAAGCGAAGCCTTATTTGCCGGCGGAACTCTCTAAGGAACGCCCGCAGTCTTGCTTCGTAACCGGGTTTCGTCGATGTAAACTTAAAGCAAAACTCTTTTAAAATGAAAATACTGTATGATTTTATTCTAAGTTTATTGCAAAATCTTCTTGGTAAAAGTATTACGTATCCTGCAGTAGTAAAAACATACTTTCGCTTTACGTGCAGCACACACATTTAGGACCTATGTGTCAATTCAGAGAGGTCAGATATATCTCTAGCGCCGTTCGGATGTAATAAATAATAGACACCGCCAAGAAGCCTTCTACCTCGCCCTAAAGTTAATTGGTGAAGAATGACTTTATTTATTGGTAAATAAATGAATATAATATTTGGGGATGTATTATATAGGAACTACAGAATAAAATAGTAGTCTTCCACTTGTTTATTTGAGTAACGCTGCAAAAACATAAATGAAACTGCAAATTATTATGTATTACGAGTATTATTATTCTTTATTAAGGAATATTTGAATGTTCCGTACCCAAATCTCTAAGGACTGGATTTTGAAATAAAATAAAAATAAATGAAAAAAACAACTGGCCGCCCAGAAAAGTCAAATTATTCTGTTGCTGACTGTACTTATGTTTTATTTATTTTATTTAACATTTGTCTTAGGGCTGATGGATGGTAGTAGAGACATGTTACGGATTGAAGACCACAGACGCAACGGTGTCTCGATGGATAGACTAGGTGAATAGGGTGGCAGAAAGTGATTGGATGAGAAAAGCAAAAAAATTCTTTGAAAACACTTAAAAATGGTCAACTTAGGTACTGTATTAATTTTAGATAGGTAGAAACAGTACGCAGGCTCAAAAAAATCATGTCTTTGAGTATTTACTTTAGGCCAGAAATGCTTGGTACAAGATTTTTATTCAATAAACTTGATTTTTTGCTAGTTAATAAATGCGTTGGATGAGAGCCGTTTAGTTTAGTCTAACCGGCTAACGGTTCAGTACATTAACTAACTGTCGTATTTCTTAATGAGCCTTCATATTCGCAATCGCTGTGTAATATTATGTAACCGGCACAATGACTTTTTTAGCAATTTCTTTCAATGGAATGCGTGCCTTTTCCATTTCACGTAATAATTCATCTAGACTGATGAATTCTCTACTTTTGACCCTAATAAAAGGAAAGAACTAGGTAATACTCATTCTGACTAAAACAGAAAATAATGGTGATCAAATTTCAATTTATATTATCGTTCATATTAAAAACCAATTTTGCTTCTCATAAAAGTAACTCTTCGAACAAGAATTGCCTTTCGTAACTCCCGCTTCTGATAATCCAGATTATCCGATATTACACCTTTTATAATATGCGGTAGAAAAAGGTGTGAGTAAGTCGAACATTATTTCATATTACCGTTTGGCATCACCAATGAGCCAAGGGGTGAGAGAGACATGATGTAGCCCAACTCTTCGTACAATTGGAAGGGATATAATAAATTGCCCATAATATAGGTCCCACTGCTGGGCACGGGCCTCACCTCAACTATGAAGTGGATTAAGCCGTACTCCAACACGAGGGCTCAGCGCGGATTGTTGGAAGGGTGTAAAATGTTAGTGAGCAACCTTGGTGTCAGATGTTATCAAGCCCCCCTAAGGCTAGGCTTTACGACTGACATCTAGTTTCTTCAACCGTGACCAACCGCTTCCGAAGCACGGAGCAGCTTCCATCCTATTTCCGACCCAGCTTGTGTTGCTTAACAAATGCGATCGTTGCCGATCCACTGCCACAACTGCACCACGAGCAATGATTAGGCATTTAATTTCAAAGCTATCCGGTCACTTTGACATCTTTTTTGAGCAAGGATTTTAAGGAACTATGACGCGGACTGAGATGCTGTATATGTTATGTGTTACAAACCGATATCTTCCTGAAACCTAGTTTGAGGTTGGGACCGGGATCTTGTGTTCCTCGGGAAATCAAACGGTCGGCAGTGGCGCTCGAACACGAATCAATTTGTTGGAGCCTCCATTTTTTTTCTCGCCTATTTCAATCTTGCGTGATGGCTGGTTACCTAGGCTGATGTTCAGCGTACCGCTTCGCACTTAGTAGTAACACTAAAAAATAATTTTAAAAAAATACCAATCTATCAAATACAAAATATGCAAGTGGAAATAAAAAAAACTTGAATCAAAGGCAAAAATAAATTAACCATTTTTGCAGACAGGGATTGTCCTAATCTAGGTATAAAATATTGTCATAATCTCTCATTCCACATTTCTTCAAAATATCATCCGTAAATCCAAACACAAATAGACAAAACATCTAAACACAGATCAGAGACTAATTCGGCACATTAATGTTTATCATGAGTTGGGATTGAACTCAGGAACTTCGCTATAGGCAGAACCTCTACACATTGTGCCAGCAGCCAGTCAAATATTTTTAAAGTTACCTCTTGTAATTTACATGTCTTATCAGTGACATGAAGAAGAGCTTATCACAGCCGATATGCACTATTGCCCTTTATGTCTCTGCTTAAACTTGTATATAAACCATTTTGCAACACGTTTTAGTCATTAGATGTTCAAGAGTGACCATTAGCAGTGTTTGTCATAGCTCATTTTGCAAAAATTTTGTGCTTGTGAAGTTGTGATTATTGTGAATCGTGCTAGTGAGTTTCTCAATAATACTTTTTTGGTTATTTAAATATCATAATTAGGCTCGGCAAGAAATAAAAGTCACCCATCTAATTGAAGCATCTAAGCAAACAACGCAATAGTACACATACATAGCCGTGTGTCATTTGAAATTATTACTATTCGAACTAATAATTAGTAAACAGCTGTTTGTATCACACTTAAAGTGTTAGAGATAACATTAAAAAGCATGCAATACTAAGTTAATTAATTAACGACATTCTTCAATAAAGACACACCTCTACACATTATGTCAGGCCAGTCAAATAGTTTTCGAGTTACCTATTAGGTATAGTTTATAATTCAGTTGTATTATCAGCGACATGAAGAAAAGAGCTTATCAGAGGCGATGTGCACTTTTGCCCTTCTGGTCTCTGCTTAGACTTGTTCATAAATAATTGTGCAACACGTTTTAGTTATTAGAAATGTACAAGATCCGTTAGCAGTGTTTGTCATAGCGCATATAAAAAAATGTGCTTGTGATGTGGCAATTATGATATTGTGAATCGTGCTAGTAAGTTTTTTTGAATAATATTATAGGGGTTTGCCTTTAAGATTATAACTAATCCTTATTAGTCACGACATTTTAAGGGTTATTATCTAATTAGGGTTTCCAAACAAACGAAGAAACAGCAGTGCATCATTGAAATTATTATAATTGGAGCAAATATTTAGTAATCAAACATCTGATTCTGTCTGTATCTGTCGTACTAAAAGTATACCCAGTTTCTTTTGAATGACCTGTACCCTCGATAAAATTATCGGAGTTCAAATGGATTATGCGTTTGTATGTAAACATTGAAATAATCTGATACTAAAATGTAAATAGTTGAAATAATAATCTGTTATTATAACGTTTGTACAGTACACTGATGTCTCGTGGAGTTTTCTGTGGTTATGTTCAATGAGCTTCAATACTATGTGTCTAAGCAACACGAGTGCATTTTATTGAATTGTTAATGGCAAACAAAACATTCTAAGTTAAAAATATAGTCAGCCCATTTGAATATTGGTTCCAAATGATGATTACCATTTACTTTACATAGAAGAAACACTTTTCTTCGGTACAATATAATGTACAACAATTAAAAGTCAATAACTGAGCACCAAAACGTCTCCGCTCAACATAATGTCTTGACATGAACCATGAGTCCCGCCGCGGCAGTTAAATATCATCTTGCATCAAAAACCATAGTCTACAATATATATTTTTCCCAATGTGGTGAATACAAGCCCTTACTTGAGCGGTAACATACTTTTTTTCTCATTTTTCCAGGACAACAAAATGAGTGCCCAGAAGTTCACAGTAGACCCTCCGAAGATCGTAGATCGTCATGTCAAGAAAACATTGTTTTGCGGTCCAGGACCTTCCGACATGTGGCCGTCAGTCAACGAGGCCCTTACCAGGCACCTCATTTGCAATATGTGCGATGAGTTCTTCAATGTAAGTGTATATCTTTTAATAAAATACCATCTATTTTTGACCCCCAATTTATGTTTATCAGCACATTACCGTATTTCCTGGCCGTGTATCTAGGATGCTGGAAATGAGCAAAAATGACCCATGTTCAGCAGTGGACTGCAACAGGCTGATGACGATGATTATGATGGGCAAGAATACCTTACAGTTCGGAAAAGTACTAGTACATAGGTGTTGTGTTCTAAATTATACACCTTCGATTTATTCGGTTCTCGGAAAGGGTTTTGAGATATCGAAGTTTAGAAACGATTGAGACTAACAAATATGTCGGTCTTTTCTAACTAAAACTGTGATACTACCTATTTAGCATTGTTGAAAGCTAGCAATTAGCATCTTATAATTTTAATAACTCATGTACTATCCATATACGGTACAGTCGACGGCACATCAGGCTAACCGTTTCCGGTTTTCACCTTGTTGTAGCCAAAAGACCGCAATACAGCAACTGTGAACTGACTGGAAATTGGTAGCGTGTATGGCGTTGACCGAACATTGAGTAAGGCACTTTTAAGTTGTAACTTTCAGCAAACTGAAATGAATTAAACCTCTCGGCTTCCCTCCAGGTGATGGATGACATTCGTGCTGGCCTCCAGTACTTATTCCAAACGCAGAGCAAGTTGGTGCTCGCAATGAGCGGCTCTGGTCATGCTGGAATGGAGGCTGTGATCTGCAACCTGGTGGCTCCGGGAGAAACCCTCCTTATTGCGTCCAGAGGCATGTGGGACTTCAGGGCTGACATCGTCGCAAAAAGATACGGTAATTTTATTTTTAACACAACGGTAAAAAGTAAAAAAAAATTTAAAAAAGCTTATTCGACAAGTATGCGACAAAGCAAGATCATGCTGGGCTAGCTAATCATAAATTTAAGCATTAAATTAAAATCGAGTTTTGCGCAATTCCGAATACTATTTTACTTTATTAGGAAAAGTCAATACATCAATTATCAAAAGAAATACGGTTCCTCTAGATTCCTAAAGATAGGAAAACCAGAAAAAGACATTCGGTCTTGGTTTTCAGGCGGGAATCGAACCCGCGTCTTTCGCAATCCATCATCATCATCTAGATTCCGTTATAGAAAGATCGGATGTTCTCCAACCATGGCATTTACCCATCATAGTAAGTATAAGTATTATTTGATTTCAGGCATTAAAACGGTGATAAAGCAGATTCCGTTCAACGAAACGTTTACTTTTGCACAACTGGAGTTCATGTTGGACGAAGTACGACCTACAGCAATGTTCATCACCCATGGAGATTCTTCAACCGGTTCTGTGCAGAATATTAAGAATCTTGGACATCTCTGCCACAAGTAAGTTCAATTCAAATGATACAAACAGTGATAGATAAGGCAGGATGAAAATAATGAAATTCTCTCGAGATATTGTAAACTCTCACACCATGCCACCTCATAGTTGAGGCCTGTGCCCAGTATTGGGGCGTACCTCTATAGGCCCTTTAAGTTATTTTAAACTCTCATATACGGTTTTCATCAGCTGGCGGAATTTTAATATTACAAATAGGGACAGAGAGGACGAATCCTTCAAGTTTAGTTTAGATAGAGGAGGCAATCTGAAGAAATTTACACGTACAGGTACAAATGCTACATCGGGTGTCTACTATGTTGTTTTTTTTAATATAGGTACCTAGTGCAGTATTATTCTAACTCCATTTATGAGATCAAATCTGTTCCAGGTATAATGCTCTCCTGTTGGTTGATACTGTAGTATCCATAGTAGCGGAGCCTTTCTTCATGGACGAATGGGGAGTGGATGCTGTGTACACTGGCCTGCAGAAAGCTGCCAGTGGACCAGCTGGGATTGCACCAGTGGCGTTCAGTGCTCGTGCTGAGTATGTAGCTTATTTTTCTTGTAAACCCTCAGTATTATTACCTAGGAATTATTCAGGCAGTTACTAAATAGGCTAGAAAACAAGGCATCTTCTAGTCTTAATAGTATTTAGCCGATGAACTGTTTCTTATTTTATTAATTAGGCATAAGGTAACACAATTGACGAGATGACAGTAAAATGTTGAGTCACTTGTGTGTATGATGAAAAATTTCAAACCTAGGTTTCTAAACTTGGCAAAATGTTTAATATCTCATCAACATGGAAAAATTTACCAATGAAATTTTACTTTTTTCAACTTTTTTAAAACCCTTAATATATTTTCATAGGCACAAAATAAACAACAGGAAACACGAACCACCCTTCTACTTTGATATCAAGGAGTTAGCCCTGCAATGGAACTGCTATTCAAACACAAGAAAGTAAGTAAACATGAATAAGATGAAATAAATAAAATAATTTCATTAATTTAATAAAAAATGTATGTACCGACACTTGTAGAGGTAAATCAAGGGTGGTTTAAAAGCTAAACCTAAAAGTTAAAATTGATAACATTCCTATAAAATGAAATTATTTATGTGAAATACTATGAATTAATTATGAACCTTAATTGTTATCGCCCATTTTTTTGTCATAATCTTAAACTCACCCACATTTACATATCATCAACAGGTACCACCACACAGTAAGCACGAACATGCTCTGGGCCCTCCGTTGCTGTCTCATAGAGATCGGTAATGAAACTCTTCAGAAGTCCTGGGAGCGCCATGACGCCGTCAACAAGTACTTCCACAAACTCCTGCAACGACTCCCAGTGCAGTTCCATATAGCAGACCCTGAGAAGAGACTGTCAACTGTCACTACCATAGCGCTGCCCAAAGAATACGACTACGCGCAATTTGTCAAGCATATGAGGGCACAGTAAGTATTCTAAGGTTACGGCCAACCAATTTGACTATTAAAACCATCATATTTTATAACCGACTTGGTGTAATAGTTAAGAAGTTAGCCAGATGTTGTGGGTTCACTCTCCGCACAGCAAAAACATTCGTGTGGTCTGAAATAATGTCCAATGGTGAAACCAGCTATGTGATCCAGCTTTAAGTGTATAAAACGTTCATAGACTGAGAAAACCTGTACCAGAATCTCCCCATAGGTACCATCACTTCATCACTTTCATTCGAAAATTATAGCCTCCTGAAGTAAGTAAGTAAATATTTATTTATTTTTTTCAGGCACGATATTCTCATCTTCGGTGGCATGGGGCCGACGGTGGGTAAGACTCTGCGCGTTGGCCTCATGGGAGTCAACTCGACCTTCCAAACAGCTGACGTCGTCTTCGATGCAATAGCCAAGACTTTCGAGGCTCTCAGAAGGAAATCATCTCTTTAGATTTACTGTTCTTATTAATAAATAAATGTTTTTATTCTTCGAAAGATTGTTTGTTTATGGACTTTAACTATTTGTAAATTAGTTTTATTTTGACTACAAAACACAAATGATGTAGGTACATATTTACAAGTGGGCGTGATAGGCCATATAAGTATAGGTGATATGCCGGCTTGACACCTTAAAAGAAACACCCTGTATACTCAGATTTAGAAAAAAACTTTCTCCGTAGCCTCCCTGTTTTGTCTTTTCTATTGTTTTTCATTTCTTTAACTTAAGCTGCAGAAATGAGTTTTGTATCTTTTTTGTATCCAATAAAACTATAATAAAGATACCTAAGTAATAAATTAGAAGTAATTTTCTTCCACATTAGCAACAGCATTAATTTGCCGTTATTAACATCCAAATGTTTATTACAGGCTATCGGCCAAAAGCGGTACGGATCGTGTGAAATTATTCGCCCCCGTGACCGACATTCGGGCAAGTAGCCGTGAAGTTCGGTTACCGGAATCGGGTTAATGTTTAGATTTAGTGCTAATAGGGTGGTTGTAAATTTGCTACAATGTTCTGGTGGTTGTGGCGCTATCGGATGGCACATTTGGCAAGTTCTCTGCGCCCCGGGCGGGCGACGCTTGCCAGCCTCATATTCGCTCCACTATCGTCTGTACTTGCATCCCGCGGTTTAGCAATTGTTTTAATATCCACTGTTTAAATGGCAGATCGGGGTTAAAATGGGCTTCCAAGACCTATTTTAAGAGCGCAAAAGTTAAACACAAATATAAAAGACAGTTACTGCTGAGTTTTCCGGAACTTGATAACATTTTGCAAATTCTTTTCTTGTTGAACAAATCTGAGTTGAGTTGAGTTGTCTGTTTGTAGCCAATTTTTAAATGATTCAGTAATGACATGATGATGTCCAACCAATTCGATTATGCCACTGTCTACGAATCCAAAACAATATTTCAATAGATCCTTACTCCCAATCTTCACAATCATCACTATTTAACACTGAGTAAAAACTAAGGAACCTATTACTTTCATGGCGACTGATAATTATATTCTTAAAGAGCTTGCAAAAACTATCAACTAATTAGAAAAGGAAAGCAAAGACTTTAGACGGCAAACGCAGTATGCGGACAAATTTATTTTGGAAGATACTTTTTCTCCACTGTCATCCACTTTGGATATCTACGGGAATGGTCGCAGATGATGATGAGCTAATAGAGGATAAAATTATCTTTCTATTAAAGCAAGTCATCTCACGCAATGTCGACAAGTAGGTACTTACTTTAGGTGAAAGATAACTTGTTTCAGTAAAATGTGTACCCATTAGTTCACCGACACTCCTCCTAAGATCGTGGATCGCCAAGTCAAGAAGACATTGTTTTGTAGTCCTTGACCTGCAGAGTTCTGGCCATCGGTCAACGGAGCTCTTACCAGGCACTTCATTTGCAATAATTATGTGCAATGAGTTCTTCAATGTTTGTGATAATCGTCCTTCTTACTATCCTAACCTAGTCTGATAACTGTCTATTTAGTCCGGAATGAATACTTGTCTTTTAATACGAGTACATCGCCTTTTCATACAATTGGTAAAATGTCTAAACAGATTTTCAACTCATAGGAATCAATATTCCTTCTGGCGTTTTCTTATTTTTGAAATACTTTCCATCAGTCACTTGTTGTACTTTAAGGTGTTCCAGGTGTTTAAGGTGCTCAAAAACAGTTAAACAGGTTCTTCGTTAAGCAGAGTTACTTTTTTGTTTGTCACCTAAAATTTCTGGTTTTTGGTCACGACTTTCTAATTTTTGGTGGCGTGGGGCCTACAGTGGGGAAGACTGCGGGTGGGCCTCATGGGAGTCAGCACGACCTTCCAAACTGCTGATAAAATCTCCGTCTTAAAATATTTATCGCGCTGTAAGCTTGCCATGTTACCAAATCTGAATAGGAATTAAACAATAGTCGAATGCGTTGAAAATGAAATCATACTACCTAGTTCGTTAGAATTATCGAGTATGTTTTAATTTTTCCAGTGGCTGTATGGCGGTTTTATGTTGTTATCACTGTTCAATTAACATGTCTTCGATTTTATGTATATAAACTCTGGCAAACCTACAGGCTTTGAATTTGGAAATCATTTAGTTCTGAGGCTAGGAAAATAAAAATGAATCTAAGAAAGATAAATGAGATCCTATTCAAAACTTAAGGTCTGTAAAAGTTGTAATGGTTTTATTAGTTTTGTACTGAGACATGGTCGCTCACAATGGGCCTCATAAGAAAACACAAGGTCACCATACGAGGGTTATGTTCGTATGGTGACCTTGGCAGAAATGATCAAATCCGTAGGTGAATAAGCTGCCGTTGTAGCCCAGCGTATTAGCAGGTTGAAGTGGCAGAGGGAAGGGCACATAGCACAAAGAACTGATAGCCACTGGGGCCAAAAAGTTCTCGAGTGGAGACCATTTGAGGCAAAACGCAGCATAGGACGCCCATCTGTAACGTAGGCAGATGTCAGAGTTTCAGTGGATGCAGGCCGCTCTGGAAATGTATGGGGGAGGCCTATGTTCAGCAGTGGACGCCATGTGGATGTTGATGATGATGATCTGTTCATCATCATCTAGAAGTGTTCTTCTAAGAAAAACAGATTTATTTTGTTTTCAGGTAAATTTTGTTACACTGCCGTCTAAATTAATGAAAGACAATCATGTATTCACAGGTAATTTATTTCATATAAGAACTGTACGATGATTTACAAACTATTGACTGGATGCACCTAGTCAACCTAAATTGAAAATAATTTAGGTGTATGATACCAAAATTGTGGATAGTAAGGTTTTGTTTAACATTGTATGACAGGTCAATGCGTAAAACTGATTTAAAAAGTTAAATATCATCTCCAAAGACCGTATAACAGGAGCATATAATTCTAATATTATTAAATAGAAAAACAATGCAATACAAGCGATTTCATAGTATCCTTTATGGCCATTAGTTATGTTATTTGCAAGCCATAGGTGTCTACTCTTCTATTGTTAGATCATACAAAAAATTAAAATCAAGATAACTCTTGCTTAATTGAGTGATATTCTCATAATGTCAAAAACAAAACTTAATATAGCCAATATAACACTATAATACAATTTGCTCACAATTTTGATGGACTAGAACCCACAACGAAACCACAGTTTTTATTTTACAAAGATTACAAATTTTTTGGCAATGTTTACGGAAAAAATCCTAAATATCATGAACAAACATTGCCGGAAAGGCAACAGAATACTTAGGCCTCCTGAATATTATATTAAACATGTCTAACGATAATGGAATAAGAATGGAAAGAAATTACAAAATATTGTTTTTCATTACTTTCTACTGTTTTCAGTGCAGGTATATTTTAGTAAAGGTTTTACAGAATCATCAGATAACAAGCAGACGTATTTCTATCTAAATGGCATTCATTTCCATCACATCAACACATTATTTGGACTAGCTTCCTTAATTACACAACTAAAAGTTAACCTAGTAATTAAACAAAACTAGTCACGAAATACACATAGACTACGCTTAACTATATCCATTTTAATCGGTACAATCTTTATTGTTATCAGTATAAAATAGTATACATGTTAAAAATATGATATCTAGAGCAAATATTACGGATTATTTACAAGTTTTCTTAGATAATAAAGCATCATCTAAAATTTTATAGAAGGTATAACCACAAAATCATATTTTGTATTTGTGTGTGCTCTTATAAATTGAGGTATTTCTTACCAATACAAATAAACAATACAAAGTACATTCGATTTTAAGTAGTTCATTACAACGTTACTACGTGGAAAATTATTGTCACTACTGGTTTTACAATACATTAGTAACTGACGAGTTTTGTGGTCGATACGTAAATAGGTACAAGTAATATTTTAGTCAATTACTTACTTCGACACTAGGTGGTTACTCATTAATGTAATCATTAATAAATTCAATTTCATTGAGTGTAACTACAATCGTGCTGTATTATTAGATAATTACAAAACTAAGAGCAAATGCACAAACAAGACGACCAAATAACACAAGTTTGTGATGGTTCAATACACATACCTACACGCGCTATGTTCCCGTATCGTTACATTAGAAAAGTAAATAAATATGCAAATAAGTAATAATTAAAGTAATAATTTATATTTACATTAAGAAAATATGGCACATCTTTATCGACCGCGCTCGCGCCATATCCGAACACGCCGAGCGAGCGAGCCGTTCGAGCGAGCCGTTCGACTTAACACTACAATCGTTTCAGTATCGGAAAATATAATAATGCGCCTTTCAAATTTTGGGACGTCTCATAATACCAATTAAAATACCGGTGGGTAAGTAAATATTCACGGCGTGCGCCGGATCTGAGTGTCAACTGCGAGTTTTATTCGATCATACACATCGAGTGCGTAAGCGCAGACTTATACGCTTGAAGTAATTTTCAACGGAGGCACCCCGAATGCTGTACAGTCTGATACCCGTCTTCACTCATGAATCAAACTTGGCTTCATAACGAAAAAACCTGATTAAAAATTTCGAGCAATCCAATTGAACCAAGTTATTGGTGAACTGTGTTAAGTAGGTGCGTACTCAAGTTTTGTCTGTGAATTGGTTTGAGTGATCCTATGCGTTCATCAGCACTGTGGGACCTCATAGCATGGCTTATAAATACGAGGGATACCCACAAAAAACTCAAGGAAGGATGATTTGAAGCTATCCAACTGGACAACGCACGATTTTCAAAATCGTGTAGTTAGTGGAGTAAACTCAAGATGAAGAGGAGTAAGTAGTAAGTAATAATCTGTGAAGGGGGTAGTAACGTTTACACGCTTGACGAGTGTGATCGAATAAACCTCTCAGTTGCCACCCTGGGTCTCACAGACCCGACGCGCTAAAGCTACCTTCGTCGAGCGGCTCCGGCCGCGCGGCCGACCGCCGCACTCCACCAACTCAAAGAACATGCGCTGCCCAGCTGACACTGATCAACTTCCAAACTTTCAATAGATTTACTAATCAATGTCCAATCTTAAGCCACAGTGCCTCAAAAAATCAGCAGTAAGTAACACAACACACTACATGCCGATATATTTTATTGTAACAATATTTAAGAAGAATCCCCGAAAGCTTTTAGCTGACCTAGTTAGTAACTCAACAATACCTTCGAAGCGATAAGTTAAAGTCCAGGGACCCATTCCAACAGGCCCTGTGGCGTAAGTCAGCAGCGACGAAGTTCAGTGTCAGCGCAGCGCTTTTAGGACGCATCTAAAACTAGACACATTCGAATCGCACGAGTACATAAAAATATATCAGTCTATAGAGCGAAGCGTTCACTCACTTATTCTACAGCAGTCTGGGGTATAGACTAGTGTTGCCGAACTATCGATAGTTTCAACTTCAATAGTTGACTTAGTAAAACCTTTGTCCTATCGATACGCGTATAGATACTATTGATGTCGACTGGTGTCCGTTACCGTAAATTATGATTTCTTGGACCAGTTTGATTTTTCGATAGTACCTGTAGTTTAGTATCGACTATCGCTGGTTGAGTACCGCGACAACACTAGTATAGACGAGGGCGCGACGCGCGACGCGCAGGCGCGCATAGGGCGCGCTTGGGGCGCTCAGCTGGGGCGCGGCGGCGCGCGCTGGCGCCGGGTCCGCGCGCACGCGCAGCACGCGTCGCCGCGTCGCCGTCGCGCGCACGCCGCGCGGCTGCAGCGCTTGCGCACGCATGTCAATTCGCCATCCTGTTGAACAAGGAATTATGAAATTCTGTATGTAAAAAAAAACAATCGCAAGTTTATTAGATAAACTCGCGATTCATTTAGATATTGCTGTTATTTTATTTGTTAACTATAGCTTGGCACACAACTTTTCTTGTTTCACTAGATTCATACACACATAATATGCTGTCAAAATACCAGGGTCGCTGCAGTTCTTGTTGTAACTGGGTACATAGTTGCTTTTTATGTGTTTCTCATACCTACCAGTCTTTGGCCCATTTTTTTTCTTTCCTTCTTATATTCAAATGGTTAGTAGGAGATACGTTGACTGTCCCGGTAATAGTGAACGGAACATCCAGAAACCCACACATCGGCGACCGAAGTCAAGCCAATCGTTGTAAAGCTACTGCCGGCTACAACGCTATCAAATTGTTCTATGCGCCAGTATTGGATAATTTATTCACATAGAGCAATTTGTGTCAATTTATTGATTTAGGTAGGTATGATGATTTTATAATTACCTTGCACCGACACGTGACACATCTTTGCTCGCCGTGCGAGTGTATGGAGGGATGCACCTCCTTGCCGTTGGGGAGGGGTCCGTCGGGGAACTTGCAGCCGCCCTCAGCGAGGATCTCCTCGGCTGTTCGCGGAGCTGCCTGGTCTTTTGGCGTCTCGTCTTCTGGTTTCTTCGCTTTTACCTGGAGTCAACGTTGTATTGGTTTAGGATTTCAAATTTAAGAACTGGTGGGATACATAATACTTATTGGATAGAACTCAAATAGTATAGGACATGAAGCGTTTCTGAGCTCGGTGATTACCCAAGATTAGTGTAATTTAGAACAGCAAATTCAGTATGAAGTATTAGATCGTATGGGAACTGTAGTAAAGACGAGTGGTCAAGGTTAACAACGACGTCAGTGTCTGCATTTGCTCAAGATTACTTACTATAAGACCATCAAGTAAGCAAGGTATTACGATAAATAGATGGACTGGAAAACAGTCACTACGAAAAACCGGCGGATCAGTAGCTATATCGAAAGTCTGGGTCGCGATGTCAGCTGATGTCGCGGTAGTGGCAAGAAAACAATGGAAGACGATAGAAATATATATTATATGACGATATGCATTTCTTTTTGTATATAAGTAGGAAATTAAGTGTAGAGTCAATCTGAAAGGCCCTTGTAGGTGCTAATGCAATATAACTAACCTCTGGACAAACTCGACAGCAAGACTTCTTATCCGGTCTGTACGCTTCCCTTTCGGAGCACCTCAGCGGAGGACACCTCACTCGAGGACACCGGACCTGCCTGGTGGAGAACTCGCACGTACACACTGCGCAAGTGTCGTAACCTTCGGGGACCAGGTATGGGTGCCAGGAGGAACCAGGCGCGTGGTACTGGCCGGCGAGGTGACATCCGTGGGATTCGTTCCAAATCGCTGTTGTTGAATCTGAAAGGTATCAGAAGATTCTGAAAATGGGTGTTGTTTGACCAAACTAAGTATTGAAAGGTTAATTAAGTGTAGTTTTCATATCATAATGTCTACTAGGAATTAAGAGACAAAAGTTCAAGCACCAACCCAATCTTCGGAGCTTTCATGTGGATCGAAGTCTTATTCGTAAGTTACGTTGAAAAAAAAATCCACTCAGGATTGACTATAACAATAAAACCTACTATAGATATTTAATCATCAAACAGGGCCATATTCAGCCGGTGTGCACCGCAAGAGATACGATTTACTAGCCATTTTAGGACTTCGACCTAGAAAACACAAGTGAAGATAAAATCGTACTGGTTTTCAGGTTAATCCTTGAAAACTATTCATATCAATATGTATGGTATAAGAATCAATATTCAACTTACTAGTGCAGATAGGACAACACTGCCCTGATGGCTGGATTGTGGGCACGCTGCAGTTGACTGGTGGACACCGCACAGGGTCGCAGCGAAGGGCGCCGTGCACACAGCCGCACATGTGACATGACTGCAACATAAAAATAAAACCCTCTAAATCAAGAAGACGGCGAGGTGCGTAATATTGAAATTACAAATTAATATGTGGAAAAGCAGGATACGCCTTCTAAGCAAGACGTTTGAATATTAATTAATGAACTTTAGGTCTCCCCTTATATTTAAAGAGAGGCCAGTTAAAAGTCCGCAACATTGCAGGTGTGAGTATCACGACGCATTTGCCACGAAAATGGTGATTATTTTGCCTCTACCAATTCTTACTTCTTCTTCCAATCTCTTCTCTTCTTCTACCAATTCTTTACGCTATTTACGCTGCCCACTGCCACCACTTAGTTGCCAACCGGGACACTTATAAGACTTCAGTTCTTCCACTAATAGATTCCATGCTTACTGGCCCCAAAATTGCTATCGTGATGGATCAGGGTTTGGGTGGTACTTACATCTACGGCCATCCATTGTGCGCCATCTTCGTAAAACCTCCCAGCATAGTAACAGGAAGCCGTATTGGACAAGGAATTGTCCGGTGGAGAAGTGTTGACGTGGCTCGGTGCGTTGGGGCTGAGCTCGTTGCCGCCGGTCCAGGGGCCGGCTGGCAGACACGATGGTGGCACGCTTATCTGAAAACGCAAGTGTAAAAGTTTCAAACAAAAATAAAAACCAGGAGATACGTTTTTTGGGGAATCTGTCGGTCAGTTTTTTTTCTGCACTTAATACCTTACTACTATTTTAATGATTCATCTATGTATCTTAGATCTTTAACTGCACAAAAAACATCAGTAATCAAATAATTTAGCAAAATATTTTCATGAACATTGTGGTATGCCCAAAATAGGTAACTATTTTAGCTTGAAACCATAGATAAAACCATGCCATAAAAATAGCCATTTTCTTGCGGTCAGAACCCTTTGCATTGGTATAAAATATTGCAACTAACTTATGCACCTAAAGTAGCTTAATTCAATGATGATGACTTACCACATAGCTTGGCAGAACTTAGCAGCATGAACAGTAACAATTTTATTAAATTTTAATCAATGTAAGAAACAACTTTGTTTAGAGGCAATAGAAAAAAAACGCATGAGCATATTCAAAATAATTAAAAGAACACGTACAAAGGCCAACAAAATGGGTGAATCCAAACCAAAATAAACCGAAATCTCCCATGAGAAATGTTTACTCATACATGACGTAAACCGAAATCTGCCATCATGAGTAAAGTTTACTCATCCATGACGTAAATATCAAAACCTATTGAATATATTTGAGAGATAGGTTTTTAAAAGTAGTTTTAACCGTAGTTTATATGTTGCAGAAAACCCGATTATTTAGTGTTTACATATTTGTGAGTTTATGATAGCCTGGTGATGATATTTCACTGGTGCAAAATTAAAAGAGGTCCTCTTTTACGTGATCTGCTTAGAGTTGGGGTGTGGCCTGCGCCCAGCAGAAGGATATTCGGACATGTGAGGGTACCTAGTTGTTGTGACCCTACCTGAGGTAATTGCGTACGCAGCACAGCAGTGTCATTGTCGGAGACCCTGACGTCAAGATACGCAGAGCCGAAGTGCAGCGCGGTCAGCTCGGCCGCGGTGGTTTCCAGCACGCAACCCTTGATGTCATAGGGTATACGCGGCCGTGTGTTGACGTTTGACTCAAACTATCTTACAGTTCAGGTATGGCCTGACGATAGAACATAATTATGAAGGCTGTTGGGGTGGCCCTACCTGTGGTAATCGTGTACGCAGCACAGCAGTGTCATTTTCGGAAACCCTAACGTCAAGATACGCAGCGCCGGCGTGCAGCGCGGTCAGCTCGGCCGCGGTGGTTTCCAGCACGCAACCTACAATGTCACAGAGTATGCGCGGCCTTGTTTTGACGTTTGGCTCAAACTATCTTACAGTTCAGGTATGGCCTCTTGTTATGATATAATTTTAAAGGCTGTTGAGGTGGCCCTACCTGTGGTAATCGCGTACGCAGCACAGCAGTGTCATTGTCGGAGACCCTAACGTCAAGATACGCAGCGCCAGCGTGCAGCGCGGTTAGCTCGGAGGCAGTCGGCTCGAGCACGCAGCCCTCGATCCCGGAGAGTGCGCGCGCGCCGCCGTCGCTGCCCGCGTGCGTCTCCAGCCAAGCGGAGAAGGCGCCGAGGTTGCCGTTTACTGTAATCTGAGATGAGGAGTCATTTGGTTATTTGGCAACAGCACTTGACCATCGAGTATGGGTTATTTTATTCATAAGTAGGAAAGAACTGTATTTAAAACCTAATTCGTATCTACATGTACTCAATCTTAGTTTAATATTATGCAGAATACAAACAAAATATTATAATAAGGTGCATGGTGGCGGTGTAAGAAAAAGGCCTACTTAAATTTAAGTCAAATCGGTAGCCTGATGAACAACTGTTGACTGTAGGTACTCAGATTTCGGATTGCATATTGCACGTGTCAGTTGTGCCGTTCCGAAATGAGAAACAAAATTTCTGGCTCCTCTCTGTGCTGAGTCTGGTTGTTCGGTACTTTCGTTGTGTTTGGTCCCCATAACACCAGAGAAAATCTCACTTTGGGATCAGAACAATGTGTTTTTATTTCTTAAAAATTCAAATAAACAAACCTCATAATGCAATCCACACAAAGCGTCGACTGACAACCAAGCTAGGCCTCCGATGGGAGTCGCGGTGACTGGCAGACGCACGTCCGTGCGGCGGAGCAGCGCAGGGCCAGCGCTCGCTGCGTCCGGGAGTGGGCGAGACACCAGCCTTCCACGTAGTACTGGCGGGCCTGAAATAATTAAATAACTCTTATTATAACCCTCCTCCATCGAATACTAACAGCAATAAAAACGAATGAGACAAAACTCAACAATATTAAAAGTGGTGCTGTAGGTTTGTTTGAGATTTTATGAATAAGGGTGTAAGTCTGTATTAGTCAAATTGCAGCTTTTCCGCAGATAAAAGTGTCAAATTAAAGAACAATGATGAATGAAAGTCATATTAAGCAAACAAATCTATATAACGGTGAACCTGATAAAAAATATCTTAGCTGAATCGCTAATAAATGTCTGTTTCGCTCAAGTAATGCTGCTTCATAAAATCACTCTCGCTGATCGGTAGAGCAATATTGAATTCTTCGGGGCGCTTAGTTCTGCAATGGTTACTATAAATGACTCAGACTTTTGGTGCATGGAAGCCACTCTAGCGGGCCGTTTTGGCCGTTTCGAGCAGGAGACGTCTCAAGTCTGCAAGTGATTAGAGTCATGATTGAAGTAAACTTACCAACATCAGCGCCAATATGCACAGCGAGCTGATCATCATAAAGCGGCGGGAAGATCCTCGCGCTAGGCCTGGCCAGCACCCCGATGCGGGTGTCCAGGATCTCCACCTGCGAGTGCCGCTTGCCCTGCTCCTCCACCAGAGTTATCTTTGGCTCTGATATACCCATGTTGTCCACCTGATATGAAAACGTCCCATTAAAAATAATTGTACGGAGAGGCCTATCAGTTTGAGACTAATATACATTTTGCCAACCTCTATTGACTGGAAAATGAATTACTATGTAACGCTTGTAGTAACTCGCCTTGGCTTTTTAGATCGTTGTTCTATCAAGCATTATTAGTGCTCATTAGGAAATCGTTAAGGTGACACTCACACCTCGTTATCTAGAAGGTCACTGAACCCTAATTGACAGTCATTTCATAACCTATTAGTAAATAATCTTTTTCTGCCTATTTATATTTTTTCCACTTAGTACTGAGGCTATTTGAAGCACGTAGATAAGTTACAATAACTAGGGCAAGAATTTGTTAATGAACGTATATAACGCCATTATGTCTTGATTTGGGTATAAAATTACATTGGCAAAATATGATTAAGTTTTACTCAAGGTATTTCCTAAAGCATTCTTAGTACATACCTGTATATCATAGACAAGCGAGCCGTCTTTGTCGATGTAAAGCAGAGCAAGTCCTTCAGGAGTGGGTGAAGCAGGTGGTCTCTCCGCGACCAGAGATGCGTGAAAGACCTCACATGCCGCTCTCTGTCTCACGCTGCCTGTAATTCTCCGTTCAGGGTTCCCGATCGACTCAACTGTTAGACTGAGCCGACCTCTGGCCAAAGATCTCAGTTCCGCAGCCGAAACTGGAGTCGATACTTCGAGAACATTAATTTCGTAGCTTGGTTTCGGAACTTTTTGTACCTGAAAAAAGTATAGTTCGATCACCTACGATCTAAAAGCAAAGCAATGTATTAGATCCATATTAGTTGTTAAACTTACGTCGTCAATAATAGTTTGGTTTTTCTCAGGGAGGGTTAGCAACACCCTCACAGCTTGGTCTCTCGATGCTGGGGTAAAAACTCCATTATACAGAAGAGCTAAATGAAGACTTGGTGCAGCTCCAGCTGCCCCTGTAACCACTGCTGTGCCTCCCCACCATCCTTCTTCCTGACCAATGGTACGGTAATCATCGCAGGGGCCATTACCAATTGAAGCAGGAGGATGATCAGGCTCTAGTAGCGAAGTAAACATTTCGGATGACAAGGCCGGGTACCTACGAAAACATGTAAAATTTTAACTAATTTGCACGTAATTATTGAGGAAACTGTAAACAACCAACAGTTTATAACTACATGTGATTCTTTATTTTAATTCCAACCAAGCCTTTGCATTAATCAACGAAGTCAATGCAATTTACCGTGTGTCGTCATTGCACATGAATATTCAATTGAATAGCACAACCTTAATATAGAATCAAATGTATGGTTTAGCCATTAAATAAATGTTCTCACTAGCTAAATAAATCCATGATTGCTTTTCGGTGAGATCAAAAACTGCAGCCAATTGATCATTTATAGCAGTGCGAAAAAGGATGACTCATAACGCGCAAGACATGTTGGTATTTTCCTAGATTGATTACCAAGGAAGCGAGGGACTTTCCGTTAGTAATCACACGGTTAATTTGATTTGCAATCCGCACCGAACAATAAGTCGTCTATGTATACGGCGAATCGTTCAAGGGTAAATGAAACGCATCGTACGTCGACTAGACGAATTGCTGCCATAAAACAGGACGAGGAGCCATGAAACATGGTTCCGCTATAAAATGACTATGAAATTTATCAAGCGTGCCGTACCTACCTATTGATTCGCCCGCTGAGGGCGCTGTCCATGGTATTGTTCCGCTCATCACCCCATACTAGAGCTACGTATAGAGATCCTTCTCTCAGTAATCGTTTGTATTCTCGAGGCACTCGGCGCCAAACTCCACATAACTGGAAAATAAGACTCAATATTTTAGCAAATTCTAAACTTAATACATCATCGCAGTTTTGTGTATGCATTTGTGTCTTAATTTATGTATCCGCATCAAGTGGGGACATGATGCGTATATCTTCATTGGCTAGGTTGGAGTTGTTTCCTATAATCAGTAGCGCAAAAAGCAGAGTAGCTGGCAACCAACAGAGCCGACAAGTTTGTCAGAATTTAATTACAGTAAATCAACTTACCTTATCTGTTTTATCCTCATAAGTAGCATGGATACCAGGAGCTTTCTTCAAAGGATGCTCTAAAAGCAACCGCCCCCCTCTATCCAGGAACAGCAGTGCCCGAGGCTGCACTCCCATCGTTGGTCCAAGCAGCACGGACCAGTACAAGTGCCGTCTACGGAAGGTGAACCTTGCAGTGGCCACGCCTGTTGCCACAGGCACTCCCGTCATGTCATCTCGTCGAATACATAAAGGTGACCGGCCTGTGAGGAGTGCCCCGAAATCTGCAGAAAGCATTAGGCAAATGTTAAGTCAAATTGACTCTTCCACAAAACTTACTATGATCTTTCATTCAATTTCATTCTTACGTTTCATGCTCAGCTCGTCATCATCTGTAGCAATAACCACCGTTGGACTGTCTTCTTGAATTATATCGGGTGCTGAAACAATAAAAAATGAATAACTATTTCTGCTGAAATCAAGGACAGCAATAAATAACTCAGTAAGTACCATTGCATTTGATACAGAGCATTATTCAGGATGTTGTGTAGTATCTAACAGATTAATTCGGCCAACCACTTAACTCCAACATAGCGGTAAATTGATGTCACTTTTCATTTAATACAAGATTGCACAGTAATGAAATTATCATAGAGTGTATTACCATTTAAATAAACCTTGCATAATTATATGATTTATTCTTAGTTAAGAATTAAGTCTTCATCAAATGTTTATTTCCACACCTCAGCGTCTAAGAGTTAATTAAGCCATCCATTTGAAGAGGGAGATAATATTTAGAAATCTGAGTCTCTTATGCGCTGTAGCCTATTCAAACAACATTGTGTTTTCAACGTGAGTACGACTTACACTTTCTCTATTCAATGGTATATTATCTTGATCGTGAAAACATGTCGGACAATCTATTAATTGCAAATGATGTATGTCGCTTCTGGATTCCTAATGTGTATCACCACCCACATTTAGCTAGCTTGCTGTTCTTACAGTGTTGGGAATAAGGCCTAAATTTGCAACGATGGGGCGCGTCAAAGACTGAAGTTGACCATACCGGCGATCGGTTCGCAAGACCTCCCCGACCCTTCTATTCGGCTTGATTGGATCAAATGTTATTCAATCGTAGCAGGACTGGCCGCGTCTAGACGGCGACGGTAGAATTTGCGCTTTGCATAGCTTTCTTGTTTGGTCTGCTACGTACAGAAATAGAGAGAGCACTGACATTTCGTGCGACAGTTTGATTGTACCCGATTTGTAGACGCGCTCGTTAAATGCTCGTAAACGCTAACGAATCTATGTTGAATATCAGATTTATTAAATTTCCGTAACTAAATATAATAGTCGCAAGATAATGCGTCGAGAAGTTCTATGGAATTTGCATGTAAGTTATTTACACTAATTGTTACATGGTAGAGTTAATTACTGCCTAATGGCATTCTTATTCAAATATTCACATAAAATGGCCCTAAGTAGGTAGTTCTGAATGCCATAAATAATAGAGCTGTACCTACTTTGCAAACCCAATAAATTTATGTTATCTGATTATTCGAAGTATGCAGAGGAATAGGTTGATCAACAAGCTGGCTTAAGTCTAGTAAACAGAGTGATGAGCGCGCTTGTTTACAGGTTCGGATAAATAATATCCGAAGGCACACTGTGATTGCTCAGTCCGGCGCCAACATTCATATTTCACTCTGTAAATTCATTTAATAAGCGAGACAGCCCTAAATTTATTGGCAAATGGCGCCAATGTGGCGATGATTTGATCTAGGAAACTTGAAATAACAACAAAGAGTAGGATGAGCAAACGATTCGGTATGAGAGGGGCACTCTGGGCAAAGAGAACAATCCGTTTTGCAATGTAACTGGCATCTTTATTTTGTACACCATTCCAAACAAACGAGAACGTTGTCAGATACCTATTTTAGAATTCAACGCTGTTGTTGGTTTTGAGCTATATATTTTAACATTCACACTTATACATTAACCGCGAAAACATGTTTTGCATATAAATATGCCAGGATATGATAAATCAAATTTGATGAATTACGCTGTTTACAGAGGCCATCAATCTGAGTCACAAATACGGTGTATAGTGTGGAGTAAGTTAGATTTTTCAGTAGCATTGCTCAGTGTTCTGGAATGCCTAACCCTAAATAGAGCGAAGGCGCACTCGTATGCGGCGCCGAGGCACCTTTGACTCGTGCTGAGATCAAGACGCGCTTGTGTGTGTGTCGATAGTGCTGCCAGGGTGACGGTTTTTTTTTCAAATTATACGACTTCAAATATTGCGCTTAATTATTTTCGCATGTGGTTAGGTAGAGCAGGGACGTTCTGCATTTTTTACCGTACCTAAATATTATTGTTATCTTTAAAATGTACTCCATTATTTGGTTTTCAAACTACTCGGAACATTGTCATTATTGGAGACTAATAATACTTTAGACAATTAGATTAGGTACATACCAATCACGTTCACGTGTTTCTGAAAATATTTCATAAATAACTATGTGTAAAGTAAATTAACTTTCTCTCAGTCCATTATTATAAATACATTTGGTATTTATTTATTAATTTTTCTGTTATGTAGCGTTCACAATGTGCTATTTTCAAATTGATATTTACGATAATGTCCGTCTACATAACGACGTAGATGAATCTAGAAATTCTCAAAGTATTTCAAACATCAGATTTATTTAAAACATTTTACACTGGATTGGAAACGACAGTGTTCAAATTTACTCAGAAGAATTTGCCTACCTGCCTTTTAAGTGTGTACAAGTTGGCAATGTGCGTACGCAGCTCTCGCACAATCCGTCAACGGCGCCACAGTATAAACCATATAGTAGGTTATCTAAGGCCGCCCGCCGAGTTATTAGCCTAGCGTGCACACAGACATGCGGCACAGCCCGTCCGTACTGCCGCCTCCCTATGCCTCCCTATTTTATGCTAGCCTGTGCGTGATATTGCGACAGGGTGCGCGACGCGCACGCACACATTCAAACCGAGAGCGGCACGTTTGTATGTAGATATTCTACTGTATGGTTTATACTGTGACGGCGCCTCGTCGGCCGGTGCCACTCATTAATGTCATTTAGCGCAGTAACTGCTGAAAGTAACCTCGAGACGTGACGTGACGTGACTTCACTTCATTCCGAGTCTAGTCGCGGCCGTCGTCTTTTCGCCTTTTGACGCGTCAAGTTTTCCTACCGCGTGATGTAACTAGGCGCCGCCTAGACGCAGCGCTGTACAGATACGAAATTTAACTGATAGGTATTGTGTTAAGCCGTTGCCACACTAAGTGCTCTTATGTAGGTGTTGAGGATATCTTGCGATAATTAAATTCAGGTGTTTCTTAACAGCTCATACGTTTTCCTAATTTTCCGACACCGATTCTATTAAAAACAGTCACAACCGTAAAAGCTACGAATAAATATATTAACATCTTTTCGTATTTACTTGTTAATTTTTTCATTGAAACTTTTATCTTAATGCAGAGAAACAAAACCCTAAATACAATTTAAGCAATCATTTATATGATTTGTCTGATGGGAAAATGCATTTAATATTTGCAATAAGAGCACTAGCAACCCTTTCCCTTGCTTTCAGCCGTCATAAAGCGTCGCCGTCGGTCAATAAATACCCGATATTTATAGACTACGGAAATGAAATGACGAGTCTATCTGCAATATTACTTTCATCATGGAGTATAAAATTGCAGTTTGTTTTATTGAGGAGTCGAGCGCCGATTGAGCAGTGCGAGTGCTAGCATAGCAAGTTTAGTGTTCGGCGTCGCGACCGACAGTTAACGGTTGCACGAGATCATAATGTCAAACATGAGTGAAAATACTAACCGTTTCCCGTGTCAGTGTTCATTTAACCCCTTAAACTTTTCAAAACCCTTTCTTAACGGTTGTTTATATCGAAAAAGGAAGCTGTTGTTGAATTTTAGGATTTGCATTTTAGGTATAATTGCAATTAATGTTTTTCAGTTTTCACGTTAGTTTCAGCTGGGTCAGAAAAATTCCCGAAATAGGTGGACTATCCATTGCCGTCAATGGTACCCAATTCGAAGTGTGCCATTTGTGTAGTATGCGAAATAAATGCGCTTTCTAACTTATGGTTGTTTATTTCAACAACAGTTTTACGAGTAATTTATTTCACTATTTCATTGCTTTGGGTACGACCCTGAGTGACAATAATTGAATTTCAGGTCTTCACTTTCTCACCTTACTACTAATCTTACTGATGATGGTGCAAAGTTTACAGGACCTCCTGTCTTCCTTTTTAATGGCTAGGTATTTAAATGAACTCCAGAAGAGGTTTTCATGCAAATAGTAATTTTTTGCCTGTAATAAAGCGTGTGTAGTTGCTTCCTACCCCCTCTTCCACTTCCTTCATTGGCTGCGACTGGCGCCATTCTCGTCGCCATACTTGTACGCGCTCGCCTCGCCAACATGGGCAAATCGCTCGCCGGTAAAGTCGTGTGCGCAGACCTCCGTTGCGCAATTGCACCGCCGCGAAATATACGACTCCGTGTTTTAGTACTTCCTATCGTATGCGTACTGCATATTTATAAGACGCTTCAATAGGATGAGATAAATTATTAACAATTGCGCGCATCACTTTATGATCTCACACTTCTAATAAAATCATTATGTTCTTTCAGTGACTATTTAATGATGTAATAGACGATCATGATTTATTTCCAATATCTACTCGCTAATTCGAGGGATGTTCCGTCATTGGCCCGGTCATGTATTCATGTACACTTTATTTATGACAAAACGAGTAGGATTTCGGAAGCCTAAAAGGCTTCAGGAACAAGAAACTATATCATTTAAAAATACTTTGACAATCGTTTGGACCTTTAGCAATGTATTAAAGGTTTTTTCTAACTTATGATAGTAATGTTTTTCGGCTTACTATACTATGACTGTAGATAACAATAGACTATGTTATACCTTGACCTCGAATAGCGAGAAAAATGTTACACATTTTTTTAGTTCCTTTCAGTGAAGGCGGGATAATTATGTATTCGTGACAGACGTGTGACATGATGTCACTGCGCACACGTGATTTTGTAGAGCCCTTAGCAGCTCTAGGTGTCACTTTAGATCACACGAGACTGTCATCTCGCCACCTTTTCTTATGCCAAAACTGTTTTATAACGAACTTTTGAAGATCAAAGTTCAGGAATTTATCACGAATGAGACAGAAAGGCAAATCCACATTTTCTATGCTGAAAATTTCCAAATTGAAACTATTTATGAAGACAGAAAAGCGTTTGCCCAAGGGTGGCGATAATTGTCGCACTCGGGTAAGTATATGAGTATTACCATAATTAAAGAAGTGCTACGGCTTGTGGCAGTGAAAAAGGAAAAGATAAATGATTTCTGAAAAAAACTAATGTTTTATGACTGGCATCTTTTAAGTTTCAAGTATGCATAACCTCAAAATACTCAAAAAGAGATGCAAACATAGCATGAATTTCCTGATTTTATGCAAGGTACTCAGTAATTCAATACTTTGAGCGTACTAAAGGGCGTTTCCCAGTTTCCTTCGCAAAGATTAGGACAGTATCATAATTCTATCAGGCTTAATGCCTAACCGAGCCATTGAGTCACCGCGAAGGTCATTAACCTAAGCTCTTAATTGAGAAAAGGTACGGACAGCAAGGCTTAGTTTACCTTCAGCATATATTTATAAAGCGTTATCTTGAAGCAATCAATAGCAACGTACGCGTGAAGAGCCCGCTCCAATTAACTATTAACCTACATGCTGGTCACACAAACTTGTAGATAACCGATATCGTTATTGTTTTACTACGTATTATAAGAAATATCTACTCACTACCTCTTATCCGAGTTAAAATTCATATACATGAAATAAAAATAAACAATGATTGAATTGCTTCATCGCCATCATATGATAGATACTATTTGCAGCAGGTGTCCACCGCGTCAACGGCCATTATCTTCTGCTTCTTGGTCGCCGCTCTCTGAACCACAAATAAGACGACAAACTTAACTATCAAATCAACTTAACACACAATTTAGATCATAGATTTCCTTATTTCCAATTTGATTTTAGGTAGAAATATCGAGCAAACAAAGGGGCTTTTCCTAGTAAGGGGACCTCGTAGGTGGTCTCATATGTTTTATCTTTTACACTTAGTTTGCTTGTAAAGACTGTTCAATTGATTTGCTTACCATACTTATTCCGATGACACCATCTAGTTTAAGATGGGAACAGCATGGATGCCCTGCCCATAGGGTACAATCAAATCAAAACAAAAAATATGAATTTACGTTTGGGTTGAAAAGGTACATAAAACGTAAGAGGTGACTCTACTAAAAATCGAGAACAAAGTTTCTTACTTCATCAAGAAACAGATCAAGCTAACACTTTAGCAAGTAATGGTAATGCATAGAGATTAAATGAATTGCATTGGAGGGTGTATTGAGTAAATGTCAAATCAATAAGTTTTGAGATGAGGGCGCCTTTGCGGGCGCAGATGACACCGCCTCGACGGCGCGGGCGTGCAGCAATGCCATTGAGCTGGCTGGCCCGGCCCTCATTGCGAATTCCCGCGACGCTGTGCCGCTTGTTCGCAGTCGGCTCTGCGCTAATTTATAGGTTATATTCGTAATGATTGTTGCAAAGAATGTTTATGGCACAAGGCGCGGTCTTATTGTTGTCGATAGGCACGCCGAGCACCGCTGCGGCTGCGTTCGTGCCCGCACACACGCCCGCATAACTGTCGCGCTGTGAGAATGCAACGAGTGTTGGCTTCGATTCAACGTCCATTTCCATAAAATATAATTTCGATTCGACGGTCTCGATGCATCCCGATGTAAATGTTTCATCACGACTGTACATACGCGTTATGTAGGTACTCGATTGCGAAAGTTAATGCCGTATGACGTAAATGGCTCGATATAGAAATGGATAAATAAAAATTTGTTCCCTCCCACACCGATGCGTCCGTGTTTGTACAATGCCAAAAATTGAGATTTTTAAGCTTACTGAAATGGGTATAGGTAATTGTACAAGTGAGAATCGGTGTGTTTACGCCATTGGAGGCCATGTTTGGCGGTGGCGAACGAGGCATTGTACCGCCCGCGGTATTCCGCGGCGGCCTATGCACCTCCATTTAGGGCCAACCGTTTACCCAAAAAAGTAGAACAACAAACCACGTCCGCGCTGTTTACAAGACGCGCAACACTCGGCCGCATTGTCCTGCGGTGAAACGCCACATTTGCATTTTACGCCTACAGCCGCGCCGCATGCGCAGCCCGCAGCCGCTTTATATTTTGCATTTTCTCTTTAACTAACTACCTGTACATATAAACGCGTATAATTTAAACAAATTATTACCGATTATCCAGTACATTATGTGTTTACCTGTACTTAACTATCTCATCTCCATGGTTGCTTTCTATCTGCAAAAAACACCGCACAGTTGGAGCGATCAAGGCGATAATTTATCGGTTCCTTTCTGTTCATCGTTCGAAAGACAACGGTTAGTTTATATTTTTATCAAAAACGATGGTTATTGCGCGTAAATTACTTCCTGCCCGTGTTAATCGCTCATTAGCGGCCGGCGAGAGATAATAAGGTGTAAACAAATATTCAAACAGACGCCTCTTAGGTTTTCTCCGTCACGTTTGGAGTGGCTAACAAAACGGGCATGAAATTCTGTTTGCTCTTTTAGTCGCGCAAACACGCTGATGAGGCGGGTAACTTGAGCACCTGTGTGCGCCTTTATTTACAGATAAATGTTTACTTTTATTCAAAAGTAAATATGTGATTAGTATCCGTAATCACCTTCAAAGAGGACTAGATTTTTAAGTGATTTCCAAATTATTTATTATCGATCAATAAGACGCGAACCTGTTGTAAAAACCAAAGGATGAAAGGGACTAAATATAGTTTTATTACACCAGTCATACTTTATTCAAGTTAAACTATAAAATAACTGTAAACAGTTTTAACAGTTCAAACAATCTTACTAATAAATAACATCATCGTATTAAGTTGCCGGACTACGAGTACAGTAAAGTAATTGTATTGGATACTTAATCAACCTCCGAATCAGTGGTAGAGTCACATTTTTTATTTTTCATTGTTTATGAGTTGAAAAACCTAGTTATTTAAAAAAAATAACCCGTCTTTTTTTCGAAGTTTTCGAGCAGATATGAAAAATGCAACGACAAATTCACTGTTGAGACCAAAGATCGCCAACAGTCTCTACAATTGATTCATATTTAGCTCATATTAACAAATGTGTACCAGTTCGCTACTGGAAACGATAGTACTAACCTAAATTGTAATTGAAATATCTATTGTGAAATTTCTTTCACGATGTGTTGCGAAGCATAAATCTATATTCTCGTGTGCACATTATAAGGAGAGCCGCCTGGCCTCGCTGATGGAATTTAATTAGAAGTGAACGAACGATGCCGATTGGCGAGTGAGTGATTGACTGGCTTCGTAGGTGTTAGGGATGCGCAGATCCTATCCGATCTTTCGGAGTATCGGATCGCAAGCATACGATTTAGGATTAAGAGCCCTCTGAACGCTCCCCGTTCTGTCAATGCCATCAACGGCTACCAACAGCAGTCAACAGAAGATAATTACTGATATGCTTACGATTCAATCCCTAGCGTGGTAGTCACGCTGACTACTGACGTCTTGGTGAACGGAACGTTCAGATCAGGAGCCAACATTTTGCCGAACGAATTAAAACCCAGCAGCAAGTTGTAACAAAGAGCACAAATTAGGTGTTTCCTACTCTCTACTCGGTAGAGTGCCTAACTGAGCTACGGCGCTCTCCATCGGCAGGAGTAATTTAAAACAAAAAAACACAGGATCCAGTAGTTTTTTGACCGCATCGGATTGTGGCATGACGATCTTGGTTACTTGGGATCTTGGTTACAATCCTTAAAATTGGAGTGAAGAACCATATCGCTCATCCCTAGTAGGTATCATCAGATACATCGAATTGCGAGGCCTGCGCAAGCGGCGCTCTGAATAAACAAGTACACTACTATATTGTGAATTACTAATTATGTGTACACAATAGCACCGAAGTTTATACGATGTGAAATCGGGCGATTGGTGGTCGGTTTTTTAATGATCACTCATCACAGCAAAAACCGATCAACGTATGCAGACTTTACCTGGGGAATGTGTTAACCAATTGGTAACTATGCCCTTTCTGTGGTTTGTACTTATATAATACGAATACGGGGCACTTTCAGGTCGTTAATGATGATTACTAACAATAATAATAAATAGTTAATGGTTAATGTTTAAGCAAACAAATCTCCGACTTTTATGTCCAATTCATATCTCAATAATGATCAACAACATGTCAAGGCACCGATCATGTCGACATTATACGAGTATAGTAAACGTGAACTTAGCTTATTAATTTTGTGAAAAATAACGTGATAAAATGAAACGACAAATTGAACATTAAGATTATTATTTACACCTAATAAGCAATTAGCAGGTTAGACGGAATGAGATTCTAAATTCTCTTCTATTCTAAATCAATCTATCTGCAAGATTAATTTATTCAGGTCTTGTTTAAACCAGTTTTTATTACGTAGGTTCTTAAGAAAACTAAATTCAAACAAATACTGTTTTAACGGCATTTGGTAGTCTCTATGCTGTTTGATTTTCTGGTATGTCTATTAGACTAGATGGCTTTTCGGTTTTCGCCTTTTCGATTGTAGTACAATAGTGCGTCCAACTTAGTTGAAGGATGTTTCTAATATCTACTACTAATCGGTGACCGATATTTTTTTAACCCCATAATTAACTCCAAATTCAAATAAAAACAGTCAATTTTGATTTCATAAAGTCCATGTTCTGTCCTGTATGTCAAAAGTCATGTTGTATGTATGAAATCAAATCTGCTGCAGGCACTTATTTTTAACATTGTTTTGTTGTTTTGTCTAAAAGATATGACATGACTTACAGTAGGTGCCAGTAGTCGAAAATGGTATAATATCCGGGATTGGCTTTTTCATAGGAATTCGGCCAGATATGGCAACCTTTAGTAAAAAAACTTTAATGTCAAATAGGTAAGCCTAACCGGTCGGATATGCAGCCAAAGACTAAAATAAGAACTAATGACCACCCGTGATGTACAAGCATCCGTCTTCATTAGCAGGGTATTTTAGGAGGGTTCGGCAGAAATTATAATGTCGGGCTACATTTTGCACTAATTAACTGTGAGCTCTCACGATGTCTTGGAACTAACTTATGCCCGCGGATTCGTTCACAATTTTTTAAAAACATCTTCACAAACCGTTTTGTTGCCATATATTATTTACCGAAACTACTAGTTAGTTATTCTTGTACTTGTTTGATGTTTGTGTTTTACAGTAGAACTAGCTGTCCCGACAGTCGTTGTTCTGTCAAAGGCTTATGGACTATGACTGTTCAATAAGAACAATATTTTGAAAACCAACAAATGCCTATGTCGATCCCGTCCCGTTTGACAGTTGCAACCCTAAAACCGAACAGGATGAAAAGTATACTACCTATATTTATCTTCTTATTATGAGCTACATCCCTACCAGTTTTTAGCCTAAACGATCCAGCCGTTCATGCGTGATGCCGTGACCAAGGGACATAGGGTATTTTTTTTAAAATTATTCTTTGTGTTTGTTTCGTCCTTAATAATAAAAAATAAAAATTAAATTGTTTATTTCTCACCACGCGCCAAAAATAATAATAGAAAAACATGCTTAAAGTTATTTTCGTTACAATGTTTTTGGTTGTGAAATATCAAATGGTTTTTAACGAGCATAAAAATGCAGCTTGCTATAGCTCATCGCAACAACAAACACTGTCCGGTCCCTAAACTCTATGTGTCTCCGCCGTAATTCATAGCACCTATAAACAAAGTTTATTATCCCTATGCACATGTCATGCACTCGTTGGTCAGCTGATTGGCGATAGCTCAAAACGTCTTAATGTTTTCCCGTGCAAAGTACACAACAGATAAGTGCTAAGTCACTGGTCAACAAACAATGGCTTCTCTAGAATTGCTCACCTAGACTGCACTTTGCACGAAGGTAAACTCCAGTTCCTCTTGATCCCTCTTTTGCTATGATTCTGATCCTATAACCCGCCAAAACCAAATAATAAAAATGTGCTACTTACACCATGGTGAATGGTGCATGTTAATATCATTCTTTTTTTCGTTTTTTGGTTGTACAAATATGAAATACCAATGAGTTTGTTTTTGTTGTTTGTCATATTTGCAAGTAATTAAGTCTTTTGTTTAGTTGTCAAAATTTGTTTTAGTTACCACTATCAAAGTCAAAGGATTTGGTATGTTTAGTTTTTTTAAAACATGTTATTTCAATATAGGCAGCGTCCTTAAGTTATTTGACGACGTTTAATTTATTGATAAGTTCAAATAATATGTTTTTACTAAAATATAAAAAGGTATGAATGAAAAGATTTGAGTTTTTATAAACGTTTAAATAGTGCCTGTGTAACGTGTTCCAAATTCGATGTCCGTTTATTTGACCTAATTTGAGAGTACTGAACTGCAAGTATTTTACTGTTACATTTAACAAATGTCAAAGGTAGTTTTGTATTCTGCTTCCTTTTGAGTCTCAATTTAAAAACATCGTGTATGTTATTTTATCGTCCTTAATGGCTGAGTTTTGGCCTTCACCTCGGCATTTGCGACTTAGCTGTGGAAGTAATGTTTTTACCTACTTTTGTATGTTATATTGAAAATAATATATTAAGCGCCAATCAACTTTGATTTCCAGGCAAATAGGCCACTCTTTTAACAACAGCTTGGTAAAATAAATGGTCTAGCAGAGTGAGTGATTTACCCCCGAATTCATTTAGGTCAATCAAAGTAAACTCACTCATATCAAATTGCCTACTACACTACTACACCAGTGATCGCGGGTTCGATCCCCACAGTACCTACAAACTTACACGACGAGTGCATGAACATGTCTGTTTGTGTCGATCTGAGTAGGTATTTCCTATTTTTATTTTGTACCTATGTAGCTTTCATATTCATATACTTACCTAAAAATTTTCATCAATATATGTTTAGAAATATGCACGAATGTGTAGTGATGTCTCACACGTATGATAATGATGATGTGATATTCATTTTATTTGTAAGTGCTGGATAACTTGGTTTGATTGTTGTGAACTCCGGGTCGGGTCACTCAACATCGAATTTGCTAAGTACGCGCTCAAGCTCATGTTGTCCCGTCAGATGTCAATAGAACTTTAAGGGACAGCTATATTCCTAAGGGATACTAAACCTTGATTTGCGTTTGTAAATTCGGGGGTAAATATCACCGAATACAAGCACCAACTTAACTAATGTGACGTAATCTACGTATCCCCATGTTAACACGTGTAGGGCGTCACGCGAAAACGGGCATCGCCGTCTCAACATATCGATAACACTCGATAAGATATAGGGAGTATCACGTGAATTATGTTAGTCTTGTATGCACACTTGTATTGATAATTCTTGGAATAATTGCTCGTGAAGCATTCTGAGGTGTTCAAACTGTACATGAGCATGATCATGTCCAACAGTGAACAAAGGTTAACTTTTTATTCAAACAGCTAAGGTTTTATTTAGATGCTCGTTTCAGCTGTGACTTTAGCAAGAAGTACTTGCAGTGATGCATTGTCCAACCTGTATTTTTTAATAGGAAGTGCGTTTTCCTCATACCTAAATTACATCTACAGGTGGTTAAGATTATTACTCATTATATTAAGCCCCTATTAAGCAACCGTCTCATTAATAAACTCTTTACCACAGTTCGACCGAAATGATTGGTTGGCAGCGTAGAATAAACATCTTACGGTTTAATCCAAGCATGGCATTGTTTTTTTGAATTATCATTTAAGTTTTTCTAGGCTATGTTCTATTCAACCCTTAGACCTTTAACTAGCAGTGGGATCTAGGTGGTTGATAAAAATCAATAATTACACTGATATACCTGTTGATTCAATTACTACGTACAGTGCTTTTGACTATCGTTTTCTTCTCAATATCAAACTGATCAGAAACGAAAACAAAGGTTTTAAAAAATTCCCCATATTATAAAAAACCTACCACATTATCTCAAATAACTTGATAAAACTTAATTAACCCTTTAGTTAACCAAACATGCCTATTAAACAACTGACATTGCCTGATGATCTTGACATTGCATATCGATACACGGCGAGATTAGATCGTGCCCGCTCGAGTCGTGAATGGTGACCATTGTGCGGAAGCGAGGAAGCACATGGCGAGCGCCGGCGCCACCGCGTGACCATGAAACATGCGGGTCAAAGTTCCCGCTCCGTGACCTCCATACTAATATCACAGTATGAACCATACAGTAGAACATCTAAATACAAACGTGCCACTCTCGGTTTGAATGTGTGCGTGAGCGTCGCGCGCCGTGTTCCGATATCACGCACACGCGATTTCACGCACACGCTAGCATAAAATAGGGAGGCATAGGGAGGCGGCAGTACGGACGGGCTGTGCCGCGTGTCTGTGTGCACGCTAGGCTAATAACTCGGCGGGCGGCCTTAGATAGCCTACTGTATGGTTTATACTGTGCTAATATATCCCCCCCTCCCCCCCTGTTACTATTCCTAGATATCGCCCGGTACGCGGTGGGAATCGTTAACTGTGATTACGCAGAAAGCGTCTGCAGTCAGCGCGTGATGGTGATTTCTAACTGTTTTAATTTACTTTCTTGGAAGATTGACGTCGTTTGAACAATGTGATAGTATTTAGACTTCTCAAAACTATGTGGTCCACTGTCGTAAACTCGCGAATGGTTTGTAACTTTGTTGCATTATTGGCAAAGCTTTAATTTGGTTGTTTCAGCCTGGCTAGAACACTTAGTTTGTGTGCAGAAATAATTTCGCTGCTAACTACAACAATGCCTGGAGAAATCATGGCACATGAGTTTAAATTGGTAATTTGAGTGTCAATTGTCAATTTTGTGTCTGATGAAGATTTAGCATGTTTTCATTTAATTTCAGGGCGTCAACTAAACATGTGACAAAGCCAGCAGAAGAAAAAAATATTTTTGCGTCATACACAGACGCATCGGTATAATTTATTGTATGTTTTCAATTTATTTATTACTTTCCCAGTCCCCGATATGAGTTACAAAAGCAGTTCACTATATTTTTCTACTCATATCTTGTGTTAATATTTTCTTAAGAGATTGTAAAAACAAAATAAACATGTCCTCAATTCCGATTATTGATTGCGAAAACAATCTGTTAATCGTTAACATTATATTTACATAGAAGAATCGTTGTTGCATAACATTATTTGTTTGATCATGGTTAATTCTCTATACCTACATTATTGTTTAGAGCTTTTCCAATATTTAACAGGTACCTATTTCTGAACCCGGCTTAGTTTTCACTGATGTTCTTAAATTGTACCGTTATTTATTTGCTAACATAACCTACTTGATGGGTACAAAAATAAACAAAACCAGATTGTAACTAACGTTTACCCGAACAACAAGTTTGACATCTCAATAAAGCCTCACCTAAAACCTTCCATTTTGAAATTATGATTCTGCGTCATTTAATAAATCTGTCTCTTCACTGCCAGCGCATTCAGAGACGCCTGTATTCATTTCGAAGAGGTCATAGGCCAAGCCTGTAATAGCACGAATCAATTGATTAGTATGGAAATTAATTGTATATCTTAGTTATTACAACGCGACGCGCAAAATTTATCGCTTTGATTAGATTTGCTCAGTAATAAAACTGATCGCTGGGTTAAATGTGAAGGGAACAAACATATTTATAATAACTACAAAATTTAGATATAATTTCGCATTAACATAGAAGTTATTAATTGTGTTAAACAAATAATTGTGTGTAACAAACCTACTGTGCAGTCCAGTATTTCCTTCGAGGTATTTAGATAGTTATTGCAATCGTAATGTAATAAACAACTTAATGATATAATGACAAATGAACAATGACATATTACCAACGTTTAATTACGATCTTAATTAGAACTGATTTTATAAAGAGTTACAAGTCATTATGATAGAGATATAAATACATTTGTAGTGCCGCCTACGGTACCTTTCTGCTTAGGCTTATGGCTGAGTGATAGAGAATGCCTGGCATGGCATGAAGTCCGCCTTTTGTAGCATTATTTTGTGCGAAAAATAAATTGTAGTAATACAAGCACCAGTAATTTTCGCAGCTTATTATCAGTGCTCATTCCTACTAAGAGTATTAAATGTTTCTGAAAAGCAGATAATATCGTAACCAAACCTTAACTCACGTCCTTAAAGGCTAGAATTATTCTACAACCATTAAAATGAGACTAAGAAATTAGGTCTCTTTACTGAACATGTGCAAGCCTGAACTGTAAATTATAAATTTATGTCATCCCGTAATGAGGTTAGTCGGACTACCAAAGTGATTGAAGACAGACGTACTTTATTCGTTTTATGTTCATAGATAAAAATAGAATCTACGAGTATCAGATGTAAGTTGGTACTTAGCGCTTAAAATACTATACGGAGTATAGTTACAGAATTTATATGTATCGCATTGAATAGTCTTGTGATCAGATTTCCAAAGATAACGACTATAATAGGATTAGTATATGACATCAAAGGTAACTTAGTTGAAACGGACGACCGTAATCCCTTGCGACTGTCGGTTTCATAAAGTATAACGTACCGTGAAACATTATAGGCTTCTAACTACCGGATAGCTGTAGAGACTAAATCGAGATTTGTCTGTTTTTGAGTCTGATGCGTTCGGATACATACGTGGATGACACTGAGGCCACGAGCAAATCAGAGTGTTCCTGTAAGTCTTCGTTATTATTATTTTTAAGGCAGTGTGTCAAAATACCACGGAACAAAATGTATTTATATTTCCTTAATTTCTTTGTCTTGCCTGGTTGACTGGCAGAGAATTACTCTTGGCATTAAGTCTGCCATTTGTGCGACATTTTTTTAATGTGTGATGAAGAATAAATTGATAAATTAATACACGTTTAACTTCGATTTGCAGATAAATGGAAAAAAATGAACAAAGACGAACTCGAGTAAACTCGTTATTCATTTTATAAAGAAGAACAAGGATTTATCCATGTGGTATTTAGATACAATGAATTAACGTAAATGTTTACAGTGTTAATAATGATTGTGTGCAGCTACAAGTCTATCGGAGCCAAGTGGCTCTGGAGCTTCTGTTTAAGATAAATCTTTCAACAGCGAAGCTGTATAAAACAACCCAGGCGTATACACATTCCTTTCAACGGCTTTTCGTACTAGCTAACTTCAATAAACACACATGTCATCGACTTTATTTTACTCTTCGTTTAGCAAATTTATTAACAAAGACGGGCTGTGTAGAAATATAACTAGAAGTACCTACCTCTTACCTAAGTATTCTGTGCTCATGGTCTTAGAATCTTTCTAAACTGCGATAGATTACAGTTAGAGTTCATTCTTGACAGATATTAGAAATGTTAATTCAGTTGCTTGAAAATAGATAAATATAACAAATAATGTTGGAGTCTCCTTTGCTAGACGTTTAGAACTGGGAACAATTATACAAATAAAATAATAATAAAAACGACCACTCTAGTGCCACAGTTGGTTGTTAGCTAGATTGATCTCAGGTTGGATGCCAGCGTTACTTTCAACAGTTAAAATTTTCCAAAATCGTGTCTTATTTATAACAACGTTCTCGTAGGTATCAGTTAACGCAACGTTTCAACTCCAGTCGAATTCATTAAACGGGAACACACGTTTGAAAATATCTTAGGACTCTTACGAAAAATCTTTATGCGACCTAATTCACATTTAAAAACGGCTCGTGAGTCACGGGTTTCCTGATCGGATGGTGCACTTAGCTGTGAACTCGATTGGGTAACACGATGTTTATTGACTCTGTCGATACGTATCCGCCCCTAATGAGATCACAGAAGAATGTCGTACCCGCTGTACATGAGAATTGCGAAGGATAAACACATGCCTTTGAAATTTTAAAATTCTGAAGATGTGTTTAAAAGGCGCCACGTCTGACACTCTGCCTTGGAACTAGGGCTGTCGCCTATGCGCGTGTCGTCTATACGAGTTTTATATTCAGGTTGCGGCTCTAAGTCATAAATCTGGGAACGAAGGCAGTCATCGAACGTGATCTGTTATTTTCCTGAAGTCCGCTTTTTTTGGTTGCGCAGATAATAAAGATAAAAAATATATATGGTTAGTAAAAGATATGAAGAAACGAAGAAATTAGATCTGGTAGAGATTTAGCTTAAAATCTTTGTGATTAAGCCAGACACCCAATTTTACTCAATCATGTCATTATCTGCCTAATAATCTTGCTTGCAGTGTGGTGTTTCTCTTGGTATTTCTTCTTTCAAATGTCTTTTCATCCTTAGCAAAACTCACAGTTATGGATACAGCGAAAACAGCATTTGCATGCATTTGATCATAAAATTACATATGAACGAGTGGCCGGCGCCACATTTCTATGAACAATGAAATGGTATGGAAATGGCGCCAAACGGCGATCATAAGCGCACTCCTGCGCACACGCAGTAAACCGCACGCATTACGCCTTTTACGACTCGCGATTGTGTCACGTCCTTGCTTAACGACCGTGATTCTCTTTCTTTTTTAAGAACGATTTATTTAATAATGCGCTCGTGTTTTGTTATGATCGATGGCCATCAAGGCGTCGCCGTAATTCAGAAAGTTTATAGATTTTTACTTTTAGCAAAATTTCAGCGTGTGCACATTCATCAACTACCAGATTATCTGTAAAGAAAGATAATAGTCTGTTTTAAATGTCTACATTGACTTTTGGAGCAAACACTAATTTTGACCAAACGCAGCATAATGTGGTTGTCTGGTGGAATTCCACAGAACCCAGGATATTGTTTTAGGCCGATTCGGTAAATTTCTATTTACTCAGATAGTATAGAAGTAAATTGTAATCAAAGGTTTTATCATTACGAAAATTATCATACAATATCCCATATCAAACATTTAAAAAACAAAACTTTATGGAATCCTTCGACTAAGATTTTTTTTTCATTTTTATTCCTCACAATTACGCGAAAAATATTTAATTCTTGTTTTTTTGGAAATCTAATAAACTTAGTAATAGATACTGTAATTCTCTTGATACAATTCGTCTATTGGTTGCCCATGATTCAGGCTGTGCCTAGTTTGGGATCCCCTGTTCATTCTTTAAGTATGCTTGGACTAATCGACGAATTAGACAAAGGCCTTTAAATGCCATGTACCTATAGGTTTAGTCTAAGAGGATTCAGAGATCAATAGAGCATTTTTTTTCAGATGTTCTGAATCAGCTTCCAAACAGTACAGTCACTCGGAGAATCCAATAATGAAGCATAAGTACAATGATGTCTTGCAGTAGCATATGAATCAATTAAGATACACTTTGCTAAAAGGATGGGTTATTATAATATGTCTATATAAGTAGGTATTTATTTGAATAGAGTAATCAATTTCCTGCTTTACATAATACTTTTGAGGCAAATTATTGCATTGATACTAAGTTTACAGACACATACCGATTAAGTTTAAGATTATGTGCATATTTATACACAGACCGCAAAACGTTCATAACAATGTATTTTGAAATATGAATCTGATATTGAATAATTTCTAGGTATTCTGAAACTCCGCATTCTGGGGTGTAGGAACAATTTATTCAAATATGTTGTGAAAGGTTCAGAGGTTTCTACGCAACAAAACACATTCAAATTACCAAACACCCAAATCTATATATATAAAAGAAAGTTGTGTTAGTTACTCCACTTATAACTCAAGAACGGCTGAACCGATTTAGCTGGAAATTGGCATGGAGGTAGTTTAAAGCCAGGAGAAGGACTTAGGATACTTTTATTCATTTTACTTTTTTTACCTTTTTTTTATTTAATGCCCTTAAGGCGGAACAAAGTTCGCCGGGTGAGCTAGTATAGAATAAACACAAAATCATACCTACTTTAATGCTACTGTTCTAGATTGGGATTGGACCCCTATTTGAACTAATGGTCCAGAAAATTATCTGTACAAGTGTCGATAACGAGATAATAATATCCTCATCGCTTGTTATAAAGTAAATAAATGTACGAAACGCATTGATAAGATCAAATTTTAAAATAATAAATAAATGTAGTTAATAAACCAGAATGACAGTGGCCTCCTTGGAGGCCCCGAACTCGATTGATACCTGTTGCCTGTGCGCATAATCGATATCATAACTTCCGAATTTTAATAGTAGCTCTTTGTACTAGGCTTTATAGACATAATGTTAAAGCTAGAACACAAAATTCTTAAAATCACTCTTAAAAGTTCAATGTGGGTTAAGGGACTTTGTTGAAGCTTTGCGACAACGCAATGGGACCTGAACCACCATGTCGTTTTACATACATTCTCAATAGTCATCGAAGGCAATTTCGTACGAATCGAGAAAAACAAAGCAACGCAATGGGGCCTCAACCGATATTGGTCCACTGCTTGGTCACAGGGCTTATTATCAGTATCGATCTTACTGAAGGCCTGCGTGAATGTCTTCTAACTCTCGCCTATGAAAAACCAATACACGTACTTAAGTACCTTTGTAAATTAATAACCTATCTCAATGGCGACGTCTATATTGATGCTTTAGGCTCGTTGTTTTGTAGACAAAATAGGTTACAAGATAATAAGACAACGTTAGGTAAGAACCTACACGGCTACACACGTACAAGGAAAGCATGATGACGCCACGAAAAAAGCATGTTACTAGATATCGCTACCAAGATGGGTCATATAACTTTAATCGCGTCTGTGCTACACGAATATTTGTCAAAATGTATCTGTCAGTGTTCTGATGTTGATGGAAACGCGCCGCACGCGCACCCCACCAAATTTGCTTAGAGCGGCGCCAGACTACTTTCCAAATAGCCTTCGTGTCTCGCCTGTGACCTTTTACGCGCGTAAACGCACCTTATGGGCCAATGATTGACTCCTAGCTTCACACTTATCACTTATTAATACTAGCATAATGCGATGCGTAAAAAGGCTTTTATAAGTTCTTGCAATTTCACTTTCATTTCTAGAGTTGATCTGAATTCTCATTTCTGATCGAGATTCGGGTCCACCCATGCATATTACTATTATTTACAATATCTATATGAAAAACATTTTTTTTTTATTTAAGCACACTCAATACATCATTTGCTGATTCGTGTCCTGAAATACAGTCCTAGTTTAGACTCCAAACTTACATTTCCTAAATGTTTATTTTATTTATTTAAAGCTATCCTCTACTTTTGTGTTGAAATCAATCTGTTCCTATTTTAATAGAGCCCAATATTATCGACTGCTAGAATAAAAGTCGAACTAGTTTTTACCAGGTAAACCATACTCACAATACTTTCGCATTTCAATATCTACTGTTATTTTTATCAATGTACATTTTAGAAGCGCTTTAAAAATAAATTGCAACTATTATAACCTGTTTACTCTTATTACCAGACGCTTTTAATCAATATATCAATCTGGACGAAGTAATAAAATTCGCTCTATCTAATTAATATGTCATACTCAGTAGAGTGTGTCTACTAAAGATTTTTCCGTATACGACATTAATTAATTCAACGAGATTGCAAAGAGACGTCGATCTAAACATATCAACGTTAGATTTATTTTAAGAACGAGATACGTACTGTATCAAATGTAATTTACTCATATAGATAACGATAAAAGTTCGTCGACATGTTTGTCACTATGGAATAACAACTGACGTGAAGGGACTCCAGGCACTGTGTACTGTGCTAACTATGTAGGTTAAAGTACACATGGTATGTACTGATTAAATAAAAAAATATTTATCTTACAAGTCAAATACGCTACTTCATTTTATCCTTCCTATGGTGAAGGACGAAGAAAAGCTTCGAACAGATAGTTTAAATAATTGCAAAATTGTAATCTTTTGAGACTCTCTTCTCAACCTATACATATACAAATATTATAAAGAGGAAATGTTTGATTTTTTGTTTGTTTGTTTGTTTGTATGAATTGAATAGGCTCCGAAACTACTTGGCAGATTTGAAAAATTCTTTCACTGTTGGAAAGCTACATCATTCCTGAGTGACATAGGCTATATTTCATTTTCAAAAAAAATAGGCATCCTTACTAAAATTACGAAAAAGCGGGAAAATATTTTTTCACATACAGCTAAGTCCACGCGGACGAAGTCGCGAGCGGCTGCTAGTTATTCATAATTAAGATAGAACACTCGATGAAGTATTCATCAAGCAAAAAAACAAATGCGATTCAAACGTTCAGGAGCTACAAATGCCATAGACAAACTTAAACATCCATACTTTGCATAAGGGATTAACACTCTTTTTGGGCCTTTTCAACCTTCCTAATCTAAACCATTATAATTCCATTTTCGCGCTTGTTCATTTTTCGAAGTTATGATCAAAATTTGGATAAATACTGACCCACATTTGTACACACAAACAAACGAATCATTACTATTTATTATTAGCATCCGTTCGATTGCACATAGATGTAAAATATCCTCTTTGCTTTAATTATTTATACGGATAAGTACCGCATCGCAATGAATTTGTTTGTTGGCCTGATAATTATGTGACAGTCTTAATGAACTTCGCAAAAACATTATTGCAATCGCCTCAAAGTGGTTTCCAATAGCGGCCTTACTATCTTTAGATATGGTGCCAGTCTAGACCCGACTTGTTTGACATGAAACTAGCTGAGGTACATCAGTAAACATTCATATGACATCAGCGATACGTAACTGACTATTTTGCAACTAGCGTCTGCGTAGTCGCCGCCGCGACTCACTATTTCCATATTACCTGATCACATTGTACGATAGTTTGCTAATTTACCCCAGGTAGCAATTAGGCGATTAGGTAAGTACTTAGTTACTGCAGCGTATAATTATGCTGTTAGGTATATCCACAATAACGTGCTTTAATAAATTAGTTAAATATTTATAAATCACTTTTCAATTCAAAGCTTAATGGTTGACTCAGTCTGATTGATTTTAATCTGCTCGTTTTATGATCTGGTGTTATTTGCTTAAGGGTGTCTAACTTCGGCAAATTAGTGATTGAAACGGAATAAATAATACATAGCATTCGTAGGGTTGGAATTCAGAACGTTGGTTCAAACATATTTTTTCCGCAATACGCTGTAAATAACCTTTAAAAATTATTGTCTGAAGAAGGCGGCTCAAATGTATTTAATTGTACTTCAGCAGTTCTTATTAACTAGTGAAATTCCTCAAATGTTATTTTAAAAATATGCACATGACGTGCGGTCCACTGCTAAATACCAATTTTTCTATAGGAATGTGTCATGTACCCATAAACCATTTAATGAAAGCTCAATATTTTTTGTAGAGTCAAATGATTTCACCTTAGACTCATACTCCAAAGCTCCTAAGCCTTAAAATACTGCATTTTATATTGTTCTAATAAAATGCACGCTGTCATTTAATTTCAAAGCAATTAATTAAAGTACCATAATCATACCATGCATGATACTTACTTCTCTTTCTAATGGAGAATTTTATTACTGAGATCGTAATTAATTATAGCACAGTATAATATCCTGATTAGGGTACTGCCGCCAACACACCTATCATTTTCTTTATTACCTATACGCAGAGAAAATATTCCCGAGTCTATAATTTTACGCGTTGTTAGCAGCAGTAGCAGTCAGACATAATCGGTAAAGTTATTAATTTCTTGAAAAGATCTTTAAATTAATTCATAAACTAAAGGATGGATATGTATAAAAAGTACTACGGAGAGAAATGTAGATACGTATTTTAAGGCCGTTTTATGTGATAGTGGTAAGTAATGTAATTTCAAATACGTCTCTTTAACTTTGAAACATGTTTGTTTGTTGTTGTCTTTAACATGTTAAAGGAAATAAATAATTTTCATTTATTTTTTTCATTTTATTTATTTTCAGTCAGGTTACAGAGAGTGAGAGAGATAACACTCTAGCACTTAAAACAGAACATGCGAGTATGTTGTGAATGGAATAGAATAGAGGATGTTTATTTGGCACATACAAAAACAAATTAAGTAAAATACAAAAAGGAAAAGAGAAATACAAGACACATAAAACAAACAAAAGCTTCAGCAATGCCAATGTCTTGGATGACATTGTGGGAACTAAAGCGTTTTATCAAAGTTCTACCCTCATTTCAAAGTCCCGTCACGGATCGTGTAGCGTCACATTACGCACTGATAATGAAAATGCAAGCGTGCGTAGTTACACTCCGCTGATATAGATAACTGGCAGACCCTCCACGCATTGTTTTAAGCGACAAACAACTTGTAGGGTTGAAATAATTGACAGGATAATGTAAAGCATATTATAGTATATAAGTGCTGAATTAAGAAGCCGGTTTTAAAACAATAAATGGATGTCTATTTAGCTGTTGGTCGACATTTTGTAAGCTTTCAGTAGATTTTTGAAGATCCTAAAATTTCTAACTTGTGCCCGAATTTACTGTAACAAATGCAAATCATCTCAGTTTGATAAGTAACTTAAGATTGATTTAAGTAATTCACTTAGTCGATACTAGAAACCCTTCCGAATAATTTGCAAAAAAAAAACTTAGCAACCCCAGATTTCTATCAAAACCTGAAAAAATGCTTTTCAATTCATTTTTGAGTGAAATGTTTCCTGCGACTAATCTAAGCTGTTAAGAAGCGATAACGTTTAGCTATCTGCGTGCAAGTAAATTTAAAACTTTCTTAAATAGTCCAAATATTGGAGTTTTTGCACAACACTATACGTTTATAAATATATGCTGACGCTAAACGCGCAAGTGTCCATAAAGTAGTGACATTAAACGACACAAAGTTAACAGTTAGATACTAAAACCCACCTTACAATGTCATATATTCAGCGTTAACGACTCTAAAATCAAGCCGGTGAGTAAATGCCTCATTTCAACTATGAGGTGACGTGAGCATACTCCTCAGTGCAAATTGTTAGAGAAGTGGTAACAAAGTAAGTAATAAATCTAACTATCAGATTATATTGAGCAGCTTAAAGACCTTCAACTAAACTTGAAGACCGACCTCTGTGCATTAACAGCCAGGAGGAACAGCTTAAAGTGACTTCCGAAACACAGATATGCCTTTTTTTACGTTTTCGCTTCACAGACTACTGCCTAGACAAGCATTGTTTAAATGCAGTACTAGTATTATCTTCTATAAAATAAGATATACTCGTAAGTATATTCTCTCCATTTTAACTTACAACTAAGTACAAGTAATCCGTACATTGACTTGAGTAATTTTAGTTGAGGGAGCGACTGGTGCCTGAAGTAGGAACATAAAATTCCTGTGTCACAGGTCATCTATTACTGAACCTATCACCTAGGTGTTACTAAATTTTGGTTAGAGTGAAGCTTAAAACATCGGGTAACTTTACCCATCTACTGCACTGTCACGATTGAGTCACGAACATTTCGGTCACTAAATCACTCAGTCAGTCAGTAACTAAATATTTAGCATACTTATTTAAGTCTAGGTAAATATTAGTCATAATTTACGCAAAATTATTATTCAGTGATAAACCTCACACAACTTTCTAAGAAATTCGTAATCGAGTTTAAGCATCTTGATGAAGCACCATGCGTGATTATTTATTAGTTTATCACTCAATCCAATTCGATAACATTTATAATTCATCATTGTAGGTTATTGTGTTATATCATACCTACGATAAATATCGGCTTGTCAATTTTCATTCTTCGATGATAAAAAACAAATACTTCGGAAGGGTGATTATCACTGATCTGGAATCTTCAACATGTACAAAGGTGAATACAAAAAAAAAAGTACTACTCGTACATTTATTTGTTTAAAAACTTTACTTCTACGAATAGACGAAGTACTTAGAGTGTTTTGTAGAATGGTTTCGAAACGTTACTTAGAAATATAGCTTTAATGTATGAGGACCTGTGACAAGTGACAGTAAAATTGAAAATGACGGACAGGATTTATTGGCGGCATTTAAAGACAGTCTCTAATCAAACGTCTGTGGATAGAACAAATTTCAATTATCATAAATTCAATACTAAACAGACATTTCAATGCAAAACCTTAATTTAAGTGAATATTGTTTGAACTTGCATATGGCTACACATAAGGACCAAGATCTGATATTCTGGCACTATGTCTCATCATTTTACTAACAATTCTATTATTTCAATAAAAAATGATGATTCATCTGCTCCAATTTCCACACATTGCAGTTACATAATCCTTTTAATTCTAAATAGTGGCTAATAAAATCGCGTCTTATAGAGAGCAACCCTAAGAACACTTAACCGCGTTAACATTTGTTCACATTAACCCGTATATTTGTGGCGCCAACGCAGGCATGGCTCCATTGCACTATCGTTAATAAGAACGCATTTACATGCTGGCACATTCACATTACACAAATATTACATTTTGCTGCAATGAAGAAAATCATAGTTTTACTGGCTTTATAGTACATTTTAAAAAATATGCTCTTTTTCGCTGTCATAGATCCTTTTGAAGTTAGCTAGTTTAATTAACCTACTGTGAAAGGTAAGTGCAGACATGGGGAACATGGTGATAAAAAATTGAAAAAGTATTTGCTTAATCTAATACTCAATCCATCTGGATTGAGAGGATCGGAGGGGATTAAGCTCTTCATCACGCAGTGATGAAGCCGCCAAGCAGGCTTAGTTAGGAAGGGGAGGTCACCCAATTCGACGCGGCAGGTACCGCTGGAGTGACGAAATGGCTAAAAGCCTCTTGGACCAATACTGCCTGACAAGGCATGAAAAAATAAATAGATAACCTCCTTTCAGCACATTGTTACGAAGGTGCGACATTATTTGTCACATAGTAGTATTTAGTTATAATTCGATTTAACAGTATAAACGTGTTGGCTTAATTAAGCTGTAAGTTTGTATCTTGTTCTAAAAATAAATAAGATAGAGATAGATAGATACCTGAACCAATCAACTCAAAGCAAACACTCACAATCTGATGTCCCAGAAATAGATGTCAAGCTTAAATTACCCTTAGAGGTTTAAAATAAGGTGAAATTATCTTGATTTTAGAACAAGAATTTTGCGCAATTGTCCTGATACGTTGAAGCAACAACGTGCTGTTGATACATAGACGTTATTGTTTGCAATTATATAAAATGCCACGAGATCTCTAAGCTGTTTCAACAATGCTACGATCGTGACGATATGAAATTCTCCATGAATATTTCCGTGTCATATGATCGATTGATACTATGAGGTAAATATTGTATTCATGACTGACCTAACTTTTGAATTGTATGGATTTTCTTAAACACAGAAGGTTTTTCAATTTATTAGACGTATCTCGACCACCGTAATCGATGACAAACAGTTTGAAATTCTTGTTACACCTGGAAATTACAATGCAGTACTTTTTTTTGCTTCTAGTCTTTAATGATTTGTTAAATCGTTTGCATGTGACATTTGAAACCTTTTCCGTTTAAATATTTTACGCGATGTATAATTACTGAACGTGGGCAAGCAAGCTACCTAGGCTTTTCCGATAGCCACCGCATAGTTCATCTCTCTATATTTTGCTTCCAACTCTTTTAAATTGTTTCTCCAAACATACCATTTTTTAAGTTGTTACAGCAGTTAAATAACTAATTTGATCAACTGGAAAATCTGCTAAAACAATTTATGAAAACTATTTTAAGGTGATTCAATCAAATAAAAACATCAGAATTCAAGAGTTTTAAATCATAAAGATACTAAAGTTTATAATTAGTGATGTGACGCGCTAGCTATCACTGGTGACAGTCTAAATTGTTTTTACAATTTTGAACTTTATAAGTATGGAGTTAAGGGGCAGGGGTCGCGGCCCGCGTCCTCGCGGCGCCGGCGCCGGTCGTCGCGACGCTGTGTCGCTGTTTGCACATCGCGCATGTTCTCTATTTACGCAAATACGTTTCGCATTATTTCAACAAACAACACTAAATTACGAAAGTGTGACGTCAGACACGATTGTATACTTTAGAGTTTGCAGTGAATTTCTGAACGTACTACTTAATTGTTTTTAAAATAGCTACTTAGTCTAACATGTGTGTGTGTAGAAATATTTTTTCTTCTTTTTTAAGACATATTGAACATTTTTAATCTTTCGCGAAAATTATAACCAAATATTTGAAGCTTGTGTATGATGGTCCTTAACGAGTTAAATTTAAAATTCTGTATTTTGCATTTCAATGAAGCTAATTTAATTTTTGCAGACGAATTTGGACGAGCCAAAACAAGCAAGGAAGCCCAATATTATGCTTATTTGAAATCGTTTCTCACTCAGTCTGCTCTTTGCCAAAGAAAAACATTGAAAGTCTGTAAGCGAACAAAGTAAATACACTAAACCAATGAAGCTGAAAAGGACACTTTAAATTTTATCACAAAGTACCTACCTATCAACTTCAGATATTATATTCTATTCACAGCGATTGCATACCTCCATGTCAGATAAATCACTTAGTACAATACGATCTATCTACATATCTACTGATATTATTGTCACCTATACATAACTGTACATAACATTAAAATCGCAGCTACTTGGAAGTCAAAGATTAATGCTCACGGCAAATCAAAAAGGGTTGGGTCGTTGGCGCCAACCGACAGGGCCGCATCAAGGCAAACATGAGAAAGTATTTAAAGCTACCAATTTTATAAGCATTACTTTTATTATGGTAATCATCGTGTCAATTTATTTTTATTGTTATTAATCTGTTTTATTGATGTAGTAAAGCCTTAATAAATGTTACTAAAATATCTTACATTCGCATAGCTGCTGTTTAGAACACATTCAGTCTTACGGGTGAAATATATTTATAGGGTTGTTAGGTACCGATTAAGTTATTATTTCCTCTATACAATCCATGTACATTGCATATTCAATGGTTAACATGAAATATACATAAACCATGTAATAAAGTATCGTCAGCCATTTCAATCAATTAGTATGAAGCTATTAATGGCACAGTATAATAAAATAAAGATAGATTTCATGCGCTTGGATAAAACACAGCATGTTTAATGAAAACAGCTTATTCGTTTTTATCGATAACTTACAATTTATAGGTGTATTGAATATCGTAATCATTCGATATTATTATAAGAAAACGGATTTTGAACTTTACCTCAATAACTTTATGTAGTTATATGTATTTTAAGTCTAAGACGGTAGTGACCTACTAAGACTAATTGCAAATCATCCACATGCATTGAATTACCTTTGTTATAGGTAAATGGGTTTATGTAAAACGATCAACTGACTTGCATCCAGAATTGTTTGCTGAATACCATATATGGAATACAAACAGTCGCAGGTTTTCGGTGGATGCAGGCCACCCAGATCCAACGCGCTGGAAATCTATGGGGGAGGCATAGGCCTCCATAGATTTTCAGCATTGAACATAGGTTCAGCGGCGGACGTCGTGTGACTGCTGATGATGATGATGTTGGCAATGTATTAGTCGATCTATACCTAATGAGACGTAGTTTGGCGTAAACTCGCTTTGACACAAATGACGCCACAATGTTTCTCCATCCTGGGGCCAGCCCTGGCCTCAGCTGGCGAGCAAGTCACGCACGGTTCACACCACAAACCACTGCGCTATTACTCACGATAAGCTTGCCCACTAACCGCATTCACCTAACGCTATCTCATTAGCCAACATTAAAATAATAACGAACACCAGACCCGAGGCCCTGTGCACCCCATTCAGGCTGTAGCCTGCCCTGTTGTCGACTCGGACACGAAGCAATCATATCTCATTAGCTATTGTGAGAAAGATCATACGATCTGATTGCCACGTTTCGTACGTGATACCAACCTATAAAAAAATCATCCCTATTCTTTGTAAATGCATTTTACTTAAAAAGTCTGGAGTCATTAATTTTTGGTTGTGTTAGGATAGTTTTTTTTATATAAGTTTTCTTTCAATAAGCTTTTATAAAATAGATTTTAATCTGATAAATAAACCTTAGTCCGTGTCTTATATTTAATCTTTTAGTCAATTATGTTGTTGTAGGAACCTACTTCAAATCCAGCTACTTAAATTGCTAATATATGAAAATAAATTGATAATGATTTATTTATTCCAAAAAGCTAGAATGTAAATTTCAGCATAGAATTAGGAATCAAATTACTCGCCTAATGTTTAACTTGCGCACGCACTTCGGGATAGTTTATTTGAGTATTTTTTCAGGCCACATCACAGCTCAGATTTTTAATTGGTGTGGCGAAGAAAAACTGAAACTATAGTAATATTAATGAGTTACGTGACTCAGATAAAGCAAACCCACGAAAAAAAAGGAAACTACACTTCAATATTTGGACCCATCTTAATAGAAAACATCAGCTGTCGATTTAATATCAAGTTAATTTCAAATTATAGAGGTAGTTTTTAATGTAAAGAAAACATCATACCCTTGTAAGGTTCTTAACGATTTAACTGTTAACTTCACTGCTAATTGTCGCTGGTCATTAAAGATATAAAGATGCCCGGAAGAGTCGTCGTCAGAGTTGACTTGAAAAACTACCTTATGATTTACATAGTTAGCGGACTTAGCGAAACTTTACCACACATCGCGAACGGTCGCAAATTATGAGCAAATAAAATAAAACCTCAGACCTAACACGACGTCAAGCTTCAAATTTATAGGTAAGAATCTAACCATACAACAAAACATTTATCTCTTAATCCTTATTTTAATTCCATAAAATTACCAGTAATTTCAGCGAAATGAGAAAGAGATGGGCAAATGCCAGCTCTTCCCAGGCATGAAATTCGTTAAGTTTTATTGCGACAACACCTGGCGGAGATTCAATTAAAAATTATCCGTTTTACAGTCTTGGTACGGCACTGGAGATTTATTAAGAGCACGATAAACTATATTATTACGGCGTGCGGCCCACTGGAGTTCTCACAAAGGCAACACTGAATCAGATTTGAAGCATTTTATAGTTACGAGGCTCAGATAGAGTTTACGGCTGTCTAATGGCCGATTCCAACAGCCAGTCTGAAAGTAGGGATAGGCTTACCGGCTGCCTAAGATATTTGATGAATGGAGAAATAGCAACCAGGGGACTACAGCCGGTGTGTTACAAATGGTGAATTGCGGATCTAAAACTCAAGGTTCATGTGAAAGGCTTCATCAGAAAGCTCAATCAGGTCCCCCAAAGTTTTATGTAGAGATTTTGGTAGATATACATATAATATGGTCCTGTCGCTGGTGACGAAAAATAACAATAGCGTTTTATCAGTTTTTGGAGCACACCTTATGATTAAGTTCTGCTGTGCCAGAAATTTAAACTCATATTGCCTGCCTCTGTTGAACTACTCCTAGGTACAGATGGATAATATTTGAACTCGACTGACGCTAAGGCGAGGTACTGTTGGTCAACAATGCTGTCGAAACAAATCATTTTACCAAAACAAACAGCAGAAGTTACATATTTGTTCCGATTTGAATAATGAACATCCTTGTATTATTTCGCCCTGTTGTGTGAAAAAAGGAAAGAAAAGCACCAAATGATTTATAGACAACTGATTTTCGTAACCTTCTCTTGAAATGAGCCTATCTAATGCTTTCAATTTCACTGTATATCCTACGAGTAGCTTTGAGAGAAGCCTCGGAATGCTTGTGTAAGACTTATAAGTGACAAGCATAAATATGCTCCAATGAAGAAATCGTGCAGGAAAATGTTTATCCAAGCAAAAACTAATAAAAAAGCGATCAGTTTCTTGTTTAGTGAATTTTATTAACGCAATAACCGCGTAAAGTGGTGAATTGATGAGTTCAAAACAGAGTGCGATCCGAGTCGTTCCACCGCACCGGGCTGATTTTCCCGCCGTCTCCAGAAAATGAGTTAAGAAATGAAAAAGAGCGCGTACGTTGACATCGGCGATGTTCTTTCGCAAAAAAAAATGTGTGTTGTAAGTAGTGTTCGCTAAAAAGGCGCGCAGACGGCGTCGCGGCGCGGGTCGACGGCCGCGCCCGGAATAACCACCAGCAGCAGCTATATTTGCAGCAGCGCGGGCGCAGGGGGGCGCACCAGCGCGTGCCATTTCTGCACCGCACCGCCCGGTGCATCTGAGTAATGCCATTGTAATGCTCTCGATATAGTTCTAATGACTGGACGCGGCAGGCAGACGCGATGTCGGCGACGACGCCGGCAGGACTGCGGCCCCTCAACCGCACACGCTGTTGTTGCACCTCACTCTATCGTAAATCATCACTAGACGTTCCTGGGAGAAATTTTAGAGGCACTCTCGCCAGTAATGTAATTGTGTAATGAGTTCAATTCAAAGATGAACCGGAGTGGGTGCAAACGACGGACCTCCGTGCGCAGTTGCTATACCTAATGTATATTGATGAGAGTGAATCGTGGGAGCCGCCGCTTCGCCAGCCCGACTGTCATTTGTCATCGGCAAGTTCCTGTCACATCGCATACGCATACTTTCTTACACTCCGCAATTACCTTTTAAAGTTGGCAAATGTGCCGATTCCGCAAAAAACGCGCACCTACTTAATCGAGTGATGAATGATGACAATCAAAAAATTACTGCTCAACCCACTATCGCGACAGTTTTTATGATAATAGTTGTGTTATGATAATGCTTATTAATTTTTGGTACGAAAATTCATTCACGTAACATTCATAATTAAATCCATTAATAACGCGTTTTATGTGTGTCTATAGTTAGTTTTAATTGACCAAAAGGCGGGGAAGTGTCATATTACACAAGCGGGACAGATAGGCCGAAAATGGTATATTAATGGCGGTGATCAAAGAGAATACGTACAAAAAGTCCATAAAGTTATAATGTCGTTCAGTCGATTTCCACACGCGCGGATAGTTTTGCGCGACAGATGGCGTGTGAGTCACTAACCTGTCGGCGCGGTGTTCGTTTCCAATGTAATCGAGACGACAATATCTTATAAATCATCCGTAATATCAATAAAACAGTAAAAACGCAACTTAAAACGTCTGTTAGCGCTAAATGAGCAAGTTTATTAGCTCATAATAAAGCATTTCATTTAAAACGGCCGAATATCAGATGTCGTGCCGAAAAAGGCATGACATCAGGCAATCACCTAAAGCACGAGTGACATCATTAATTTAGAAAATGAAAAGTCATGGAAGTCGTGGCACTGACGCGCTCCCTCGACTGAAAATATGAACCTACAGACTGTTCCTCTTATTCATAAAAACGAACGCAACTCTAAAGCATTGTTTAAGCAATTGACGTGTTATGTCACTTACTCGCAAATGGCGGCAGCAACAAGAATGACAGTGACAAAGCGATACAAAAGTTAAAGTGTTGTTGAAGAGCTGTTAATGCTTTTATGGTGGATATGGATAGGCATTTTTTTTAAAAGACAAGCAAGACAGAACCTTTTTGTTAACTACGGTAAGTATCTACTTCAGTTTTAGGTGGTGACTTGGGCTTGTTGTTGCTTGTTAACAAGTCAACTGCGAGGTTAAATAAACTAACATTCCCGCTGTAATTTAGGAAGTGCATGGGCCCCAAATGTTACATTTTACCGGTGCGATTAAGGCCAATTACATACTTAGCATGGAATTTTGCTATTTTTCTTTCTTAGTAATCGTTTGGCATCATTTTATCATTTGTAATTTTATAGTCTCTCTACCTTAATATTGCCAGGGATTAGCGAATAAGTGTATGTTTACGCGTTTCGCATACATTATGGATATAATTGTTTTGTTATTCATTATATGAATACAAAATATTGTAAAGGTTTTAAAATTGTACAACATTTTTTTTCATTGAATTGTTAACATGTGCAGTCTAGAAAGTTAAGTCCAACAACTTTCAATACCTACATAAGGTCATGATGACGCCCAAGGACATGTTTATGCGAGAGTGTGCGAGTATGGGTAGTTCTATTAATAATTGAATACTGAGATGACTTGAGCTAATCAACTGTTGGCTACCACTGCTCATCATTAATACCGCGCAAGCACAGTATAAACCATACAGTAGGCTATCTAAGGCCACCCGCCGAGTTATTAGCCTAGCGTGCACACAGACACGCGGCACAGCCCGTCCGTACTGCCGCCTCCCTATGCCTCCCTATTTTATGCTAGCGTGTGCGTGTAATCGCGTGTGCGTGATATCGCGACACGGCGGGCGACGCTCACGCACACATTTAAACCGAGAGTGGCACGTTTGTATTTAGATGTTCTACTGCATGGTTTATACTGTGCTACCACTGCTCATCATTAATACCGCGCAAGTGACCGCACATGCTATCGCGATGCTCTTTCGCTATTGTTAGAGCGCGTTCCCATGCTCAAGACGAACTATGAATCTTATCTTTGAGTCCCACTATTCAAAGTGCATATTTGTAACAATGCAAACATTACCGCGTTTTACGAACGCATTTGTCTGACAGAAAGTTTTGAAATTGCAATTTCTCATTTCCTTTATCAGTTCTTGCTTGCACATTCGTTTTGCTAATTGAACATTGGTTCTATCGTATTTCGGGTTTTTAAATAGTTTGGATATTGGCTCTTAATTTCAGTAACGTCATTGTATCAAAACATTGTAGAAAGTTGACACATCGAAAAATCTCGGTGGGTAAGTTAAGGCTTAGTTTTATTATTTAATGTGCTTGTCACGTTAATACATAAAATGTAACCGTATAAATGACATAAATATAAGACCTCACGATTTGAAAGTTCCCTCTGCAGGGAAAAAAACAGTGTCATGTAATCTCTATTCTACAATTTTTGCATCCAATCACCTATGCAAAGCAGTCGCTATGCAAACGTCAATTATCTTCAGTAGACAGTTAATATCGCACAACGGCGCTCTCGTATCCGAATACAAATACTTTACAACATCCCAGGTTGGCTGTCCTAATTATACTTATACGTACTGAGGGTTACAAACATTTATGCTTCATAGAGGCTGGGTTTGACCTAGGCTGCCGAGCAGAAAGCTATGTTGGGGAGCTGCGCAAAGTTTGATTTAGTGAATGATCTTATTTTTGATAAGTGAACCGATTCACAAACTTTATCGTCTCTGGAGTAGATATAACCTGCGACCTATACGATAGTTTTAGAAATAAGAAACTCACAGTTGACATCACCAGGGCAGGTCTTGCAGCAGCGGCCGGGCAGCAGCACCGGCGTGTCGCACGACGGCTCGGGGCACTCGTTCTTGATGTTGCGACATCGTACCTTCGCCACCACGCGACGCTTCTTCTGCACCTGGAGAGGAAGCGACGCTTAATGTACAGAGGAAAAACAGCAGTTCAACACAAGACAACTATTCACTTTAGGCTAAGATACGCTTCAGAAGCTTCATCCAGAAATGCTTCGATTGTTGTTGTGATCTTTGTTTGCGCTCCTCTATGTACCTATAAGTGGTAGCGCTTAATTTGGCGGCTATTATGTTGTAGAGGTTTGAAAGGAAGAAAATCCGTTAAGCTAGAGTTGGCGTGCATCAGAAAACGCATCGCAGGAATATTTAGTTACTAACATATAGGCCCATGTTGATGAATACAAACTGAAAACATGAGAGATTCTCAAGTAACTATAAAAACTGGTTTGTCACGTTCACATAACAGAGTTCAATTCAGATCATTTTACAGTGCTTACAGACAAGATTCTAACTTTACTGGCTCTTGAAGGAGCAACGCAAACAAGTCTGATAATACGTACCGGTAAACACTCACATTTGAAGCAGTACATTACTCCGAAGGGCGGGCCCAGGTCCGCAAACCACGTGGAGCCGAGCTCTCGCGCCTGTTTATCGAACTGGCACTCTGAAACAAACGAAAAACATTATTTAAAAAACTGCAAGTCAAAGTTTTTGAAAGTAGAATTTGAGGTGATTCTGCAAAATTTCAATTTTAAATACAATAACTAAGTAAACCTAGTGCGAATCGGACCAAAGCTGAGATAAGTACCTCAATGAAATTGTTGGAAAAAAACAATACTTATTTTTTTTTAACTATTAAACTATTCAATAATATGAATTATTTATCCAAACAAAGAGTTTAAAGACACAACAGGCGTAATGGTCAGTTAGAAAAATGCATTCGCGTTAAGTCACATGAACGGTATACAGTTTACCTGTCGTCTTCTGTTCTTAAATAAAGTGAGTACTTTTAGTTAACCGAATAAAACCATCTCTGAAAACGTATAAAACGGGGCACTACTGATGAGTAGTATGAAACCTTAGGCGCGGTCCGTTTTGAGTCAAAAGTGATAATAGCGCGCTCACGTCGCTCACGCTCATACAATTTTTCAATTCGGAACGCGTGTGTGACTCAAAACGGACCGCACTACTTGTAAATCAGATCGAACACAGTATGCGCGTGCGCTAAGTGAATAGTTTCTTGAAGCAACGTCCCACAGCATGTCGTCATTAATGCCTGTCTGAATTTCCACGTTATAGCCATGTAAGTGGCTTGGCAACGAGTTTACCGACTGCCCATTCTGTGTCCAATGCGCAGGGCTAAATGGTTATTCGCTTAAGAGACGTAAGGAAACTATAAAAGTGAAAAGGATCTACCTAACGCTACCAAACGTAATGGATGGACTGAATTTATGGTAATAAAATAAATAAGCAATTTCAATTCTTTCTCTAAGTAAGGTATGTAACTTGGTAGGTTCTTCAGCATAAAACCGACTTTGTCTGTGCAAAACGATGAGTTACGTTTACAATAGGTGAAGGTAGGTAAGTGTTTGTGATACGTAAAATAACACCAATTTGTGTGTAAAATGAAAACCGATAAATGTGCTCGAATCAATTTGCCATTAAGATATATTTTTTTAAACTTCTTCCCGACAAATTAGACTACCGTTTACTGCCATGAAGCGCCATGTTTAGTTAAACGATCTTTAAGAAGATATTTAAATCGCTAACCTATTAACAATTTCGCTAATTTCACACCATTATAAATTAACACAATTCTTGTTAATAATTTGAATAGAACAAGCGCAATTTATACACAGCTGCTAAGGGCGAGTGGAAGCAAGTGATGCAACCGCGGGTTAACAAGACGCATTTACATACCGCACTCATACGGACATCTAAAAATAAAAGTTGCAGATGTAGTGTTAAAATGTACAAAACAACTAGGTGACTTTGGAGCGTAAAAGTAAAAACTCGTCTCGCCATGCCCGCACGGCTAGGCCGCTCTTTGTTGCACGGTGGGATGCTTCAGGCGAGATCTGTCTGCTACTTTTATCAAGTCCACAGAGACCTATTACAGGTGGTTGACCATTACTAACTCGCGTTTTAAATCCACTCCATTAAAGTGTTTTTCCTTCAAATGTTTGACAGTGGTAGAGATCGTCTATATTGAAATGACGCCCCCGTCCACCGCATCTACGCATACAAGAGTGCTTGCTTGTTTGCGTAAATGCAGTGGAGGGTCGCATCTTTTAGCTTAGTCTATCTCTACCATTGTCAAACTTTTGAAAGAAAAAACTTCGATGGATTGGATTTACGAGTACAATAAAAATAAGTGAGTCGTGATAGTTCATAAAATACAAAACTATGCATTCGTACACGCATATTGTATAACAAACATAAATAAGTACTGACGAATGGTCTGGCAGACAATGTAGTTACTTCGGTTAGTAATAATCTGACAAAGTTTTACTATTAAGTTTCTTACTCAATCGGGTAGAGGGTTTCCACAAAATTATAAGAACTTAACATTTATTCGTGTAAAAAATATTTTTGAAAGTACTATTTGCTTTTCACTTCATAGCTGGATGAAGTAGCAAACTTGCAGTCGGATCTTGTACTAGAAGGCTTTTAAGAGATTCGCCATTTGCAGCGAATAGGCTTATGCTGATTTCACGGGGAGAGGATAATCTTGATTTACGAGAGTATTCAATACCATAAAATTAGGATTACAACAAAACACTACAAAGCGGGCAGGTAATCCTAAAATACTGCCATTGCAGATGATGTGAGAATTCTGCTACTGAATTACTACGAGTAAGTTATACCTAGGCGTACCTGTCGAGTTTTAAACTCCAATAAAAAAGGTGGGTAAAAGAATAGACAAATGTTTAGGTATTCATTCAGTGATTTTCTTACAACTATCTTATTATGGACACAGGATCCTTAAATAACATAATTTATTCAAAACACAGGAGCTCTGATGCATTCAATCATAATAATACTATCACAATTATTTGTGTTTGAGTTAAGGCGACAGGTAGGTTTGCTTAATCAGACTCAATTTTAGGTGGTGGTTCAGAGTAAGTGGATTTGAGCTATAAAACTAATATTTTTAAAAAAAGATGCCGTTTCTAGCTGAGCCCTGAGCATGTTGATGAGAATTTCAAACATAGAAACTCTCCTCATATTTATGTTATGTTTTAGTCCAAATCTAATGACAATACAAGAAGTTGGCAATCGCTGTAACAGCTATTCTGTAAATATATTGAGGACCTCGAAGGTCGGATGTTTGACTTCGATGCAAAAAGGAAAAAGTCTGCCTTATTTAAGATCGAAAGGGCCACCAGGTAGCCTAGTCAAAAGAAAAACAATTTCAGTGTCTACCCGTAGAAACATTTTAAAACTCAACATGCACAAAGTTTCAAGACAATCTTGACGCTGTAGGGATTTTTTTTTCTAAAGCGACACCAATAAAAACAAAAGTGAAATACAATTCGCAAGAGCTTCCAATTTAACAGAATCATCAAATGCAAAGGACAGCAAGCGATTAGGTGTCCAGATAGGGTCCGCTATCAGATGCGTCAGGTCGATAAGGTGGCCGGCTACTATAAATAGGCGTCACTGTTATCTCCTCTCGTAACTATTTAATTAACCTCACTCCAGAGTGCATTGATAAGGATGAGACATGTTGCGTGAGAACATATTGATCTTTATGTCAATCAATACTACATGAACGAAACTTCGCCAGCTGAACTTGAGTATACAAATGACACGTATAAAACACATTGTAAAACATTCAGATAAAATATTTACGTTTAAGGAGTTGAACAACATAACATGGACGTTTACCCTAACTACAAAGTTGTATTACTGCAAGGAGTTTGAATGAAGTTGTATATTTTATGCAGATCAATAAAATAGTAAATTGGTAATACCTAAGTACAATTCTACGTTTTGTTTTAAAGTAGTTTAACTAATGTTGATCATATGAAAACATAACATTTTATTCGATTTTTAAAACCAATTTGAAGCTACAGAAATGGGTAGCATTTCTTTAGACTTTCAATTCTATCTTACAGTTTACCGTGTATTGTGGAAATACTAATACCTAAGTAAGTTTTCTTATGAATTCTGTGATTCAGTTACTATAAGTTCTTCATAATAATCTACTTGACTGGCTTTTACCATTTCAGGAACTTTAACGTCGTTATGGTTTTCGAAAATAATAATAATATTGAGGGTGACTTATGACCTGACGTTTGTGTAACTAATTCTCATGTTAAAACGAACCTTCTAATCGTGAATAGTCATAGCGCGAACTGCAAAACTTTATAGCTGCACTATCATTGGATGTGCAATTGTTTTCAATAAAGCTACTTAATGCAATTGAGTAATAACATAAAAGGCATTGTCAAAATGAGCGCGCGTCACCCGTAATGAGGAAGGAGGGTGGCGGCGCCGGCGTCGCGGATGCAACAATCATGGCGGATGTTAAGCGTGTAAACCGTTTAACTGGTTCCAAATCCAAATAAACCGTTAGAATCCCAGTACTGGACAAAAGGCATTCGCCTTGTCTATATTCTCATTGGACCTTTACCCCCTATTCCTACTTCATTCCCTTCACTGCCTTTCTGGAAGTACATTGCTCGTTTTCAGAGATGCCGGTTGTAGGTTGCTCCTGAAATTCCTGCTGGTGCCATAAATGATATCTATTCGAGAATTTTTCTACCCCAACACTTTTCCTCAATACTTGTGTATTTCTTCGTACATGTTTTATAACGGGAACACCCAGACTGCTCCTATAAATATTACGTTACAACTTTTTTTCCTTAATAGTAAACAGTGCCAAGAAACCGTCACGTTTGCCACTCCCGCCCAATCTCATGCTGTATTCTCTGCCAGACCGCACTTCACACCTATCTCAAACAGCAATTTTAATACACTTTTTTTCTCAAATAACAAAATACACGTGAAAATATTATCTCTGACACGATTTAGGAATATAAAGTGAGGCGAGACATCTCGTAACCTTCTCTCATTTTCTCGGAAACGTTGGCTATGATCCAGAAAGTCTTCGCCAGGGATATGACGTATTGGCGACGCCCGTCTTATGCTCCTTTCACGATCTGTTTATGGAATTCCAATCTGATGTTTACAAAAAATTGTTGATGCTTTAAAAATCGAATGCCACATCTATACCGACATGGAAGCCCCTACCTTACTTATGTCAATGTTATTGTACACGGTAAATACAATTTGTAGTCCGTGAAGCGTGGCGTGCCGGCCTCACGGTTACACCATTGTGTCATAGATCACAATAAGTATGAATTACATGTCAAATGGCCAGAAGTATACCGTCGGCTTATTGAAGCGTGCGCAAGTCGCTTTAATAAATCGTCTACATAAAAGGGTTGTAAGAAGCGAGGGCCGTATTTCAGCGAGCGTGGGCTGCGCATAAATTGTTCGCTCCGAATTAGCCTTAAGGAGGATATTTTGACATTCGCTTGCCGACTCGCCGACTAGTTTACACTCGTTACTTGAAACACCAATGTGTCATGACGCAAAACCGAACGATTATCTCGGTGATATAGTGAACGCGCCTGCATCTTTTCATCTGCTCACAGAACTTAACGATCGATCTGTTACTTGTGTCCTCGGTGGGTTCGGTCAAGCGAACATCGTGACTAGCCGTGCACTTGGTAATGCGGTAGCGGTGCCTAGAACATACATGACAAATATATATTTCAGTCAATAGCAAGAAATGTTCGTATATTGCTCTGCACGTTCATATCCCAAATGAGGCAGTCAGAGTCAAACTGACTGTTGTCGTCTTATGGGAATGTTGTGACTGAGGGGTTAAGTCCTACAACTTTGAATCAAAACCAGACTCTGACTCACAAAGTGTGCATTACAACATGGGCAAGTAAGGCAAGGTAAGGAAAAAGTCAAACCAAGTATTTAAATACAAGTTCACTCAGCGAAGGGTGGACAAATGTGTTAAGCATTGATAACTTACTCTATCTTGCATAATAATTGAAAAAAGACTTTTGATACAAAGTAAAACCTTTTAATCTAAAAAGGCTTTATTGTGTTGAACGGGTTTGATACCATTAAATTTCAGAAGCCTCTAACGTGCAAAATAATAATAAATACGTCTCATAACGTTTCCACGCTACAATAGATTGCTTATTAAAATATCCTTCAGACACCTGATGATTCAGATACAACCACTAAGCTGACAGCATCAAATATAGCTTAGACCAGGTTTGAAATCACTTACAGAAACGTTGCAAAGCAACATGTTTATTCAATATACGAGATAGTGCCCTTGAGGTCGTGCATGGGAAGGAACCACGAATATGCAAATGAACTAAACTAGTATTCTAATTATGGAACAACATAATATCGATTATTTTATTTCTATAATTTAAATTCATATACAATTTGATATTGATCTAGGCGGCGCAGTGCAGGTAGAAGAAATGGTAATGTCGCATTACCAGTCGTCAAGAACTACATCCACCACCTATTATCAACTTTGTAGTCATTATGCCGAACTAATCGCCTTAATTAGTATTTCATTCATATCTCAGATCCGTTACAATAAATATGTAAGCATAACAGGATCTTCGTGACACGTCTCAAAAGGACAAAGTCTAGAAACAACGTGACTTGTAACAGTATTTCGAAATTTATTATAGTTTTTGAAAATGGGAACTTCATTCAATAAGTATTTCTAATGGGTGTCCACACACTAGTGATACATTAAGGGAGCTAGCCATGTGTATAACACATGACATGAAGAAAGCTCCAGGAAATGTATGGAGTCGTTATTAATTAATTGATGACACTGTTGCTGCCACCAATTCCAGTAGCAGGCAGCAGGTGGGATAAAAGTACACCACACGCCACGCCCAAGTCCTGGCTTTTCGGAGGTTCCAGTTTCCGCCGGTACTGAGCCCTCCCACCACGACACGGCGAGATCTCATGCTAGACCCTCTAGTGTAGTTTGAGGTAACCGCTATATTCTTTAAAAAGAGAATTGTAGGATTTAGATAAAAGTACGCGTCAGTCAGTAGCGTCGGTCCGGATTGGCTACGTACTTCTCGGCACGGACTACTCTTGCATCCCAGCGAAGCGTCGACTCCCGCAGGAACTGTTACTCCTTCCCGGCCTCCCACCAGCGGGTCTCACCGGGGAGGGTAGTAGCGATTGCGGTCGAGTCCGCCTAGCTAATAGTCGCCGAAGTACGCTTCCCATTTCGCAGCTCTAACAAGTACTCCCGTGCTCACCAGGCGATGCCTCGCCACCACACCCACGTTCGAAAGCCGGCCCGGCCGAAAATATTCGTCCGGAGGGCATTTATGAACCCGGACGAAGCCCGCAGGCTTATGGCCCCACCTACTGACACCACCACCAACTTCTCCTGGGACAGCTCGGCCATCCTGAGCCAGCTCCCAGCGCCCGCCGCGCGCCCCGAGGCTGCGCCCTCCGCGTCCGCGCCCGCCGCGCCCCCCTCGCCCGCCGTGTCCGCCGCCCTGGCGTTGACCGCGTTCGCGACCGCCACCGCCGCCAAGGCTCGAGCCCTGACCGCTCAGGCCTCCACGTCCGCCGCGTCCGCCGCGCCCGTTGCGTCGGCGTCGACCGCCCCCACCGCCGCGCCGCGTCCTTCCGCAGCTGGAGCCTCCGTTGAGCTCGCTGCGTCGAAGCGCCCGCCGGCCGTCCCGTCCGCCCAACCCGAACCGCAACCCGGACACCCAAGAGACCCCCGCCTGAGAGGCAAGGCTGGCCCCACCGGTGCACAGGCCGCGGTACCCGCGCCAGTGCGCCAGCCGGTGAGCAGGCTGCCAGTGCCTACCGGAAAGCCGAAGAAACCGACATCCTCCGTCTCACTCGCACCCGCCGCATCATCCGAGCCTCTGATGCCAGAGCGAGCGCGAGTGATATCTCCATCCCGCTTTTCGCCACCGACGAATCTGCCTCTGCCCTTCGCCGCAGTAGTTGCGAAGCGCCCGCAGAGCGCATCACCGACCGGTGGTCGGCAGCAGGCATCAATGCCGAGGCTCGACCTGTCCCCTATGGACACGGCGCCTCCGCTGACGCCGCCGCCTCGACCGCCGACGCCGCCGCCTCGAACACCGAAACCGGCGTCTCGACCACCGACTCCGCCATCCCCGACGCCTACATCCGCTGCGCCGCCGCCTCCCAAACCGGAGAAGAAGCAACCGCCGCTCATCGTGGAGGTCTTGCCCAACTGGGCGCGTCACTTCCGTGAGCTGCGGGTGCTTCTCGGAGAGCCACCGAACGCCAGACCGTATGGGAAGGGCATACGGTTTCTACCCAGATCGGATGATGAGTTCCGCATAATACAGCGGTATCTGACAGAACTGGAGCGGACTGAAAAGATCGCCTGGTTCTGTTACTCTCCCCGTGCAGAGCGGTCAGTTAACACCCTGCCCGAGGAAATCGCGGAAGCCCTGGAGTCCCACGGATTCACAGCTGAATACGTTCGCCAGATCAGGGCGAGGAGCGGCAGGCCCGGCTGCATCTTCTACGCCCAGATCGGAAGAACGTCAGAGGCCCCAATAGTGACACTCTACGAAATCTCCGAGCTCCTGGGAATGCCGGGAGTGAGAATTGAAAATTGGCGAGGCAGGAAAGGCCCAGCGCAGTGCCACAGGTGCCAAACCTTCCGCCACTCATCCCACAACTGCCACAGGGTGCAAGCCTGTGTGCGTTGTGGTGAGGAGCACGCCGCCCGTGATTGCCCGCGCCCAATTGAAGACCCGCCGACCTGCGCCAACTGCCATGGCTCGCACACGGCGAATAATGTGCAATGTCCGGTTTTCCGCAAGGAATTCCGGCACAAAGCTGCCGGGACCATGGCACGGACCGTTGCAGCGCCTCCACCACCACCGCGAAACCACCATCCTGACGAGGCCAACGCCCCTAATTCACTTATGGCAGCAGCCAATGAGGGACTCGGACCCTCAAAGGCTAGCCGACGCCGTAAGCGTAGACGGATGGCTAAAGCAGCGGCAGCCAAACCAGCCGCCCCGATCGCCAAACCTACCACCACGGCCACCAAGACCACCGCGACAGCCAGGACCACCGCGACAGTCACGACCACCGTGACCTCCGACGCCACCACCGACTCCGCCCCGCAGATCACTCCTGTGGACACGCCATCTGCCGGCGCACCGGTACCAGCCGCAACCGAGGCCCCCGAAGGGGCTAAGGCGAGGTTGGATGGTGCAGGCCGTCAGACAGAGCGCCAGGAGGTGATCGCGGAGTGCATCAAAGTACTCCAAGGGGTACTGGAGGCCATCCAATCGGGACAGAATCCTGTCCCGGTTATTCTCCGGGGTCTAGCCGACCTTTACGGGTCTGGCTAGGCCTCCCACCAACGCCAGGCGACCATCAGCCTGGCCCACCTCTGCTCGGCCGCCAGCTAGAAGGCATCGCCTCGCTGGCGGTCAATCAACCACCGCTCAGCTGCACGGCTGGTAGGCTCACAGCCTCGCCGTGCCGCACGACCGCACCGCTGGCTCGGGATTCGAAGGGCCGATCTCGCCAGCGGCACCCCACCGCCCCATCCGTCTTTCCGGATGGCGACTGAAACTACCCGTTAGTGACCGTAGTCACGGGCGGTTTCCCCGACTTAACCGTCGAGATGACAACCCGAGCGTCGGTCCTTGGTCCGCGTCAGGTGCGCGTGTGTTAGATTTTAAAGCCTAAGTTATATATTTATATATGATATTCAGGTTAAAGTCTAGCATTGGATGGCGAAATAAAAGTATGTAGTTATGTATCAAATTGATTTAATTCTCTTAATGTGACTCTACCACCGGTTCGGAAGGTTGTTTCTACTGAGAAGACCCGGCAAGAAACTCAGTAGTTACTCTTTTCAAATCGTCCAATGTTTTACATAATCACAATAACGTTAATTCCACATTTCCTATTACATAGGTATATTCTAACTGCAATTACGAATAATTTATGGAAAGTACATAACGCTTATGTACATAAAGTACATAACGTTTATGTATCCACGGTAGGTCATGCTTATATATACAGGGTATATACTGCTTATGTATACATGGTATATAATGCTTATGTATACATGGTATGTAAAGCTTATGTATACATGGTACATAACCCTTATGTACATTAACCACCTAACGCTTATGTATTCTCAGCACATAATGCTTATCTAACTTCAACAAGTACATGAGACATAGATACTCCATTGTCTAATAATAAATTACATGATCGTACCTTCTTCGACCGATGTTCACTCCTTGCTGGCCCAAAGGCAACTGCCTCGACACTCAACGCTACCGGCCTTTTATACCCAAGTCGTCGCACAAACAAATGACGTCACGGCGCATCAGGTGACATCGTTCGGACAGTAGTAAAGTAAGGTCTGATATTCAAATACACAGTATTACTATTATACACAGTATTACTTTACAATAGTTATATTTACCTAACCAAATCTATTTATTATTTAGGTATAGTACTTAGTATTTGTAATTAAGTAAATCTCTGTATAATTAAGTAACAAAACTGTATTACTTAATTATCAATTCGTTTATATTATTATTATTCATTTATCTATTTAATTCTATTTGTTAGCATATTCATTGATATATATATATATCCTTACCTCATACGGCCATACTGACAAGTACTTCGTTCTCGAAGTACATAGGTACATTATAAATATCTTATTCTATTTTTTGTACAAAATGGTCATACCAATCCTAATTTAGTTCACCAAAATTTAGAACAAGATCACCACAATGACTGTTTCTGTGCAAGTCCCTATTGATCTATGGTCTTGACATACCAAACCTATCACCTGCTGCGCATGAATCATTGGTAGGGCATCAGAGCATGATCTCAGCAGTAAGTCCCTATTGATCTATGGTCTTGACATACCAAACCTATCACCTGCTGCGCATGAATCATCGGTAATGGCATCAGAGCATGATCTCAGCAGTAAGTCCCTATTGATCTATGGTCTTGACATACCAAACCTATCACCTGCTGCGCATGAATCATCGGTAATGGCATCAGAGCATGATCTCAGCAGTAAGTCCCTATTGATCTATGGTCTTGACATACCAAACCTATCACCTGCTGCGCATGAATCATCGGTAATGGCATCAGAGCATGATCTCAGCAGTAAGTCCCTATTGATCTATGGTCTTGACATACCAAACCTATCACCTGCTGCGCATGAATCATCGGTAATGGCATCGGAGCATGATCTCAGCAGTAAATTCTATATCAGTAAAGCATCAGAGCATTGATCGAACAGTAGCGAACAGTAGTAAAATGAAAGTCAAGTCAAGTCAAGTAAAAATAAGTCACGACATTATTGTTGACGTATTGATCTTGGTTGTTTACTCACTTATATTAATTAGGATTAGTATGACAAAACGTTGCTAATTGCCAATGATCTATTGGACATCAAACTTTATCTTTACAAAAAAAGGAAACATAATCTATCAGGTATTTGTTAACTATAAATAAAAAAAAAATTTTTTTTTGTTAACGTAGCCAAACCATGAGACCAAAAATTATCTCTATTTTTTTTCAAGGGTCTTCTCATAACCAACTTGGCAACAACACAAGGATTTACTTTCCCGTGCCACGTTTTTTTTTTTTTTGGAAATCCCACCATTCCGTCAACCGCTTGGCCAATCTGACTAATCATAGCACATCTAAGCTGTGGGGTCTTCTAACTTCTTTGACAGTTCTTCAATGTTGTTGCAACAGTCGGCACTGCTGTCGTTCGTTGCTGGTCGAACACTGGAGAAAACGTCGTCATCAGGGCAAGGCGCATTGGAAGACACGAGGCCTTCCAAGGGAGCGGGAACCATTCTGAAACTCATTGTAATGTGTTAGCACAGAACTTCGAATCCCACTTCTGATGTTAGATTTTAAAGCCTAAGTTATATATTTATATATGATATTCAGGTTAAAGTCTAGCATTGGATGGCGAAATAAAAGTATGTAGTTATGTATCAAATTGATTTAATTCTCTTAATGTGACTCTACCACCGGTTCGGAAGGTTGTTTCTACTGAGAAGACCCGGCAAGAAACTCAGTAGTTACTCTTTTCAAATCGTCCAATGTTTTACATAATCACAATAACGTTAATTCCACATTTCCTATTACATAGGTATATTCTAACTGCAATTACGAATAATTTATGGAAAGTACATAACGCTTATGTACATAAAGTACATAACGTTTATGTATCCACGGTAGGTCATGCTTATATATACAGGGTATATACTGCTTATGTATACATGGTATATAATGCTTATGTATACATGGTATGTAAAGCTTATGTATACATGGTACATAACCCTTATGTACATTAACCACCTAACGCTTATGTATTCTCAGCACATAATGCTTATCTAACTTCAACAAGTACATGAGACATAGATACTCCATTGTCTAATAATAAATTACATGATCGTACCTTCTTCGACCGATGTTCACTCCTTGCTGGCCCAAAGGCAACTGCCTCGACACTCAACGCTACCGGCCTTTTATACCCAAGTCGTCGCACAAACAAATGACGTCACGGCGCATCAGGTGACATCGTTCGGACAGTAGTAAAGTAAGGTCTGATATTCAAATACACAGTATTACTATTATACACAGTATTACTTTACAATAGTTATATTTACCTAACCAAATCTATTTATTATTTAGGTATAGTACTTAGTATTTGTAATTAAGTAAATCTCTGTATAATTAAGTAACAAAACTGTATTACTTAATTATCAATTCGTTTATATTATTATTATTCATTTATCTATTTAATTCTATTTGTTAGCATATTCATTGATATATATATATATCCTTACCTCATACGTGCGACCGCGGATTACGTAAAGCGCGCACGTATCAAGTAACAGGACAGGTGTCTATAGCCACTAATAACAATACTTTGTCTATTTGTGCCCAGACTGTAAGGTCATAAAGATGATTTTAGGCTTCTTCGTAATTTTTATTCATAATTCGCATTTAGAAATCATGACTTTGACGACGAAATCATGACGTGTTTTTTGGTTGTTAACTCTTTTGTTGATAAAGGATAGCCTGGCTAAGTGAACTGGCATCGTAAGAATAATCTAATAAATATAATCTGATAGTTAACAAACAAATGCACAGGAAGCCTAAAGTATGCCAATACTTAGAGCTAAGTTTCTTCTGGATAAAAACAGTTGACTATGCAATAAAACTTAATTGGCACTTACCGGGAAATTTAAGAATCATTCGCAGTTATTATTTTTCACTAATCAGTAGGCGAGACGACGAGCGGTCTGAGGTGTTTGATTAGTTTCATAACGTCGTGCGCACCTGGGCATTGCCTGCCTTCTCGGGTTTCAAATACATACTAATGTGCGAATAAATAATAGTTTTTATATGCCGCCTTATACGTTGCGAGGAAATAAAAACGAACATTCTAGAACTTTAAAGCTGGCGACAAGATAAAGGCGAAGGACCTCAAATAGTGGATTCCTCACGTGGCATCTTATTACTAGCTTCTGTTTTCTGGGCAGTGTCTTTCCTGGCTTGTATAGCCATTAACAAAGCTGAAATGAATGCATATATGTTATAGCGTTAAATGAATGCATATATGTTACGATAGCATGAAAATGTGATAGTTCAAACGTAGTGACTAATTCCAACTCAGTGTCGCGGTGGGCTGAGCACATAGCTAACGAAATGAAAAACGATTTTTATGCATTGCAGACCGTTTCGAGACAAAAGGAGGTTTTTGTACGCCCACCTACAAAATGGACGGAATTTTGGTAAACACTGAAGCCTCACTAGCCAGAGTTCCCAGACAGCACTCTATTTACTATATCTCTCTCTCTCTTTTAACATTTTGCTTCAGACTCATCCTCTGAAATACGATTTCTGGCACAAAATATGTATGCACGAACACCATTCAGAGTTTTTCAGTCCGTGATATTGATAAACTTAGTCCCTGTCCGTAATCTTTTGCTTTGGTTTACATTTGCATCACAATATGTAAATTAATCATTTTTAATACCTGACATAACTTAATGACTTCTGAATTTTGTTAAATACATATTATGGGTATTTGCACATAATTCAGAATTGGAGCATTTGCTACAATTTTAAAAATAGCTTTATTTTGTTAAATATCCGCAATTCACATAATGTCCCGTAACTAAATGACTCCTATATTTTTATAACACAGTGTTGGAAGTATGATAAATCAGTGAGCACTATGAAAGTGAAACCAAAGTACCTTTCCATTTTGTTTTTAAATTATACATATCTCTGAAATAACGTGTGTACATAATTATGGCGGCGATCCAATACATTTTTTAGTTTCATGACTCAATGCTTGATGTGAATTCTACGCATACAAGCGTGTCTAAATTCACTGGTCATTATGAAAGACCCTGGAATAGCGGCCTATTAAAGTGAGATTACCTGGGCTATTTTCCTACGTATAACCCTAAACCAATCATAGGATGTTATTCAAAATGTATTTTGTAGCATGATTTCTAGAGCTGGAAGAAATAACTCGAACATCATATTTCGGTACAAACAAAACACATACAAAATAATTCTCACGGTTTTGTTGAAGTATATTTTTTGCTGCTTTTTTTGCATCGTAGTAAATGCGACTGCGTCTTCCCTAGAAATAGCAAAACAAGCAGCTGGTCTTCGAATTTAATACCTGTTATTTAGATACATTTTACATTACACGACTATTTGCATCTATAAGCAAAATATATACGTTGTATTGTTCAAGAAAACAAAACAGTTCGATAGTAAACACAAAATAGAAGATATGACAAACGAATTTAGTGATGTGCGCTAGTGTCGCTATCGACATTTTATTAGTTCGAGTTGCGGAGCATATGAATGGTAAACACTTTAAATAAAATTGCGAACCAGTAAAAAACTGCCTAAGTTTTACTGGAATAATGTGTATATGATTTTGAACTCTTGGCGGTGTATTTGTTAAAAAACTCGTAACGTAAGTTCGAAATTATACAACATTTTACTTAATAAAACCAGGGAGTTATTTTATACAAAATCCAGCCAGAAAATTACTTATCACCGAGACATTATGGTGATCAGCTAACTGGATAATCCGAGAGATATGCAACATGTACCTACTACTGATTACAAAACGTCGTAAAATTATAAACTTAAACCACCGACATGGACATGAGACTTGCGTAAGCTGTTAGCTACCTGCCAGTGAAACCAGCAACTTGACAATCTATCGATATTATCGACAACCACTATCGAGAATACAATGTAACACGGAATACTCGTCGCAAGGTTGTCGACTGGCGCCATTGGACCTTCCTGCTCCTTAAACAAAGATTTCCATAGCGTTTATAGACACATCTTTTCTTATAGGCGGTGTTTTTAAATTCCAATGCACTTTGTCTGAGGCAGCACAAGAACTTGACCTTCGTTCGTGTCGGACAAGATACAATCCATAGTTTATAAAAATATCATTCATTAAAAAACCGGCTAAGTAGAAGTTATAGGTAGTTCGTACAAAAAAGGCTATTCAATTTAGTGACGTGAATGACATTTTAGTTGCTCACAAAATAATGACAATTAAACTGACTAAACGTTTGTTAATCGTATTTACATATTCTCAATAATATATATCAGACATTACATTTTAGAAATATAAGTAGGTAATCAATACATTTGCTATAACGAAAAAGTACAAATCTAGCAAATACCAAAATCAAAGCAGTGGTGGCAACAACGAACATCAGTGATGATACGTAGGTCTAACTGCTGACGGCTGATGACTACGACATATGGAGAAAATGAGGGTGGTTCTTCCGGAAGGATGTAGGTAAGCATTTACTCCTGGTTGGCATCTGGCAAAAATCTGCACAGCTTATTTTTGAGGACAAGACTTACATAGGATGAGGTCGCAAAGCCAGTAAAATAAGTAAAAAATACAAGTTCTCACGGAGGAGCCCACTTCATCGCGTAATAATTTAAGAGGCGCCCGCTCATAGTGAGGCCAGCGTTAGACAAACTAGTCTGACTAGTTGCACTACAAAGTCTGGCCTCGCAATAAATTTGCTTGCTTTATTTTTTACCGACCAATTTATCATTTTCTTAGCAACTTCTGCTGTTGAGTGGCGAGTGTGAGAATAGCTAATTGAACGTCTCAAACTGTTAAACGCAATATTAATGAAGTGTTAGAAACACATATTGTGCAATTGAAATACTTACAAATTGCTTTTTATTAACGTTTCAATAAGGGGATGGCTGGCGCTTTATTAATTTAAATAAATAGGGAACTACGTAATAATAAGTGGTCCGGTTACAAAGTAAGGTTTTTTCTCGTGTTTTGGGAACCAGAAGAACGAATTTGGATCAAGAATTGAACTCATGACTCTTCACGTCGAAGCTGACGCTCTTAATCACAATGAGTCAACAGATTCATTGATGATATTGGGTTATCGCCAACTATTGAATTGCTAGATTTTTTATCGCTAAAACTTTCCTATAAACGGTAGATGAGTCATTAAAAACAAACTAGTAAGGTAGTAAACGTTCATCACTGGCTATCTGGCCAGCATAAGCGCCGCGCATTAATAGAGTTTCGTTTCCCTCAACTTTTTATTTATTATTGTAGACTTCATTGACTGGCCGGCGCCGCCTGCTTGTCGCAATTGTGACTGGTTCTTCTCGTTCTATATGTCCATAATTCAAATAAGGTATATGTTTATTTCCAGTATGTCCTGATTAAAATGCAAGAAGGCGGTGTAAAGGCCGTTTACATTGTCGAACCAATTAGTAGGAACCATAAAAATCACACAAATCATTATGTTTCCTTATTGAACGTTTTTGCCGGGCGCCGGTGTGATCTTTATTCAGTTATAATTTTCGGAAGACTTATATTGAGACAGTTTTACGAGGTGTAGACAGTTAAGTGGTACAAGGCACTCAAAAGCGAAACGACCATATCGGATGGAGGACATTGTAGGCTTTCTAGACGAAGGCGTATCGGCGCGGCGGACGGGTGAAGAGCCTCAGACGTTTATTAACATATTATCGGCTCTGATTACGGAATATTCAGGAGCAAAGTGGCCGTGAGCCAACTAACTCAACAAAAATATCGCATATAATTTATTGAGTATAATTCTACGAATGCCTGGGGAGTGAGAGTGTCGTACAGTTGCACCTCATAAAAACAAACTTAAAAAATATTTTGCGAACATGTGTCGCGTCCAGACACAGATTTACACCGCAATGCATGTTATGCTCACGGAAAATAGCGTATCTTTAATTTCGGAATAGTTTTCCCTGAAAAACTACTAGCTAGTCATACTTTGTCGGGATATAGAACGTCCTTTCCATGGCCCAAGGTTAAAAGATAAATAGAATGGTAACCTATTGCGTCTCATTTTATGGTCGGCGACTACAAAAACACAAATAGTGAAGCCTCCGAGACAGAACATATATGAGACCGCACACCAGACGTTCGGAATTCTTTAGCGAGTCGTTTTCCACGGCACATCCTTCCTCCTACGTCTGGTCGTAGCTATCATGATAATGCCTGCTCGGGCCCGCCTACACAAATCAAATGCCGCCTTACCTACCCAACAAAGTTATCAATCAGACGACAAGAATGCAAATTTTAATTGTGGTTGGGGCCGACTCTGTCGCGCGATATTATGATCGCAATTTATTTGCAGGAGCGGCGTGCGCACGCGGCGCGGGGCGGGGCGACGCACGCACTGCACTAGGGTGGGAGACCGCCAATTATGAATAAACTAGCTCTACTGCTATGTTAATAAGACTTGAGATTTTTCCTCAGCGATTTCACCAAGCGTGTACACTCATTAATGGTTTTGTGGCTCCGTTATCAAGCGTAGAAAGCCTCTATCCGCGAGCTGTTTGCGCAAGTGTCAATGAGAGCACGGCTTTGACGCGCAGTGATAACTCGCGCAGGCGCACCAGATTTATGCGAGCGCTCGCGGCGAGTAATACCTTCTGGGTGCCGCAGAAAGCGGTAATTATTTCCGCGATTAAATGAATATTTTATTTGCTTATTAAGGATTCAAGGAAAAATACAATTCAGAAGATATGGACTGTCAGAGGGGAACCGATTTTTTCACGTTTCATTAAAACGGGTTACAAAAGCAAAGGAATTGGTCAAGCACGAATAAGGCTTACAAACCCAAGGATTTAAAGCAACCTGGTAATTAGAGACACTTTAGACATTCAACACAAAGTATTTTAAAGTTTTTCCTCATGATAGACCTCTTGGCCTAGTAACTTCACTATATTTCTGCCTGTTGTGCAAATATTGTATATCTTCAAACGTTATTCATTTTCTGCATAGTAAGGCTAGCACAACTAGAAACTACTTAGTACATTGAAACACGATAAAATTTGCAGTGCTGTGCCTGACAGAAGAGAACAACAGTGAAAGACAGTATAATACAAGTAGCTGATAGAATTAGCAAACCAAAGTGGCAATGGCCGGGTCAGGTCTGTCGTAGAGCAGATGGAGATTGGCGGAGACGTGTTGTGGACTAGAGGCAGCGGCGCTCAATCCGCCGTGGGATGACCAGCCACTCAATAGGCTAACTTCATGAAGAGAGTGTTATGAAGTGGTTGCATGGATGAGCAAAGCAGGAAACCGACTGTACGCTCTCTGAAAAAGGCTGAGTCTAGTTGTAGACGCTTTCAGGATAAGGAATAAAATAATGCGTTAGAACCCTAAAAATCTGTAACGAATATTTGTGGCATTTAATTACTTGAGCTTACAAGGAGATTAGGACTAAAACTATTACTAATCAGGTAGTTTCGATTCCAACTTCATTGAAATAATAAAAATTACATTCGACGGATAGTTTATAATAGTTACTTTAAAACCCATTTTACATTGACCATTAAAAAAATAAGTCATAGTACTAGTGTTAAGTAACTTTAGTTGCTGACTGTACGAGTGCAACACAATCTTTGTGCCACCTACGTCGACGTAAAATAATGCGTGGCGCCAGATTATTATTACTTATTAACTCGTGAGTTCTTAAATACCTAATTCTTGCGGACAGTTATTATAATTTATTTTTACGTCACTTTAACTTCAAGAAACTTATTTTGAATGAAACATTTTAACTTACGATGTAATTAAAGTGAAATTTTCATATTACTACAAGTCAATCAATACCACACACAAAGATTTCGATACACACAGATTACAGTTCTTTAACTTGCTTTTCTTTATCCTGTAAGCGTCCACTGCTGGACGACCACCAAGACCTAAGGTGGCTCGGTGAACATTTAGTTGGTACATCATATTGTAGAAACGTTGAAAATCTCAAATCAGCGTCCACTGCCTTTTGGATTTAGAGCCACCGCCTCACAACAGAATCGTTTAAAATACCCGACAAATTATAAAGTCCTAAATCATTTTAATTTATGAACATAACGACTTATTTTCAGCGGTATGCGCTGAAATACTAGAAATGTTAATTGTTTGCTGAATAATGTAGTATCTGTAAGTTTCTAATGCTCAGTTGCGTATAGTTCAAAAGCTAGACACAATGAAGGGAAGCAACGAACGCACCTGAAACTTGAACTTTTCGCTCGCTCCAGTGAGGCCGGGAGCGCCGCCCGCGTAGGCACGGCCCCGTTTCCTGAGCTAAATATAATTTCACTTGATCATTTAATTATATGGAGATTAATGGGCGGGTGGAGATGCCAACATTCACGTTAATAAACTGTACGATATGGCGTGAAACGTTTACTATGGACCGGCGCGACGCGACGCGCTGTTTATGTTGACGCTCAGATGTGTACGACTTCCAACACTCGCCGGCTCGCTAACAATTGCAATCTATTGTGAAAATGTGATTACATATTTATTCAAAAGTTTTTTAGCTGTCTCGCGTTGATAATTTAAAGCAACTATAATACATTGTGAACCATATCGCACTTAGGTATAAGGTTTTTTTACACTTCTATAAACGATTTACGGGATGGCATACGTTTGAAGGCGTGCTCAACTTTGGTAGACGTTTGCGTATTTTGGGGGTATGTTTATCCAAGTTTGTTATGGTTCAAAATACTTCCTACCCGTTCATGTAGATATCAGAACATAGTTTACTGCATTTCTTAGTAAAATGGCATTAACGCAAACCATAATCTACTGTAAATGTTTTTATTTTCTTAAATGGCATATACTTACATTGGTCAACGTCCTGCAATTTTGCGGTTTTTGTTTGTCTTTATAGACCAATTTTCAAAACCATTTTTTCCAATTTACGCGTATAGCTTAAACAATGGCTTAAAGCATATACTTACATCAGGGATAAAGTATTATTTTACCACATGATGCTTTACAGGGTACTTATTAAAAGCAAATTCATTTTAAATTTAATATCCATTTAAGAGATAACTATTTATCCTTAACATCAACATTATTACGCGATAAATATATGAATCATTAACGAAGCAAGTGAGTACGAACATTTAGCAAGGACTAGTCGAGTGGCCTGATCGCTTGGCGTAAAAACGAATAGAAATTACAGCTTATACTCACTCAATTTACATTTAAACTTGATTATAAGGTGAGTTGACTTTCCCTAAGGTCATCGCATGGAGGAGGCATCGCCTTTTGTATATAAGGCATCGCGAGAACTATTTTCACTTTGCCTATAAATGAATCTAAATATGCATGTGAGAGCTTCCTAGTTGAAAAAGAACATCAACAAATTAAATGTCAAGCATATCAGTGGGTTGACAGATCGATTTTGAAAAGTATGTAAAATAAATGTATTGTAGTATGTATAATAGTTTAATGTAATGATATACATAACTAGCGGCCGCCCGCGACTTCGTTCGCGTAGACTAAGGTTAAAAAAATGCAATATTTAATAAAACATTGTAGCCTATGTCCTATTTAGATGTAGGTATAAGCTATTATAAAATTTCATTAAAATACATTAAGTAGTTTTTACGTGAAAGAGCAACACGGCCCATCCATCCACACATACACCATACACACATACAAACTTTTGCATTTATTATACAATATTAGTAGGATGTGGAATTGATCTTGCGCCAAGACCGTTAAGTTAGCAAAACTTGTACTATGGGTATCCGGGACTGATAAACATATCTACTTCGATATCTCTAAATTCACGGAACGAATAAAGTATCTTAGGATAAAGGCCAATCAAATATAAAATGGTTTTACTGCTTATTTATTAAAATACATCTAAAAGTAGATATAATTCAACCTTCAACTACTTTTATATTTTATCAATATAATACATTGTGTAACCTACATTCTAAATAAGACTCTGACTTACAACGTTTTTTGTAATTGTATCTTTAGTCAAAGAACGATCAGATAAGATAATTATAGTATCAATACTACATACTAAATTTAGTGAAATTATCCAAATAATATAGTACGATAATACGTTATCTATTCACACTTGATAACATTAATTTGCAAGGAAGTATGTAGATACCTAATTACACACATTTACAAGAATACACATGCTGACACGTGAATGGAATTGTATTCACGAATCGGATATAATATGAACTCTACAAGAAATTTCAATTTTACTTGTATTTTATACTAGCGACCGCCCGCGAATTCTTCTGCGTGGAAATAAGTTGAATAACAAAAAATAATATTTCTTTATAAATTTTAGCCTATGTCTTATTGAGATGTATAAGCTACATTACTGTTAAGTTTCATCAAAATGCATTAAGTAGTTTTTACGTGAAAGAGCAACACGGCACATTCACACATAAACTTTCGCCTTTATAATATTACTAGGATAGTATTCATATATTTTTATTCATGCAGCTGTGATTCAGTGAGTACAAAATGAAGACATTGTAAGTGAGTCACTACTCCTGATTCTGAGCCTTCTGCATCTAGTCCAATCCAATCCCGCCACGTAGCATATGTTGACCTGGCTGAGTGGCGCCTTAAACTACACGATAAATATCGTGTAGTTAGTAACAACAGGGTAGTAACAACGACCATCTGTTCTTTGTAGTATTCCCAGCCGTAATACATAGAGTAAGCAATGTAATGCAATTTATATGTATATATTCAGCATCATCAGCAGCCGTATGACGGCCAGTGCTGAACATAGGTCTTCTTTCAGATTCCCAGAGCGGCCGATTGTAGGTGGCCAGCATTCACCGAAATCCTACGACCCTTATCAGGTCATCCGTCCAAATTGTGATGGAGCGTCCCACGCTGCGCTTGCAGTGAAATGGTCTCCATTCAAGAAGTTTTCGGCCCCAGTGGCCATCAGTTCGCGCTATGTGCCCCACATTGTAGATTCAACATTTATATCAGAGCCCAATGATTATTTTTTGGACTATAATAAATCCAATAGTTCGTTTTCCTTGTTTCCCGAGCGCGCCGCTTTGGCTAAAAGCGTTGTTTACAACAGACCGTTGACAGAGCCCTCCTCGCCTCCGGCCGTCCTAATTAAAATTTAAATTTGGAACCACACTTTGAGATTAATTTAAATTAATGCTATTGATGCCGTTTTTTGCCGGCGCTGAAGACAAACCACGCAATAAACGATATTAATTGTGTTATCTATATGTTCCTAACCCGATGCAGAATATATTTAAAAACATAGTTCATTAATATAAAACATATTGCACTGAGCCGGTAAGGTGTATTCCGTTATAAATGTATATACAGAGCAGCCTTACTCAGTTGAAAACACGAAGGTGATTTTTGATGCTTAATTACAAACAAATATGATTACAAGTAAGTTGTTATAAAGTAACCACCAGTTCACGTCGAGAGCGTCGTGGCCCAGTGGTTAAACACTCTGGCTCGGAACCCGATGGTCCCGAGTTCAAGACTGGCTGGAACACTTACTTTGTGTTAAATTAACAACTCTCCGGTATTTGACTTGCCTATGTTCTACAAAGAACTATTACGTATAAAATATCTGAAAAAATATGAAATAAATACATTTCAATTCATCATCTTATCATCCTTGTTAGAACAATATCAACCGAGGACATAAAACGCTCTTGGGCGAATGTCTATCGCATTAACGTTGGATTGAATAATAAGTAATGTAATAAGCCAAATAATTAGGTACCTACGCGATTTAATTACGCAATGTTTGTCATTCATCATTCGTACAACACACAGTAGATGACACACTCTATTGTATAAAAATGACTGGCCTACTACCACGTGCGTGGCCCTACTAGCCTACTTTGATAGGCTCTTGTAGGCTGCCTGCCTAATGCTTGAATGAATTATTGTTTACTGGTATGATATTTACTAGTTTATTATATTTAATTTGAACTCTATTCAATGACGAGTCAATAGATAATAAATTATTTAAAATGCGACACAACTGTAAAAAGTGAGTCAAACTTTGATGGCCGTCACGTTCGCGTTGGTAGAGTCGCAGTTATTTTGTCTATATTTTTGCATTATTATTTACCTAGCTCACGATTTGCAAACATTGTGTTCATTTTGTTATATGAAGAAATCTTAATCTCAGGATAGATTGTAGAATGCATTCTTTTTAGGGATACCATCTTGAGTGGCTAAAAAACTCTGACACCTGGAGTTGCGAATTTTTATCTGAGCTGGACAAATACCATCCTCAAATCCGAATGTGCATTCTTATTGTATCAACATAGTTAGTGGAGTTTTTTAAAATACTCGTGGTATATGCGTTGTATATTACTCATTTTTCGAGATCACAGTACATGCAAGGGAAAATTTCAAATATCCTATGTCAGCGTCATATTACGGGGGGCACTGCGATGCGTCAGCGAGTGTTAGGCACAGCAGGCTGCGCACGCGTCACTCTGATGACGGACGACGTCGGTGCACACCTCCACACGACTTCGTGCGACGAAATGACACTTTGGATCGCGAATTTGTTAACCAATCTTGCGGTTTAGGCATACGTGAGCCTAAACCACATCTGGGTGGCGCTAAGCAATTCGAGGTAGTATGGGAAGCCATAGCGTGCTCTCGGTTCGCTTCAGTTGCTGCGTTATACTGTTAGTAGTCTTTTTAAAGGCCCGTGTTGGCAAGAAATCTTTAAGTTAACCTGCGAGTAGGTCTTGTATAGCAGAAAAGTTGGATTGAGTTCTTACATAACAGTGTCATGAAAAATCTTCAACTGAATCCACCACTATCAGTAATACTAATGTGTTATTTTGCCAGCGGTGCTCTCTGCAGCACTCTAGTGCTTGTAAGCTAACAACGTAGGTTATGTGAGTCATATTAGCGAGCAAGAGTGAAGCCATTAGAACTTTCCATCTGATGTGTGTAACCACGCTTTATGGAGCTTGGGTGCAAATCCGTAGCTTATTTTGTGGTCCTAGTTCTAGTTACGCTAGACAACGACATGTTAGTCATGTAGCCTCATATAAGTAACAATGCAATCGGGAACATAAATATTTACCCACGTAGTAAATTAAAGTTGCGTGAAAACGACAATTAATTACGATAGTGTAAAGAAAACAAATCAAAAAGCTGCCGCGTAGTTTCCGAGACGCTATCGGAATTAGTCGTAATCTAGATTACTTATTCGAATGAAAAACAACAATGTAAGTGAAGGCCGGAGGGCGTGAGCGCAAGTTTGAGTAATGGGCAGCGCGGGCGCGGGCGCGGGCAGGCGCGGGCAGGCGCGTGCGTCGCCCGCGCGCCCCCTGGTGACGCTCCATTTGAATACAATGCCGCGATAGCTCAGGGCCGCCCGCGTGCACGCATGCATAATCCTCTGCCGTTTATTTAAAATCCACCACATTCCCCGTATGACTGATCGATCCGTCTATGAATCAGTTAACAATGCGCCCGACTGCAAAACGCTTTCGTACCAATTGGCCTTCAATTGCAATTAATAATCTGTCGACTGTCGAGTGCAACTCGAAGTTATTGACTCCGCGCGTATTTCTTCCATTAAGGCTTAACGATCAATGTCCAAGGCTACATTCCCGCCACGGGCTTGCACGCCGGGCTAGCCGTGGCAGGCCGCATATCACAATAAAGTTTCTGTAACTGTAGTAACTAGCTAACAGAAACGTCAGCATAAACATGTCTAGAATGAAGATAAACTCGCTGTTGAATAGTTTGAAATATTATCACGCCTGGAGTGGTGACGGTGGGTGTCACGGGCAGCGGCGCCCACTCCCGCGAGGCTATCTCGGATGAGTGCTAACCTTTTAATGAAAGTGACACTATCTGCGTACGGAGTGATACGCGTGAGAAGTTTATTATGTACTCACTTGCAAGCTTATTTTAAGACGTAACTGCTTTTTGGAACAATGATATTAATTGTATTGTTAACGCTCTTGCCGAATGGTTGGCCCTGAATTAGGAGCACACGTAAGCAAATTCCAATTCAATTGTACCGGCAAGATACCAATAACATACCATACCACTGTCTATTGTTAGTCACTGGTTTTTTTGCACAATATCTTAATAGGGCGATTGGACACAATAAAACGTTTAAAACGCTTTTGATAAACTTAACCGTAGCATACTTACTCCACATAATCTGCAAAGCGACAAAAACAAGTACATCCAATAAGCACCGTACGTATCATGCGTGATTGCACATGATGAGTGCATAGTAATGCAGCAATGCTCATGCCGGTCTAGTAAGACCGGCATGAGCATTGCTGCGGATCAGTGGACGTCCTCGACGAGGTACAATATCAGTTCTAGAGAGCAAAAAAGACGTAGACAATGGAAAGAGGCGAGCGGGTCGATGGTGCGTCCTCAATAGCGCTCAGCGCAACAGACGATGCCTATTTGGGAGCCGAAGCCTATATTTGGAAGGCTGCGTTTCGAGTCGCGATAAGTATCGTCGATGAGCCGCGTCACCGCGCCGTCACTCTACTCACTTATTTATGGATGTTTTATAGTCCAGCGTCATTATCACCCTATTCACTCTTATGCCGCGTTAGCGTAATGGAATATTGACCAACTTCGCGTTTTCTCCGCGCTTTTGCTCGTATTTAGCAATATCTGAATACTGTGTCAGCATTTTTATTTATTCTTTATTGCAGAACAATAAATTGGTACAAATGGCGGAGCTAATGCCTAAGGCATTCTCTATCAGTCAACCATGGGGCTAAGCAGAAAAATATGGTGGGATTTTTTTTCATTCAGAAATCCATTTATTATCTTTTCTATCGCTATTTTGTTACTTAGCTGAAAGTATTAGGAGTTGAATTTCATTATAAAGACAATTATTAACCCGATATCAATTATTACTCAGGTGCAACTTGTCTGTCAATAAAAAAGCAATTAAATCATGATCGATAGGTGGCATTCATTTTGTAATCATCATTATCTTAAACAACTCAGCCAAAGTTGTTCGTTCTCTTTAAATGGTTTATAACATTACTTTGCTAAAATTTCGATAGATATGTGTTTTAAATTCTATGCAGTTTCTAAAAATATATAATATTGGCCTTCTGATTCTGATGAAAACGTTTTAGATGTGGCGGCGTGTACGCAGACTCTTTATGTCTCTACATTTGCGTCAGTGCAATAAACTTCCTTACAATCGATGATGGTGTCAGGTGGCTGTAAACCTACCATCGCGAATATTGTGTTTTATGGCTATAGTAGTACTCAACTCAATTTCTCAATGTTCTGGTACTTAACTGTTGTTAGAGAATTGAGATACACTACGAATCCATGCGCTACTTATCAATTTATGTTATTAGACAACTTCTTATTCATGAACGTATATTTCATCCAATCTTATTTATCCTTCAATCTTCACTTTCAATTAAACACACCACTATGCTACGACAATTGATTTTATATGGAGACTGGAACCCGGGCCCCGTGTCCAGCAGTGGAACGGAATGGGCTGTTTAGCTTCGTTGTTCCAAAGCAATTAAAAAATCAAAGGTGTTTTCCTTACACGTAAACTAGGCCTGAGTTGTGAGTATGACCCACACCAATAAACCTTTTATTAGCTGTAGTAATAATGCTCAAAATCTGCCAACATTCACTACAAAATAGGCCAACGTTTTTTACTTACTGCGATAAAACCGTGAGACGCAGGAAAAGAACAAATTCGTCAAAAATATTATAAACAGGAAGATAATTAAGCACAAAACAATTGTATTATTAAGGTTGAAAGCTTTCGCTCAACCTCCATTCTAGTAAGCTGTTAAAATCAGTGGTTAAGCAGCACCTAATCATTTAGAAAAAAAAACCTGTGATATCTTGTTGTGACCAGTTCGCATTTTGTTTCAACGCATTCCGTTCTAATACCAAATACCTCGTAAAACGTCTGGGCATCCGCGTAAAATGTGCTTGTAAATTTATGAACCAACATACATTAGGTCGTTAAAAATCACACAAATTTCATGACAACATATTCGGTGCTGAAAATGTCGCGCCAAGTCGGAAACTTGTTTTCTCTTACCAACAACTATCTAACGACCTTGCTCCCGAAACGAATTGTATATCAATAAAAAATATAGTGATCCCGAAACGATCTTGAAATGTGTTGCTCATAGTCTGGAAAGATATATTACCTACTTCAGCAGTGTTTAAACATTCCCATCAACTCCTAGAGATTAGCAAATTCTCAATCAAGATTAATTGAGTATAATTGAGATTATCTTGGTCTACAAATTGAGATTAAAGATCTTCTTTTCAACTAGGCGAATATTTTTAGACAACTTTGTTTACACTGTTTCAGTATCAAGGACATATTCATTTGTTAGATGTCTAGTTGTTAAAACCAGTCGTCTGACTGTCTATATCACTATATGTAAGTAGATACAATAGATATGCCGAATGGTTTTTTTTATCATGAAACCATGTCGGACTATTTTACTTATGTGTGACAAAAAACGATGAAACATCATAGAAATGGTAAAAAGAATCATTTCAATTCCGTTTCTTAATTTAGACTATCTAAAAAATGAAAAGACTGATGTTACTGTTGTACATTTCTGCTGATCATGCCCATTCTCTAAGCTAAAAGCTGATAAAACATAAACAAACACTCACAAACGGTAATAGGCTTGCAGCAAGACGACACGATCTAATTTCGGTCTGAAACAGCGGCATGACTCCTTACGACTAGACGCACTCAGCAGTTAGCTTGCCGCCTCCATTTGTATTCAATTTAAGGCTATGGCTAAGTGGGGCTGCAGGAGATGAAAAGTAGGTAGGTAGGTAGGTATACGCGTTGTGTTATGACGTGCGATGCGGTGCGACACGACTTACAGCCGACTTAGCTAGGGCTGCCTGCATTACTTCTTCATTATAGAACGACTACTTACATAACATACTTTGATTATTTATTCTTAACTGCACATGAAAAGAGACATCATCTGTCACCAGTCAATCTCACGGTTAGACGAAGAAAAAAGGGTGGTGCATATTTACCTCATACTAAAAAGCATAAATGGGCATATCCCAAACGAGATAGTCAGAGGTCTGACTGCAGCTGACTTCACCTTAAAAAACACGTAAACAAGATGGATGGCCTTTCGGAGTTATTCATCACCAGAGTGTTAAGTGATTTCAACACTGGCTGTGGGGGTGCTTAACCACTCTACAACAACACTCTCTTTACAAATGACGACAATTATTAATACAATAACAAGTTGGCAGCTTACCCAGTGCTCCTGCAACCAGACTAGGCCTTGACCATGAGACCTGAGAAAATTCACTGAGACTATGATCGAGTTTATAATTATATTCACTGGAATATTTCCAGCATACGAATTGCGCGTATTTGATTTAAGGTTTTGGACAGTCTACACCACTGATACGTTTTTCATTATTAAAACTACAGAAAGCTGGTCATATTAGTCCTAACACCATCTACATATTGAAATGAATAGTAGGACGCGAGGGCAATAGGAATGTATTTTGTCGAATTCAACACATACATTTTACTTCTCTCTTTCTTCTTATCGTTTTTTTAGCAACCTTTAATTTTATATGACCAAAATTTCACTGAAAAGAATGGACAGTTGAACTCGTCTTTAGTCGAGGGGAATCAAATGTTCGCGGAAAAACCAATACAAAACTCTTTCTTATTTTATGGACCCCATTTTGTTGTTTTTACTTGTGTATTGACTTACTGTGTGAAGATGTTTAGGCAAGTAAATTGTATTTTTATCACAAATTCAAATAGGAAACCATTTTTTTGTGTTACAGAATGATGTATGTAGGTCCCGAATCATGGTTGTCCCTACTGACCCCTGCCCACGTGTTGGGGGCAGCTTCCTGCCAGCCGTGTAGCCAGGCTCCGTCTGGGGGAACGCGTAGTAGGCGTACGGTGGACGAACGACCTGATAAAAGTCGCGAGATCCCGGTGGATGCAAGCCGCACGGAACCGGCCGCTCTGGAAATCAATGGGGGAGGCCTATGTTCAGCTGTGGACTACTTGCAGCTGCTAATGATGATGATGATGATGCCACTGGTTGTCACCTTCCCAGTGGTGAGTCCTACATAACCTGTTGGGCGGGCGGGTAAAGGCATTTCCGTGTCAAAAAAAGGTCCCGAATCGACGCAGGCAGCCCTAAGACCAGGGTCTGTATGTGGGCGCGACGAGTGCAATGCGCGCGCGCGTGCCATTTAGCTGAATTGCTCGTTAAAAAGCAACCCGCCGTGTAATTAGCGGCCAACACAACACAAGGGAATAGCCCTGGAGACAGATCTGCTGCTTTTTTTCCTTTTGTACTTTATAAATTTAGAAAATTTTATGGGTATCCACTCCAACGATGTATACTGGTTAGGATGTAATCAAAGGCCAAACTACAAGTTAAAAATAGGTACAGACATTTTTGTATACCTATTTACAGTCATGTCTGATTTTGCAGTGACAGGTAAATTGAAGCATAATTAATAAAACGAGGTAAAAGTTTGACCCAGTTTTTTATAAATTACCTACTTACCCTTGACTGTCTCTACCTCAAAATTTAATCTTGAAGACAAGACGAATTGTTTTTATACACGTTGTATGAGTAGTAACTACTAAGTAAAGTGCACAAATTATATTTCGCTTAGGGGAGGAGAAGCAGATCGGAAAAAACGATATCTGATTACTTAGCTTATCAACAGCTACTACATCTCACCTTACATCTCATCTCATCTCCTCTGCGATTCTATGGACCCCAGGCCTAATGACGTAGTTTTTCCTCCAGCTACGGCCCCGCGCCTAGTAAGTGAATAAAACAAAGTCCCATGTCCCACGGCCCCCGGCGCCTCGTGACCACTCTCACGGATTCATCACGAAATTTTACACTCGTACTGCATCTCATTAAACATTATGAAAGGACGTAAATGACAGAGCCTTTTAGGGACGTTTTGATATATACCGTGTAATTGCACACCACATAATAACACTTAATGCCTTCAATTTAATATCAGACTATCGCAAGTAACATTTAAAATGCCCAGGATTTGTCTTGTTCATATAATAACAGGATAGCAAAATTAGCGGTATTTCTAAAAATAATAATTAAAATTAAACTACAATTCACAAGTGAGTGTTAAAATAATATTCAGTAGCGATGAAGGCCGACTGGAACTTTTACGCAAAATACTAGTAATTGTGAACTGGCGTTAATAACAAACAATCGCTTTTTAAGTGGTCGATTGAAACGTTTAAGTTTTACGAGGGACGCGCAGATACGACGCGCAGCCATCGAGTATCGGCTGAATCACAAGATTAATCAGCAGCGATCAGTTGCGTTGAATCGACGAGACATAAATAGGAAAACTCAGTCGGCCAGCACCTCTTATTATCACGTCAGAAGGCCTTTATCTCTCAATTCAGCGATAATTTCATAAAGACGAGAAGGCGGCGCCGGCTGCCTCGTCTCTTGGGGGGTCTGCGCTCGCGTCGTTTAAGGTACCACTAATTGCAAGTCGCTTTAAGGACTCTGATCGATAACACGATAATGTATTTAATACCAGGCTTGTGGCGGCACGTAAGTACTCGTAACGTTTCATTTTGTCTCGTCGACTCACCGAAATAATGATGGTTTCGCATCAACATGACTGATTGAGATAGATTAAAAATGCTTCGCCACTCAATTCAGCGGCCGTAATGCGCATGCGCTCACGCAATACCTACGAGTGGATCCTGTGGAGGGCCTCTAGGGCATTCCGGCCTATCTGCTGTAATTGTTGGCTGGAGTAGACAACGGTGAAATGTCAACTACTCTACTTAGCTTATGTAGGAGCAATTTTATTATACAAATTGAATTTATTTTGATCTCAATCCAGATTATGTACTAATGTTGTTCATGTTCATTAAAAATGATAATGAATAATATGAATAATTTTTAGACACACTAAAAATATCAGTAAAAACAGTTATGTACAGCCCCTAAATTAAATACATGTTAAGACGAACCCCCTGTAATTGGTGGAACGGTAGAGCTGCCCTAATAAAACACAAAAAGTGACTTGCAAACATCAAAACTCCAATTTTCAAAATAATCTCAATAAACAACATTTTGCTTCCTGTTATCTAATTTTGAAATAAATAATAAACATTTCAGCCAGCTTTTCAAGTTATTTTTACCCATTTTTATATTTTTGTTACTTCTTGTGTGATATGCTGTAATCACAATATCTCTGTATCATCAAATTGCGCACGTGAAAAAGTTCTCACCAGACGAAGTGCAAAATTCACACGTTCAGTTTCGTTACGCTGTGATCCGCGCCCTGTTTTGGTATGCGCCGGGCGCCCAAGATCGCCGATAGAGGGCGCCGCGTGCCTTCACGCCCTCGCCTCTCCCGCTCCCCACGACACGGCCTTTATCTCTGGTCGTGTGTTTCACAAATTTCGCTGATACTATGTATTAAACATGACAACTGAAGATGAGGTTTTACTTTACAGTGCTGGGCACAGGTCGCACCCCAGGAAATTTAAGGAAAAAGGCACAGCTAGTGATAAACCTTACCGTGAGATTTATCAATACCTCTGACTAGGTTTTACAACTGACATCAGCAACGTCAGCTAGGACCAAGAAAATTTTTCGATCCACTGTCGCTACTGCCTTTCAGACCAAGTTAAAAGCCGAAAACCAAAGTGGAAGCTGAAAGCTAGATGTTAATATTTCTTGGAAACCTTAATTTATAAAAAATTGAAAAAATTACATTAGCTTTACATATTTTAGATCGTTGAAATCTTTTATACGGACAAAATACTCGTTAGTTTGTGTTGCAAAAACATTTTTTTCTTTAAATCGTGTTTGTTGAAGTTTATTTTCAATAACTTTAGTGAGGTAGTTGCGCAACTTTTGAATGGATTTAGAATGCATATGGTATTCTGCAGGGCTGTATTGTCCCTTTATTTTGGGTAAGATGACTAACCCTCATTTCTTTATTTAAGGTGCGATTTGTGTTCTGTCGTTGTAACAGAACACAAATTAGAGCATAGGTACAATTCCATCAGTATAACATGAGTTGATACTGAAAAGATCGATACAATAAGACTAGTGCTAGTGTAAGCTAGAGCCGCATTTATTCGTTACTATAATGTTTTTATTTGGGTTTTACTAGATATGCACAAACTCTACGGTATTAGAGATCGTCTGAGCTGAAATGACGCGCCCCTCCACCGCATCTACGCATACAACAGTGCTCACTTGTATAAGTAGATGCAGTGGAGGTAAGTGGAGGGGTGCGTCATTTCAGCGTAGACGATCTCTACTAGATGGTATCAAAAGTAACAAGTGATGTCGTTACCTTTCTAATATCGTCATACGAAAGCAACTACTACTGATTGTTTTAGTAACAAACACATACTTGTACATTATCTCGTTACTTTTACAGCTACTATAAGGACATTCCGGTGCGGTCGCAGGCGCGCGAGTTTTAGCGCAGCTGAACACAAATTACGACCAGTTGCATAACATGCATTATTTAAGCGACAACCTTATAAGAAAGTAATAATGTGACAGAGTACGTACGTACGTATATTATCTCGCGTGTGAGTCAGCCGAGCCAATGACCGCTCTCTGCCGCCTACTATTCCTGTGCTGCCAATGTTGCACTGCTCTACATTACATTCAAATCAAACACATTTCTGGCAAAACCTTAACACGAATGCCCATCGTGGGCGCTAGTTAAGTCACTCTATATTGCTGAAAATGTAACCTTTTTGTTGGTTTTACTGTCAATTTCAACCACGGAATAAATTTAACTCTTCAGCAGCCTTCTAATGTGCAATGCACCATTATACAACTTTAACTGCAACCTCAATGACTTCTTCGATTCACAGCAGAGGATAGCCATCAACAACAGTCAATGTTACTGTAGTGGCTTAGGTTGGGTAACTCAACCTTAAAGTTTCGACTAAAAAGTAAGAACTCAATTTTCTATCTTTTTGACGACATCAGCATTTGGTACTTAGGAATAAGCACTAAAGTCAATTGTAAAGTGAACTGTAACAATTTATCTATTTTATCTTGACCATTTTTAAACAAATCTCAAAACAGTACACAAACGAATATCTAACACCAGTGTGGTGTCACATGTGTTTGCTGAGTAATAGAAGTAATCATCAAACTTTTACGTTAAATGTCGTAATATTTAGTATATTATTCAAATGTTTTTTTCGATTAATCGATTATATTTGAATAATTGAACGGTGTATTTTAATGTGGAAGTAAATGTAACCCATGGTAGAGGTATATCGTGAAAATCTGATAAAAGTAGACTCAACTTCACAATTACATAAACTGTTTACAAACAAGTTCATTGATGAGTGAAAGATTCATTTCAGTAATATGTAACAGACAAACGAAAACGAATGAAAGAAACAGTCTGTAAAGCCAGTATTATAACGCTTTCAAATCTACAAATAAACATCAATGAGAATAGCTTCATCTGTCCGCCCACAGGCTCATTTATTTAGATCCGTACTCCATTTCTTGGAGCAGCGAAGTCGCGTCAGTAGATCATTCATCAGCGTTGCAGGCGTGGAGATTTGCATACGATCGAGGTAGAGATGGGCCGGCTCCTGCGGATTCGAGTACTGACTTGGAAAGGCGCACTCGTATTCCAGACAATTCATACAGGTAAATTAAGGGTTTTGAATATCTTTTGAAACCCAAGCCTGCAGTGTTTAGATCAGGTGCCCCTTGAAATCGTTCGATCTCTGGATTTTATCGTTTATTTTCTCTCCCAAAAAAATCAGAATTGGGCCCATAATACTCGATTACAATAGGCCTACTTCGATCAAAAACACTGATTTTGAAAATCCATTTCACCAGCTCGATCATTTATTGTTGCTACTGAATATAATACTCTGATTGACTGATAATATTGAATATTTTTCTATTATTTACATACTTTTTTATGGTATGGTATGTAGTTTATAAAAGTAGGTAGTAGTAGTAGGTAGTGCAACAAACTCGACTAAATCAGGTGTTTGTCCGAGTCTCCGACTCGATTGTTTAAGACCAATACCAAAAAAAGCCAACTTTGCACATCATTGACCGAGAGCAGTCTGCGGGCGTCGACTGGAATTAAAGAGAGGGCTGATCTCATGTCGATACTGTCACATGACTAATGGAGCAGGCGCCGATCACAGATATCGACAAATAAAAATACGCGCGGCCACCGCCGCCGCCGCCGGACCGTTCCCATGCGACTCACTAAACGACAGCACTGTTGCACAGTGAACATAACAGTAGGTTATCTAAGGCCGCCCGCCGAGTATTAGCCTAGCGTGCTCACAGACACGCGGCACAGCCCGTACATACTGCCGCCACCTTATCCCCCCATATTTAATGCTAGCGTGTGCGTGAAATTGCGTGCCGACACGGCGCGCGACGCGCACGCACACATTCAAATCGACAGCGGTCCGTTTGTATGTAGATATTTTACTGTTCTCTGTTTACTGTGACTGTTGTGTGGCTGCTAGTTATGTTCTCAAATCGTCTACTATGAGAAAAATACTGCTAATAATCCACAATAATTTTCTCTACATAATTTGTTGTAATTAACCACTTGCGTTACAGCAATATCTTTACACACGACGATTATAGTTAAACGCTTCTTTTTATTTCTGAATACCTTAATTATCCATTTTATTAAAACTTAAACATACCGTTATTGCTGAAGCTAGTTTGATGTTCTTGTAAATTCCTTTGTTGAAAAAAATAGAGCGGCACCGACCCTCAAAACCCAGTGAATTGTTGAATACACAACTTCCAATGAAAAATTTTCTTGAGTTGGTTGGGTAGCTTTAGTTGTCTAGTGAATAAATAGCTTTCAGTTAATAATTACAACTATCCTAAACATAAATCTTAGAATCAACTATGCTGAACCGTTAATTGTTTTGGTTGGCCAGAGATGAATTAGAATGTCTCCGAGTCTTCTACAAATAGGCGCCATCAAATAGAGGGTGCAGTAAGCTACTGCATTGGTAGGCAAAAGCAAATACTGTGTTTTCTGTCACCATTTGCCACATAAATCATGACTTGTGAAAGTAAACATGCAGCTCTGAAGATGGGGTAGTGACTGAATCGGGCTGGATTGAAAATTTCATAATAACTCCCCTCAATTCCCTATGACTATATTTGTAAAATACCTTTAGCAGGTTAAAAACGAACAGCAAGCGAAAAACATATGTATCACCCTTGTTAATCAACTTTTGGTTGCAAATATAATTAATTAACAAACGCCAAGGGCGATACACAATATTTAATACTTAATTTTCTGTACGTATCGTATTAAGTATTCGCTAGCTACAGGTGCATGCTAGATCGTCTTTGTAGATAATGTATTTTTTACTGGAATAATGACTCACACTTGTCCTGCAAGCGTATAGGTTAGGATTTTAAAGGCAATGTTTCAAAATTCAAAATGTCATTATAATTGCAGTTATGCTATCGATCTCTTTCGCTGGTTTTATCATGTATCGTTCGGTAATTTGCCAAAGAAACTCGCGCCTTCTGTAGGAAGCGAACCCCATCTCCAGCAATCCATAAGTACAGTAAAAAATCCGTCATAACCGCTTCAAACTTCATATTTTTTGGCCCATATTTTGGAACTCCTCAAAAACTGAACCGCTAAAACTATACTTCCGCTTTTTCAAAGTAGGTAAGTTTATCAAATCAAAATTATTTTACTTCAGAAAAAGCATTGTTTTAGTTCAGATGATTTAATCAGCCTCTATCTATACGCGGTGTAGCTAACTACTTATGTTACTGACTGTAGAGTCCTAAACAAACTTTGTCAGAAAATGCATCGTACAAAGTAAGCTTCGATAATTGCATACAATTTGTGGTATCAAATTTGACCAGATTCGCTTTCTTGGCAAATTCCGTTAAAGCGATACTGGCTAATTTGCATTATCAGCCTTTAAACTTCAAAATATTTACTTGCTTGCATATTAATCCTAGTTTCTGAGTAAATCAGTGCTCAAACGCGTGTCTAGTAATGTGATTGGCTGTTCCAATACTCGCCCACCAATCACGATAGTTACCATTAGATTAGACCACTTAACTTTGGAAGTCCTTGTCGATCTATTTTGCATTTTTAAGTAATGATACGGTTATGAAGTAGTTGGAGTTCATGGATATAACATATTATATATTTTGAACACACAGGGCAACTTAATATATTCTTATCATTTGAAATTGTAAGTAAGTTATTGTAACACAAGAGTTTGAGCGATTTTAAGTAACTTTTAAGAACAGTTTTCACTTTGTGTAATCTATACTTATAATAAATCTGTAGGGAGGCCAATTCTATACATGAAATATATTTAAAAATTAACTATCAAGGAGTGATTAGGGATCGCTACTGATGCAAAAAATGCAATCAGTAAAATTTTTGTCTGTCTGTCTGCTATATGTTCGTTATAGAAACAAAAACTACTCGACGGATTTTGAAGTAATTTGGCACAATTATTATTCATACTCTTGGGCAGATTATGGTATACTTTTCATTACGCGACAATCAGTAGGAGCAGAGCAGTGAAGGGTAATATTGGGAAAATGGGAGAAGTTACTTCACTTTTTGCACGTAAAAACTACTAAATGGATTTAAATGAAACTCTACAGTAATATAGCTGATACATCTGAATAAGACATAGGACAATATGAAGATATATCACAATTTTTTAACTCAAGTCCACGCGGACAAAGTCGTGGGCGGCCGCTAGTACACAATAAAATACTCACAAGAAACCCGTCAATAAATATGTGAACCTTAAGTCAGTTTAATAATGATTGGTTAATGCCGCTTCTATCAAGTAATGGAGTGGTTGTCAGATATTTTAATATTAGAAGCTTGATAGTAAGTAACATAATTTGTTCAACTAACGCAAGAAAGTTGGTCCAAGCGATAAAGTGTACATTGACAATATATCACTGGCTAATCTGAGTCAAGGCGGTAACTTAATAGCGTGTGCATGTACTCTTTGTTCAGATAACGGTTTATTGCAGGTTAGGCCTGGAATGCGGGAACCACAAATCTGCTCCAATTAGTCCAGGGTTACAAAATGTACTCTCATTTAACTTGTGCCGTTCTAACATACCTTATCTGCAAATTCAGCGCGCGGCAATAGGTTAAGGCTGAGTCTAGCTTCTTTATTCGTAACCTTTAGTTGTCCATGTGGCCATGTTACCCACACGCCCAGTTTTGGCATAAAAAATAAAACCGTTTTTAAATGATAATTTGTTTAAATATAAGAATTACGTCATTACAAATATAAGATAATAAGTACTGAAGCATTTTGTAGGTACGGTGGTGGAGCCATTTCCACTCAGTCCTCCTTGCTCTATTGCGAAGAAATGAGGTTTGACAAGAGCGAGAGAAAAAACGGAAATGGGGTAACCTGATGTGCTGTTGACTGTACTTTACAAGGACTAGGTGAACAAACCGACAAAAATGCGTTGTAATATCGCAAGCATTTTGACGTTACTAAATTAGAAATGTATACAAACACACGAAAACCTTGTTAGCGTCGAAAATGAGAAGTTTAGTAGATATCCGTTCTAGAAATGTCTACGTTTTTCAAATGACTAGACTGTAAACTTCCCATCTCATTTATAAATTTACTTCGGCTGCGACGACCTCAATTTCTTTGTGTTTATTTTCGAGAAAATAGTATTGCAAAAATTTACAAAAATAATACATAGTCGGCGAGCTCTCAGCAATGTAATACGGATGACAGGTAGTGGCACACCGCGAGCGATTTATCTAAGCGGTGGTAGTTATGGGTGCGGTGTAAAGCATGAAACACACAAAGCGCAAAAGGTAGCGTGTAGCGAGAGTTTCAATCGACGCGTACATTGGAACGCTTATTCTGTGCAGGTCTTTATGTTATCCTTCAACGAATGTATACTTACCTCTGAAAAGGATATCATCAACTCGAAGATATACTAAATATTAGACACAAAAATTTAAACACTATATTAAATAATTGCGCTCGCAACGGAATACGCATTGTACCGAACTGTTTTGCTGAAGCCACTGAATAAAGGTTCCCTTTTTCTCCGTACCTATTAATAATATTCACTGTGCCACAGTCGAATAGTTCCCAGTCTTTTTGTATTTCATTTATTTATTTACAACAATACTGTCAAACAAAATTATTACAGGTTTCCCAACTTATGCTAACATTATGCCAAAAAAGAACAAAGAAACTCAACATAAAATTAAAAATTCCAAACTACTTAGTACCGGCAACACAAGACAAACAGTGAAGCCTTTGCGATTTCAGCCATGGGATAACAGAATATGTCCACCGTATTAGCGACTTCTTTGAGTGTGATCAAGGTTCGTATATAGGGGGCCTCTTTGAGTTTATTGGTTTTGCAACTTAACTGTGATAATGTTGATAGCCAATAGTATGTTGTGGATTGTGTCAAATACATTTATAAATAAATTGTTAATCTTGTGTTTTTGCACCGAGAAGAACCAATAAACTCAGCAGTTGATATCTTTTCATGTTAACCCGCGGCCGCCCTCCGTCTGCGCCCAGTGTGTCTCCCGCCTGTGCGTGCGCAAGCCGGGCGGGCGGCGCCGCGGCCTGCGCTCACGCTCGTCTGGTGATCTAGAGTTCACTCACTTTATTATGACTAACATATTTAGCTATTCCAGACAAATTCTGCTAGTCCTAGTCATGATTTATGTTTTAGTTGTAGGACAAATATAAGTCATATGAACGAGTATATCTATTTATATATATACTTTACTTTTTTTTTTCCTTTTTTTTTTTTTTTATTAATATTCGCATATGTTTGTCTGCAGTCTTCCCAGTTGGTTGAGGATTTTACTGCTTTGCGAAACTATTACATTATTTAGCTGCTTTTAATAAAATGCATTATTCAGCGAAACGAACGGACAGTTATGAATTATTTCAGTTTTGTCGAAATTCATGACCTGTTTTATAGGTCAGACATACATTTTAAATTATAAACTGTCTCGGGGTACCAAACCAACCAAGCTATTCAAATATTTTATGAAGGCAAATATTGTTAAGTTTGCTACATCAACGGGAAAGGTCTAAGTTATCGCAGTCACATTTTAAAAAAGGGTTAATATACGGCGGTAATAGTAGTGTCAAAAGTTATCCCTGACCTTGACAAGGTCATCACAAAGGAAATCATTACAGTGTCGGTAAATAATCTACATTTTATCTGCATCTTCAGATCGTTTTCAGTATCTACTCATGCAATATCTCTTGTTAAGATAAGATACATAATCGCTGATATAATAATTTACATGCTCGATAGTTGTGACAGTTCTAGTAAATGATTATCTTGAGATAGGTACTATTTTTCCATATAAACTAGCAGCTAAGTGATCTGTAGAGATGGGTAGTTTTCACACCGGTTTTTAATCATAAACGTTTTCATTTTATTGTTATGTACAGGCGCGATCACATCAAACCATACAAAACCATTGCAAAATGTGTCTTGTGCCAGTAGTGTAAGGTGCCCCTATGCAAAGGTTGATGTGAACGCGTATGTATACCTAGGTATATATTCAATATTTGAACTAAAAGTCTAGTGAATGTTTAACGATTGTTAGTAGTTAGGTACCTACTAATGAATCAGGTAATGGAAAGCTAGCACTCAACAACATGTAATGGACAAAGCTACGCCTACTCTTAAGCATAATAGAGACATTTGAGGCTTGTAACAAGGTTCCTGGTATAAAAACAAGCAAAATACTCTGTAACCGCAGCAGTAAAAGCATGATAAAGTCTATCTAGTCTCATGATCCGGTAGACGACCGTCGTAAACGTTTTACGTTCACAATACGTTTCTAAGCGACGAAAGCGCCAGAAGAATTGCGAAAGCTTAATAATAAAATGCTTGCTGTGTCACTAATGCTTGAAACCGAGTAACCGAGATACTTAAAACAGTAGAACTTTAATCTTGCTACGGCTGTTAGCTAAACTATTCTATTAAGAGGCCTTAATGCAACCACAGCACTGCTTGACATTTTGATAGACATTTTCAATAAGGCCACTGCTGTTACCATTTTGTTACGAGATTAATTTATTAAATAGTTACCATTTCATCTTCAAGTCTGGCAACGCCCAACATCATAGACCGCGTTTTGGCTTCAAAAGATTTGTGTTTACTGTAGGTATCAGATCTTGAAAACTATACCCCTTATTCAAACAAACTATCGCAACGATGCACTTTCACAGCCCTGTCACTTACTCGCAAAAGTTAACAGCATCGAGAACGAAAAAGACAAAACGACACAAAAGTTAACGTGACGCTATAGGGCTGTTGGAGTCAGAAGTGATCCTTCTCACGACAAATATTCAGTTAACAAACATTTGTGTCCGTTTTTTGCCTGGTTAAGAGCGTCTCTAACGTAAGTTTTTTTTTATTGTGAAAGATTATGCCACGGACTCAATGGTTAATCTAAAATATTCATTTCAATTTCATAAGGGTCGCTCCACGCAGATCCCTAGAATTGCCAAATGTTTAAAAAGGTTACAGTGTAACGTCGTTACAGTCTAAAGTCATCACTAGTCCTGTTTCCGAAGATACAATGTTGACGTAACGTAAGTTTTACAGACACGAGCTCTACGCGGTGGTTAGTCACTCGCTAAAAACCCGCTCGCAGTTGTGTTTAGGCCCTAAACACGTACTTGTAAACGCTTAACGCGCTTCTTAGGGTTTATCACTTAGCTTGATGTATTATTTATGTGCTTCGACAGTTAGTCCACTCTAGGAACGACTTCGGAAGAATCAGTTGCAATTACTGCATTCCTACGTAATTTAAGAGTTCGGACTTTGATGCGTTAAAGAATATAAGATCGTATGTGTGTAACTTTATAAGTAAGTAAAATATATAAGGAGAATATACACACACATCTTTCCCCAAACTAAACCACATACTTAGTAGATAAACCAGATTTGAGGTTTATCAAATATTAGTAGAATAATCCTCTAACTTTACCTTTTTAACGTCTAACTAAAGGCCATCATTGCATACAAATTTCTAGACCGAAGGTTTTTTTTTCGGAAACCATAAGCCAATAACTGTAATGAGTAAAGAAACCACGTGCTGACTAATCCATTGCAATGTCCGAGGTAGTAAAGAGACTTGACGTCAACAGACGCAAATACGTCAAATGTTACGTTTCAGCGGTGTAGTTTGGACGAGTGTACTAGGTCCACCGGAAACGCGTACACAACTGCGAAAGCATGCCAAATTACTGCAGGCCTGTGGTGCAATACTCTACAAAACTAGCGCGAACAAATAATTTCATAAAGACAAGAAGAGCAGACACTAATTAATTGCAAAAAAATATATTTTTCTAGTGATGTAATCAGCATTGCTTTCACTATGATATAAACATTTGCAGCTGGCTTAAAATAGTCCGCAAAAATCGTTTCAAAATGTTTCATGGCCTTGCGTTAACATCCAAGAAAGTTCAACTAGAATTCTTTGACAATATCAAGGTCTTGGTCTTGCAATTTTCCACGGGAGATGCGCACGCCGGCGTCGACAGACGCTTCCGCGACACGGTGCGTCACGTCTCTACTAAATATACCCGTCACTGGAGACACTCCGCCGCCAAACACCACCAAACATTTTATTTGTAAACCCCACTTCCATTTTAACTTTTTCCCGCCGATAAACAAACAAAAAACAAGTTTCCTGAAACTGAAAGTGTGTTACTACAAACTGCGCGCCTTTGTCAACCTTATTATAAGGAGGTTCAACAACCCAACGCCAACGAATGACGCTTTGCCTAGATATATATGCGGTATGCGGTTTAATATCTACTGAGATCGAAATAAATCGCTAGGATTATTGCCAAGTGGAAAATCATTATAATATATTGGACGCGCGGAATTCACTTTGACAATATTTTGACAGTGCGCGGTCTTAGGGATTTAGAGCCGCTCGGTTCGGAGCTCTCACGAGTTTTATTTAGCTTTTTTTATTTTCACCGCGCTCGTAAGCTTGTAACACATCTATATTTACCGTCTGCTGCTTATGGATCTATTTTGATGATATTTTCGAAATAAATTGCTCTAATAACGTTTATAGGTACCGACGTGCTATTCTTGTATGATATCTTGTGTTATAGGTGATGTGTTAGATCAAGTTGCGAGGCCAGTCCTGCGTGTACGCGTCGCGTGCGCTTGCGCAGACAGCCAGATATAGGGTTGCCAGAAAAGATTGAAACTTTATTTTAGTGTTAAATTATAGTTTTTTATAGAGACATTACATTCATAAAACACAATCACTTTTGTGACTATCTTTTCACATATTACAGCACAGTTTTGTTCATAGGTACAGGGGTGAAAAACATTTTCTGGTAACAAATGAATATTCGATGGAGAATTGTAATTGAACATTAAGATGAGCAGCCCTAGGACGCAGGGCGCCAGCGCAAGAGAAACGGGCGCCCGCGCCGCCGGTGGCCATCTAAGGAGTGCAACTGTACAACCGGACCGACAGCCCCCCTATTTAGATATGTTCAACCCGCATTTTCGATTCGACACCTCGGTTCTGTCTCCGTCCGCTAATGCGCGCGAGCTGCAGTGCGTTCATTTTACGAAGACTTGAGCAACTATACTTCTGTTTACGATTTCTAATTGACAATTCCTTGATATTAAAAATATCAAGATCAAACAAGTCTTAGTGTGCTGTCGAAGTAAAAACAAAAACCCATCTTCTTTTATCAAAAAAAAAACACTAGACTCACAGGGCCTCATTTCAGATAGTAAGAAATCTAAGATGGCAAGGCTTGAGATATTTTGCTAATGATAGAGAAGTAGAGAATGCTAGACTCATTATGCCTTAGTGAGAGCTTCTGATGAACTCATTCAATGACGCCAATGCATGCACCAATTTAGGAGTATTAGAACAGGGTAACAAACGCGACACAAGCTCTGTCCACACCACCAATATTTGGAGGAATTTGCGCAAAGGCTGCACACGTTATTTTAACTCCCGCCAAATTGGCCCCAATGTTGGCCATAGCGTACATAGACGTATCTACCTATGTAGCTCGATTCATTGGCAACTTGTCAATAGAACTACCATTAAACATAAAGCGTGAGCTATAAAAGTTTGCGAAGTTATCATCGCACGCGATAATGAAATAGATTAACGTTATTTACGGCGTCTTTTTGGACCATCCGTAGCTTTCAGCTTTCTGGAGAAAATAGCACATGATATCAAAATGAAAGGTACATAAAACGTCGTAGTTGAATATATAACGCGCGCCTAGTCCCCGCGAGGTCGTCGCTCCGCCATTATAACTCAATCGTGTGTTTGAACGCAATGGCAGTGTAACTATCATCCACACAGTATGTCAACTAACGCGAGTAAGGATACTCGGAACAAAAGTTATGATGTGAGTGAGTATATATACGCAGTCTTTGCGTTAGAATTTATTTTGAAATTACAAGTCATTCATTTATAATTCATTATTCAATAAAATAGCGTTTTTAGTCGCCAGAACATAATGTTGGAGAAAACAGCCTTAAAATATTCTGCGCAAAAGTGATAGGTTAATCCAATGATATTTAAAAGAGGTATAGATACGTTATGTCAGTACTGACTCGAAGTCAAAAATTTACCTCTGGCATAACCTATGATATGACCGTGTGTACAAGATAACATGATTATTTACTAGAGCGTAAACGAGACAGATACATGTTGCGCAGTGTTGTCTCAAACCGTCAATGCTTTGCTCAGGTGGGCAAAAGTCCTGATTTCGGGTGCCACTTTTTTAGCACAAGTAACCTATCTACGTATTTGTATTATAATATCACAGGGTTCATCCTGTCAGCCTGTGTGATTAATTTCTAAATACACATGAAGTTTTGATATAACGCAATTGGTAGTAACAATTGATGGTATCTGTATCTTGTCTATATAAGTTTGAGTGAACTTGTTGATTACTAGGAACTTGTTCTGTTACATCGTTGACTAAAATTATATGCACATGTTCAATATGCCTAAACAATAGCTTGTTTTGGTCTGAACATCTGAAATCTGCAAAGTCAACTCTAAATTTTTACGCGGTACACAACATAAGTACCATACTATAACTGTTCACGTTGCACCAACTGGATACACAACAACAATAACAAGATACAATACGCTGCAATAAAGTTAACTTGCTGTTAACTTTGCACTGTGTTCTGTATCCGAGCTATAAGCTCCGGCCTAGTTTTTTCCTCAGTAATCCGAATGAGCCGTGGCCGAGGGGGTCACAGACGGGAACGGTACGCGGGAACTTGCCGGCACAGACAGCTAGACGCTGCTACATGCAAGCAGCCGTTGGTAGCATCTTTGTTTGAGGTTAATGATCGATCTAGATCATGTTCATTATAGAGAAAATATGATTGAGGCAACTTTGTCAGGATGTATGATGTTTTTTCTTCTTTCACGCTTAAACTTAAATACTAGATCATAGACATGTTTAGATAAAACTTTATAAAGCTATAACGTGGACATTATAATAGAAAATAGCAATAGAAAAACGTTTATTGGTTCACACAATTTCACAGATTAGTTAAACATTAATAAAAGTGTCAATTATGGTATGCACCAAAAAGGCATCCGCTCAGCATAGTGTTGCGGCATGGATTGCACACACACCACATGGCTCAAAATATGCTGTAAATAATACAAAGCAAGTAAAACCAAAAAATAATTTGTCTAGAGGATATATTGTTACTAGTATGAAGGTGGAGACACTGAGGTGGTTCAAGTCAAAAGGAAAGAATGGATCATATATTTTTTAAAGTAACACATTCAACGGCAAGATTTACAAACATAAAAAATATGAAAACCAATTGTAAATCTCTTTGTAGGAACCTACAATATTTCTTCTCATACCTAAAGTGTTACTCTGACCTATACTAATGGAAGCTACTGTACGTACCTATATGCCGCTGAGCATAAATTGTAAATAATGCTTTCATGAATATGTATTTACAAATATTGTACATGCCATTTTCAATTTGTTCACAAAATACCTAGTAGACAATCTTAAAACCAGTACTTAACATAAATTAATCATATATTAACTCCAACAAAGTTGCGTTAAAACCTAATTTGAATAGTAAAATCAGCAACTACACTCTTAGTACATCAAATCTAGAATGCAAATATTCACACGTTAAACTTTAAAATACTCGTATACCTATATAGGATGATCGAATACTTTAGCAAAATACCGAGAGACAAATTATATTTTAAGAAGGTAAAATTAGAACTTTATCTCCAATCTCTGACTGGCTCGTTGGCTCTCTTGGTCAGCCCTGCCAACTAAGCCACGGGTAATGGGTACGTCTCCCATCCAGAACAAAAATTAATACATACGAGCCTACTGTCACGCTTCTCGCTAACGGGATAGGCAGAGACTTTTTCCACATGCTTCGAACAGATATCTACTGATTTTCACTGACACCTCGGTTGAAGGTAAACATGACCTTTTCCTTTCTTGGAATATCTTGATCTTCTCATCGGACGAAAATTCGTAAGTAAAACTTTTGTTGTTCACTTGGGCATATTAGGGTCGGAAGCGTTTGTGTCTATACTAAAGCTAAATGCAAAAAATTCAAATGTATTATAAAATTTCCATAGGAAAACCTACAAGCAAAGAGACACCACATGTTTTAGTTGAGGCTTCATTGCGGTGTTAAATAATCTGATTTGGCCGTTTCAAACTGTCGAACGCCGACAGACTTCACCAGACACCCTGTATACAGTTGTTAAGTGCGCAGAAGTGGCCAGCTACTTCCACTAACGATATGGATGCGCCGAAGTGACGCGAGGAGTGGAAGTGCACAAACAGCGCAGTGCCATTATCGCTATGATGCGTACCGTCTGCAACTAAGTGCGAGGTTTCTTGGCGCCATCTAGGGCTGCTAATATTTTTATGGCATTTTACGTCTGTAACGATCTGTGCATTACAATAATGTAAACATTTTTAAACTTACTTAAACTCTCTGAGATTTTGCTCAAAACTAAATTCTAACTGGAGTTCATCCAAGCAATGGATTTATTTACATTTTTAGACTAAATACTTGGTTGCTGTTTCAGAATAGGCACAAGCATAAAAATCAAATTCATTCTACGTTCTTATACTGAACGTATCTAATATATGCAACGACTAATTTATTAAATCTATTTGGTTAATCTAGTTTCTCACAAATAGGTATTCGAACGTATGATCAGAACCATCTATAGCGACAGATGAGTACCCAGTTAATTAAGTAATCTGCAACTCTTAACAACTTGCTTAAAGTCTGAACCCACGACTCACAGCTAGTAAGCAAGATCTTTACCAACCGAGCCACCAAACCAATAAAAACTATGATTGAAGGATTTCTCGCGGACAACATTTCTAGACAACCTAAGAAAAAACCCGATGTTTTACTACCAATCAAATCAATTACTGTATTTTTTCTTTTTCATGTCGTACATTTACACACATCAAAACTGTCTAGGGATATCATAGGGATATCGTCTTTCAAATATTTCATGAAGTTAAGTGTGTTTACAAGTTGAGCATTATCTTAGAATAACGCGAGAACACAGGCATAAGATAAAGGTTAAGAATATTACAAAAAAAAAGGTTGGATTTTGCTAAAATTTTGACACCTTTTAAAAGAAAAATCTGTCTTTTTTTAACGTCCTTACGATTGTACAATAATGCTACCACAATGAATTTCTTTATACAATCTGAAAGGGCAGATATTTTATAGCAGTTTCTGTGTTCTAAAAATTTCTACGTTGGTATCAATATTTTAATTTTAACAGCCTCCCAAATAGCTATATTTTGTATGAAAATGCTTGAGATATCCCTAGACACTTTTGATGTGTGTATTTGACCTATACTTGACTAGGTCAAGGGGTCTCCAGCATTTAAGGCAACATGCAAATGAATTTAATCATTATGAATTGTTACAATTCTAAAAATACGCTGCAGTATTTGCTATATTTCATTTCCGTTGACACCTCACAAATAACACGGACAAGTATATTTTTTGTGGCATATATTTAATTTGTCAAGTTTTAATTCGATAAGCTATCAAGTTAGTCAGCAAATTAGCTAGTCATATTCACAACAAAATGAAAAATAGCTTCGCCTCGAGACCTCTTTGTATATTTTAAATAGATTTGCATAACGTTCGGATGAGTAATCGAATTTCTCGAGCGATTGATTTGGATACTAATAAAGATGTTCAAAAAACAAAGAACATGATGCAAAAACAATTGAAATTATACTTATTTATTTTATACTCTTACTTACCTTCATAATGCTTGATATGTATAGAATGCAAAATTTAGTTATACATATAGAAAATGACATGATTTACAGAGGCGCTCACATTAACCTTTACATAAGATCTATTTTGCAATGGTTTTGTAAATGTTGATGTGAGCGCCTCTGTACTTGAAACGTAATTTATTATAAACTGATATGAATCTTATGCCGATTTCATTTTACTTACCTAAATTTTGATATGAACCATGGAACTGTGTCAATATTAGCACACATTTATTTTATAAAGATGCCAGTAACAGTTATGGTAGACAGTCAGGTAGCAATTCAATGTAAATAGCCAAACAATAATGAGACAATTTAAAGCAAGAGTCATACTAAATACTTAGTAGGAAAGCGGTACATAATTCACCATACTAAAACTAATCGGTCAGAATTGTTCCCAAGAGTAATCTTGCAATAATTTGACAAACCAAATAATTTAGTACTCTTTTTAAGTTCAACGTTTATATTAACATTGTTTTCTTATGTCTTAATAAATGTTTTACAAAAGATCCAGAGTACTCAATAGGTGATCATAACCGAGTATTTATGGTTGATTAATGCATTAATGAAACGATAAACACCTGTGTCGCATAAAAATGAAGACCTATCTGAACGATCACAGGGACGCATTGCTAAAGAGAAATCTGCATTTGACAGATCATCTGTGTCTGACGGTCTGTTCAGAGGCCTTCCGAAAACATATAAGTTAACTTCATCATTTCAGCCGAACGACGCCCACTGCTGGGCATAGGCCTCCCCCAAAGATCTCCACAACGATCGGTCCTGCGCTGTCCGCATCCAGCGGCTTCCCGCGACCTTGACAAGATCGTCGGTCCACCTTGTGGAGGGCCTGCCCACGGAACGTCGTCCGGTACGTGGTCGCCATTCGAGAACCTTTCCGCCCCAACGGCCATCGGTTCTCCGCGCTATGTGTCCCGCCCACTGCCACTTCAGCGATGCAATCCTTCGAGCGATGTCGGTTGCCTTAGTTCTCCTGCGGATCTCATCATTTCTGATTCGATCAAGCAGGGAAACACCAAGCATCGCTCTCTCCATTGCTCGCTGGGTGACTTTGAGCCTTCTTATGAGACCCATAGTGAACGACCACGTCTCACTCCCATATGTCATTACTGGCAACACACACTGGTCAAAGACTTTCGTCTTGAGGCACTGAGGAATTTCGGACGCGAATATATGCCGGAGCTTCCCGAACGCTGCCCATCCGAGCTGGATTCGACGAGAGATCTCTTTCTCGAAGTTGGACTTACCTAACTGGACTGCCTGTCCCAGGTAAACATAGTGGTCAACAACTTCGAGTGTAATGTTCCCAACGTTAACTGGAGCAGGTGCAACATGGGCATTGAACATGATTTTCGTCTTGTCCATGTTCATCCTAAGACCCACTCTTTGGGAAGCACTACCGAGATCTTCGAGCATTATGTTCAGGTCTTCCAAGGTCTCAGCCATAAGAACTACATCATCGGCGAATCGTAGGTGTGTTAGGTACTCGCCATTGATGTTGATGCCGCGTCCTTTCCAGTCCAGAAGCTTGAAAATATCCTCCAACGCAGCTGTGAACAATTTCGGAGATATGACGTCTCCTTGTCTCACGCCTCGCTGTAGTTGGATCGGATTAGAGCTCTGGTTCTGTAATCGGACCGACATGGTGGCGTTTTGGTATAAGTACCTAAGAACCTCGATGTACCTGTAGTCTATTTGGCACCTTTGGAGAGACTGCAACACTGCCCAGGTCTCAATCGAATCGAAGGCCTTCTCATAGTCCACAAACGCCAAGCAAAGTGGCAAGTTATACTCTTCGGTCTTCTGTATAACTTGCCGCAGCGTATGAATGTGGTCTATGGTACTATAGCCTTTTCGGAACCCGGCTTGTTCGGGAGGTTGGAAGTCGTCAAACCTGCGAGCGAGACGATTCGCAATGACTCTCGAAAACAACTTATAGATATGGCTCAGAAGCGATATGGGTCTGTAGTTCTTCAAGAGAGTTTTGTCACCCTTCTTGAAAAACAGCATCACATCGCTTCTGCCCCATGCCTTTGGCGTTCTGCCCTCAAGGATGACAGAACTGAAGAGCGTCTGGAGGACCTTGAGTATCGGCCGACCGCCCGCTCTCAGAAGCTCTGTTGTGATTCCGTCATCACCCGCCGCCTTGTTGTTTTTAAGCTGCTTGAGAGCCATCCTAATCTCGTACAGGCTGACGTCCGGGATATCTTCGGTATAGTGTCGGGTAAGATTGGCTCTAGGGTCTTTAGCCTTGCTTTCAACAGGCGTTTGCGTGGAATACAGCTGTCCATAGAAACTCTCAATCTCCCTCAGGATTTCAGGTGTGGACGTAATGATGCTACCTGCCTCAGTTTTCAGCCTCTTGAGTTGGCTTTGCCCAATAGACAGATCTCTGGCGAACACTTTGGAGCCTTTGTTCCGCTCAATGGCCTCTTTAATACGCTGGGTATTAAATTGGCGAAGGTCGCTCGTCAAAGACTTAGATATCTGTCTATTGAGTTGCCGATAACGATGGGCATCCACTGAGTCCTGTAGCCTCATTTCGTTTCTCTGATCCATGAGTAGGAGAGTATGGCTGGAGAGTTTCTTTAATTTTGGACGGCGGGTTTTAAAGTGCTTGGACCCTACCGTACGGACAGTATCCACCACCATGTTGTATTGATCGTCCACATCGATGCTGTTCTCAAGGGCTTCGAAGCGGTTTTGAAGCTCGAGCTGAAAGCACTCGGGGTTTTGAATCTGAGCCGGTATTGGTCGGAGCGTGGATTTTATCAGTCGCGCTCTCTCAAGCTTTATGTCGATATTCAATGTGCCTCTGACCATGCGGTGATCGCTTCCTGTCTTAACAGCGTTGATCACAGTGACATCATTGAATATGTGCTTCTTCGTCGACATGATACAATCGATCTCGTTTCTCACCTTACCGTCCGGACTGAACCAGGTCCATTTGCGGCTTACGGGCTTCTTGAAGAAGGAGTTCATCATGAAGAGGTTCTCCTTCTCCATAAAGTCTGCCAGCATCTGGCCCCTGTTGTTCCGTTGCCCAAATCCAAATTGCCCCACTCTCAGCTCATCACCGCAACGTTGCCCCAACTTCGCATTGAAATCCCCTATCACAACTGTGTAGTGGGTTTTATGGCTATGCATGGCTTTAGAGATCTCCTCATACATAGCCTCCACTTCGACATCGTCGTGTTTCGAGGTCGGAGCGTAGACCTGGGCCCTAACCATAAGCTTATAGAAAACAATCTTGTTTTAAAGTAAGACTGCTGCAGGACTGCGGAAGGAATGCTCAAAAACCGTACCATGAAGTCAATCATTTTAGTCCTGCGAAGTGTTGGGAAAGAACGAATGATTTTTTAGAAAGCCAGAAAGGGATAGCGCTATATGAACTATATAGCACCATCTCTTTTGAAGTCTACGGTCCGAATTGTCTTAAAGCATGCTTGGAGTAAAATTTCGAGAAAAGAATACTTAGCATGAATATTCTTGCAAAAAAAACTGTTTATACTGGCATTGACACTAAAGATAATATTTTCTAAAAAGGCCAGCCGAAATTAGTCTACAAAGATCATCATTCGGTCAATTTTTCATCCAAGGGGTCCAAAGCCTAAAACAATCTTAATTTGGTTTTGATGTAAGCGTGGCTTTTTGACAACCAGCAGCCTTAATGCAGGAATACTTTTACGTCAATTCTGACACAAGAAAAAAGTTCCGTGAATGCAACTTCTTCATCATTGTTTTCCAAATTATATAAAAACTAAACATCATCAAGCCACTCGAGCCACAGTGAACTCTTTCTTAGGACCATAAAATAGCTTGACAAATATTTGTTCATTGATTTAGGCGGCTGATTTATTTTAGTGCGGAAATGTGGTTTGTGTCGTTTTTCCTTTGCTTCGGCGGTTATCTTTATGGGCGTTTTTCAAAAAAAGTGTACATAGGTGAAAGTCAGTGTCCTACTCCTTTCTCGATCGATAAACGTTTATTGTGTTGATTTTTATTATCAAACCTGAATTTTACAGTTAGAGTAACAACATAGCTCTTATGTGAACTAAAAATAACGAACAAAGAATTGAAAAATCTAAATATATTAAATAAAAACAATCTTACAGATCGCTGTTTCTGTGATGTCCTACACCCACCTCTACAGATAAAAGTCCATTTTTTTTAGTTTTTTTATACCTAACCCAGTATTTATTTCTACTTGTACTAATAGATAAAGATCTTAGTTTTGAGTTGAAACCCTAATATGATCCGTTTTGGAACAAAATCAATTAAATAATCCAGTTTTTATGTTGTCCGGCGAAATAGCGCATGGCGGAATTTCCCTCTACGTCACCGCATTATTGACTTCTTCTAGATGAAATATTCCCAATTTAGTACTTTTTTTTAAAATGTAGCAACATTATTACAAGTATAGTGGCGGCCATGTTTAGTTTTTGTCAGCCAATTTGCCAAGAAATCGCAACAGAAGTGGTCGCTTTGGTCGGTGAAAAAAAAGTATTCCATCAACGACTCCAGATTTTTCCATTTAAGCAAACCCAAATTGATTTGGCTCTCTTTGTATTCAATTTATTGACTTATTGTTATATGAAATGTTTAGTTAAAATGAATGCAAGTTTCTTAATTTATTGGTAAAATAAGTTTTAAAAAATATTGACGTGGTTACGTTACTTCCATTACGCTACAGTCTCATGAATGGATCATAAAAGTGACGTAATGGAATCCTAAAGGTCGGTTCATCAGACTTCAATTAATAATGGTCATTGAGGAGTACTATTTGAAAAAAATATTATTTTCCGAGCATTCATTCACTTAAATATTATTGTTATCTGTTTTCGTTCCAGTTTTGAACTTTAAAACGCCTACTCGTTTAGTACCTACCTACCTACTAATACCAACTGTAATATTTCAATTCATAAATCTAACTAGGAACCCTAATTATTGATAATAATATCTTGATAATAACAAAGTGTTTAAGAATTTCGGTATTCAACCGCCGCTGTCGTGGCATGCTCGCTTCGCTCGCTCAGCACGTGCTTCGTTGTAACCTATCCCTAACTCTTTGGTGGACTGGACAAATCTATTGTGGTAACGCGAGTTGACGTTAAGTGGTTTCGTAGAGACAGTCCGTTGCAAAACTTGACTTCCATACCATATTGGAATCACGCATATTTTTCCTTCAGCTTAGGTCAAACTAGTCAAACCTAATTTTTTTAAGACAAACACTTTTGTTAAAGCAGTTTATCCTAAGCCCCACAGCCTAAAGCGATGAAGCTTAGGCCAAACTAGTTTATCAAATATACAAAGCAAATTCTGAAAGAGTGCTAAGTATGAAATAATGTTGCCCTTTCTGCTTAGTGACTAATTTCAGGCTAAACTTGTTGATTTGCATAATCTTCAAGTTCCTTGATTTAATCACTGTCATGTGAACGCTGGCTTAGGGTTCCTAAACGTTACCCAAGTGCTCCTATTGACGTCACTGTCCTATTATTACTGTAGTTTATTTGCTAAGATTAATTAATATATCTCAAAGAAATTGTATTTTCTTTTTATAGATTTTAGTCAATGATGAGTTAATAATTTATTAATAATAAACGTTCTAAGAAAAAAACTTATATTAATGTTTCTAAAACAGATAATATGTAGTCCAAAGTATCCAAAAGTCGCGTAAAAGAATTATTTTGATTAAAAACTTATTATTTCAATTATATGAGCGGACTTACTCATATTTTTTAGAAAACTGATTGTGTTTAAATTTCGGAAACAAAGATTTGAAGTTATTTACTTCTCTTCATTTTCTTTAAAACGTTCATGAAATTAGTGACGTGAAGGAACTTCTTCCCTACAGAATTAAATTTCAATTACATTTATTTGCGAAGTCTTTTCGTATTTTATTTATAAATTCGATTTTTCATGCAGTTTATATATATTTAAATTAATGTAGGCATATATTTAATCGAAATTCAAAATCTGACTAAGGTGGAATTCCTATTACATCACCGACACTTTTTTTGAAAAACGCCCTTATACCTACCTACTATCGGTAGGTACACAAAGAAGCTCAAAAAGCAACAATAAATAAACTTGTTAGTGGAACGAAAGTCATCGCTTAAGATACTTTATTGTGAGTTCATTAACGTGAATGTTCATATTATGTTTGGTTTTGAAACCTTAAGACATGTTGAATATTTTGTTTTCAAGTAACAGCTGGAAATATGAAAGATACAGACTACAATTAAGCCGCGTATCCACTAGGCATTCATTGACGAGCACCGCGTGACGCTCAACATGTCCGGCGACGTTGCACAACAGCGCGCGTGGTTTAAAACATGACGCGCGGCGTGTAGGTAGTGGAATGACGCGCGGCGTGTAGGTAGTGGAGTTGCGCGTCGTTGATCAACATGCTGAGCTTCATGTTTTGCACCATGTCGCGCAGCAAATGTAGCCGAGAAAAAAAGACGGCTTTAAGTGTAGTGTAACTTTCACAGTGAAAGATGTTAGAAACTAGTTTAAAATAAAATACAAAGTATAAGTCGAATCTTTATTTCACTTTCCACAGTTTCACATATGCATGTAAGACATTCAAACCGTTAACGTTTATTGTTCACAGATCATTGCTACCTACCTACAAGGATTGTCTGGACTGATATGCTTGTGTTAAAATGCACAACATTTAGCAATTCTGAAATCCAAGATAAAACATCTATTCAGAAATCCTATGACTTATTGAATCCAAATCCATTTTTTTCACAAACTTATCAAAACTTCGTCTTCCTGCTGCTAGATTTATCAACCTTTACTTTCTGGGCGGAGATTAAGGATCATGCCGTTATTGCTTACGATGATGAATAATCATTAATTTTACAATCATAAATATAAAATTAACTAGTTTTCCTGTTTTATTTCACCACGCTGGTTGTCATGACATGACATGACATTGACATGTTTTCGTGTCATAGTTAGCTATGGAAAAAAGGATTAAAAAGTAAAATGTTACTGCCAGAATATATATTTTTCTTTGTGAAATAGGTAAACTCTAAGCAGTTTTATAATAAACTTATTCGAATATAGATAACTGACTAACTATCACTGAGCAGTTAAATGGGGGCCTCTTTCTGCCCACTAGCGCCACCAATAGTTTTCATGAATTGTGTTTTTTTTAAGATATTTAAACAAACACTGCTCAATTATGATCCTAAAATAAGATATTATCTGTACATAAAGATGTTGACAGAATATTGAACAGTTTTTATCAAAATATCTGAAATAAACCTCTATTAATAAAAAACGATTGGTGGCGCTAGTGGGCAGTAAGCGGCACCTAATTATTTCATATTTTTGACGAATTAGGGAAAGACTAAAATCATTTACACAAAATTAACATTGGGTAATTTTAACACTATCCTTCTGTTTTCATAAGATAAAACTTGTACTGTTGGTTTCGGACACATGCCTACCTACTTAAATACATAATGAATACAGTGCTTGATATGATAGGTACAAAGTGCCCCGTCGTATAGCACGTCATGATACTGAAATAACGTGATTGAAGTATCATACTGATATTTTAAATGCGAAAGTTTGTATGTGTGGATGGATAGATGTGTGTTGCTCTTTCACGTAAAAACAACTGAATGGATGGATACTAGACGCATGTTTAATTTCTTTTCTTTTTGTGAATACCTACATACTTATTAAACACTAGCTGTCCCGACAGACTTCGTGCTGTTGTCAAACGTAAAGTGTCACGTGACGGGTAGGAACATTTGCTAAGAGAAAACCAAATTATAGCTCTGCACTACATTCCTAGCATTTCCCATGTTTACTCACCTTTTAAACCTTCCCTGGACCAATACAACTATTCCAAAACCAAAATTAGCCGAATCGGTCCGGCCGACACGAGTTTTAGCGAGACTAACGAACAGCAATCCATTTTTATATAAAGAGATATGAAACACCCAGACCAGTACCAACAGACATACGGGGATCGAACCCGCGACCACTGCACACTGGTGTTATAGTCCACTTGTAAACCATCACACCAAACCGATTGTAAGTGTATAATAATAAAATTACCTTTCAAGTGCTGCAAATAATGAGTTAAAACAAATACATTTTTGGAAATAATTTATTACCGTTTTTGTTTAATAAACTTAGATCACCCAGTACTGCTGCGAATGCCTCAGATCTGCATCAGATTACTTCAGTCGCTCTATTTTTGAGATAGCATTGCATTTTACACTCGCTTAATTTTTTTTAAAGTTTGAGATATTTATGTCCATGTTTCCATTTTTTGTGATCAACGTTCGTTTTCTTTCTCCTGAATAGGCATGATACAAATAACATAAAACCATTGTGGATAATCATTTAAAATCTCTTTTCAACAAATAGAACTAGGGGAAAACCCTTTCGAGGGTACCTCAACGCCCGTTGGGACCACGAGATCATCTCTACTTCGGCTTTACAGTACACAGCCCTAGGAAAGCGACTCTACTTCCGGATCCAGCGGCCCCAGGTGCACTTCAATGAACTGAAAAGTACTTTCAGGAAGGCTGATGAAACAAAACACGTTTGGTAGCAACTTAAAGTAGAGATAAAACTTATCCCCTTATGGTATACCTAAGAGTAGTATTTATTATTTATGTAGGTATCTGAAGTGAAAAATATACAAATACAAAACAGCTTAGCTTTGGTAAATGAATCTCAATTTGACTGACAGACGTAGCTTAGTTTTCATGGCATTTGGTTTTTTAATTGATTTTAGTCTGAGTAACGGCTTGGCATGATAAGTACATATTTAAGAGTGAACAAACAGAATCATCATTCGTTTTTTCCCCACACTTCGCAAGACTACTTTGTTGGATGTCATTTGATGCCAATAAAAGTAATATTGAATTAAGCTTGCTGCAAAAGTAACGCAACCTTACTTGTAAGCGATTGTGTATCACACTAGGGATTATTTTTCAGAATTTACTATTTGTATTCGAATATAACGCAAACTTTAGTTTGTTATTTTATGACCTAATTTATTCTATTATGTTTCTATATTTTTTTGGGGAATGCTTAAAAGCATTTAGTTTTAATAGGTATTCTTGCTTAGTTGAAATGAATAAATCGGTTTTATGGGAACATTTAGTAGGGTGAAGAAGACTCGCACCTCATCGTCGAAATGTATTCAAGATAAATTTATGATACAATATTGTCTACTTAGTTAACTTAGTTAAATAACATTATGAATAATCTTTTATTTAACTTTTTTACCTAATAATAACCTACCTTTAGTTAAAGAGAATACTTTTCTAACGATAGAATTTGTTATGTAAATTAATGATTAAATGTAACCCGTGTGAACGCGCTGTTGCCAAGTTTCACGTAATAACAAAATTTTAATTGTCATGGCAACAGATCACGTGATGCCTTAAAACAATATTGCTGATTGTCAAAAAGCACTTCATGGTACCAATTTCTCAATTTTGTATGGGCTCTGACAGCAATATTGCTCAAGGATAGCAGGACTTAATAAGTATTGTTTTGAAGACGTCATGGTACGAAAAAGCAAAGTAACATTGAAATAATCTTGCTATAAGAGCTCATGGTTAGGGCCCTGAATGACATTCAGCAAATATCGTTTCGATATTCTGAGTATCAGGTACGCTACCCTGCTCGAAACACTTCCGATAGTTATCACGTTGTTGACAAGGGACTTGTGGACGATGAACCCGACACCACCTAGGGACTGTTGGTCGCCCTCCCGGTGGTATAGTAAGTTACCGGATTGCAGGGTTATCGAGTCCTCGCCCTCTCTTCGGACTTCTGATAACCCAATAATATCCCAATGTAACTTACCAATTGCCTCTTCCAACTCAATCAGCTTCGCGTCGAGCCTCAGTGTGCGCGCGTTATAAGTTGCCAGGTCGAGTCGTCGATGTTGGCAGCCGGATCCTACCCGGGGATTCTTCGCACCCCCTGCCCCGCCGTTACCATAACCGCTGCCGTAGCCAGGAATAGCGGGGCCGCCGGGGACTGGGGGCCGTTTCCTATGTCGTGCCATCATTTTGGGGGGGTTTGCCGTAATCGCCACGCTTGGCAGGCGGGTTGGCGATCGCAGTAGGGCCTGCTGTTGTGTGGAGACGCTGCTGCCCATCTCCTGGTGGCTGTTTTCCCTCAGTCGGCTCTTACGACACCCACGGGAAGTATTCTATTAACGTGCCGGCACTACACGGCACTATATATAAGTTAACTTAGTTAACGGAAAAGTCATTTTTCTACACAATTGGTAAGTTATTAAAAATGACTGTCATTTCACGATGATTAAAGACTTACCGCCACATCAAGTTACTTTCAGTCATGAAAATCATTCTAATTTCAATGTGTACACATACTTTTGGTTGGTATTGGCCGTAGAGACAAATGGTGTAATAAACATAATGATATTAATAATTAACTATGTTACAGAAGCGCACAAACTTTTGCCTGGACTTTTGAGTCAATCAGAACAATTGAAGAACAAGATAACAGATCTTTTCTGCTAACGTTACTTTCCTCATTGGTTTTACTATTTAGTGAATTTCAGTGCCTATGAACGACGAAGGCGGTTTTTGAACACCGATTATGAACATAACATACTCTTCTAGTGTATAAAATAACATAGATTATACCTAATCTGTATGTCATGTCATGTGGGACAACAAAATGATGTTCATAATTGCCATCATATATCAAGTAAACAACTCACATAATATAATCCTGCTCACCACACAATTTGAGTCACCGTGTACGCAACCAATAAAAATATTGCGTAGTAAATCCTAATGTTTACGATACAATGCAAATCAGTACAGAGAGGCATTTGTGTAGAGTTAATTATTATTGTAAGCTCTCTTATCGGGGAACGGTGAAATCTTATACTGTTGTCGGGCGCCGGTGTCGCGACGCCGCTGTGATGGACGGCCACTCGGCCGGCGGACGGCCAGTGGTGTACGTTTACTTCAACTTTACGTTTCATTCAACTCTTTGTAATAAAAGACTCATTTAACTTTAAAAATAGGTATATAATTTCATTGGAATGAAAATCTAGACAGGTGTTTTGGTCACAATTTCACTGGTTAGTAGAAATATTGGGAGTCATCGTATTTTCGCATGCGTTCGCAACAACCTCATTTCCATGTCCATCAATTATTAGATTTATCATCTAATAGGATTTGAATTAAGAACCAAGTACCTACTCCATTGTTGTTCTATCAAACAAACGTCATGGTTTTGTCTGTGTGCAAATATATAATTGAACGATTCTCTAAAAAGGTCGATTTGCAATGTTTACCGTCGGGAACTTTTAGGTGAGTGATGAGGAGGACAGAGGTGTATGATTGCGTAAAAGCTTATTCAGTCGTGTCTTGAAAAGACCTAAGTTAGGTAGGTCAAGAAGACATACTCGTACATAGGGAGTGAGTTCAGTACTTAGCGGTTTGCATTTTATAAGAGTCAGCACAACACATCGTTTTTGCAATTTTTGCCACGACGAACGGTGAAAATGGAATCAGGTCGTGCGGTTCACTCGTTGTCTGAAACTTAGGTGTTGTAATTTGAAAATAAACAAAGCACTAAATAATAGTGCAGTGACACAGGCTGAGAGCCGCGGCGGATGCACGTGCGCGCGCGCAACGAGCTAGCGTGCTGAAGCGCGCTGCACTTCCGACTCGCATTCATTCCCGCTCCCGCGCCATTCATACAACTGCGTCATTCATTTAATTCAAGTTCATAACGAGAGTACACGTAGGAGGGGCTCGACACTCCCGCGCACACGACACGCAGTATTATCCAAAACTTTTATCATCGGTAAAGATTAACAGCGCCGGCCAGATCGGCCCCACGATTCGGCCCAAAGTGTTCATAAAATAAATCGGATCGCTCAACTTTGGAGCCGCATTTATCGGTTCTCGGTATTCTCATGAGCGTTTTAAATTCTCTAAGGCGCGCAATATTTCACGGGACCTTAAATGTTAAATTCTAATTAAATGCGGGCGGACGCATCTCCGACACCGGACGTGCTCCTCGGGAGCGCGGACAGTTACAAAATGGTCGAATTTAATGGAGACGAGGTGTAGGTTGCGCTGACGCCGCTCGTGGCGCCGAGATGCTATCGGCTCAGTCCCGGGACATACTTTTCTAACTTTTTGGTGTGTCGGGTCGCGCGGGGGCGTATTGTGTGCAATTGTAGCACGCGAGGGCCGCGGCCGACGACCTGCGCCCGCCGCCCATAATCCGACAGCGTTATGGCCGGCCCGGCGCCTTTGTTGGCTACCGGCTTAATGAGGACCGTGGGTGGCTTATGACACGTCAGGATCTGATCATAAAGGTGCCAAAAATTCTACCTGCCCGAGGTTGCGCCGACGACATTCCTATCTCGCCTTTGAAAATTAATGCCTATTGTCTGCTCGGCCGCAGGAGGCGTTAGGGATTACGAATGACACGATGATTCCACGGAATTATGATTAGACCGATCTCAGAGATATAAAAAGCGATATCGAAAAACTTCTTGCTACGATGATTTCAGCGTGGCGTCGAATTTAATTGAGATGTATGCACTCGAATTCTTTGACCCCAATTAATTTCGTGGAAGTGAGTTCGTTCAATGTTAATTAAGTGCGCTAATGTTAGCTGAGAACAAGCTAGCGGCTGAACTTTGTGTTGAGGACCTAATTACTGAAACAAGGCGGATGTATTTGGCTTTAGGCTGTTCAAGCCTTGCCGGCATATGCGGCGTTTCGTTACAAAATTGGACGTCGAAAATTTGCAAACGATGTACTTACTTCTTTTAGGTTTGACTGGTTTATTTGCTTAGTTGGTAGTAAAGCAGCAGGTCGCAGTCGTCCGATTAGGCCCCTAAGCCCACTGAAGACTCACAAAAAATGGTAGCTGATGCTACCTCTTAAAATACATATATCAGTCTACACACAGAGTACACAGTAAAAGATGGATTATTTACTATTTTCAAAATATCATTGTGCGCTAAGTTTCTGAAGACATTATTATAATACAGATACATTTCTATTAACGTACCCAACAGAAATTCTATGAAATGTAAAATAAAATGAAATCTTGAATAATGAACACCTTGTAAGAAAATTTTAAGGATACATTTTAAAAGGCATGTAATGAGCACAGAACTGGATCTTACCACACCATAAAAGCAATGCCTCGGAATGCGTTCCGCGCTGCATTTTATTGCGATATGGTTTCGGCGTCCAATTGTTAGTTGGTCCGCATGAGTTCCCTTTCAGCCATAAAATCCCGCGACGCACCTGGTTTAGTGACAGGTCGGATGCAGCGAGTGCAAGAGTGCAACGCACATGACGTGACGTCACTCAGCTGGTCGCTCGCTACGCAGGCTTCAGGGCAATGAACCACAGTGAATTGGACATAAGTGTCCTGCGTCGCTCTCTGCACATTATACGCGACGTTACCGCGATTTATGATATTACATTTAACGCCAAACGTTATTGTCATTGTATCGAACGCGAGAAAGTTACGAATCTCATTCTTAGTGGGCTGTGTGTCGACTTCAACAAGCCATGTTACAATACAAGTGACATTACTGAATTATCAGAGCGTTTTCCCGCGAGATAAACGACTATATCATTCCGCGCTGAAGAATGGCTCGGCTACAATTTTAACAGACGCCAGTGTTTTGTTTCATCTATGTAAATATTTAATACGACGACTGTCTGCAGACACAACAAACTAGAAATATATGGCCGGCATGAAACATTATTAGCTGAGTTTATAAATTAAATAAACTACAGCATGGCGTCAACAAAATATCTAGGTAAGTAGGTACTTACTCAACAAATAATGTCTCAATAGTCATTTATTTGTAGCTTTCGTTCTTTTAGCTCAATTTATTTCTTAGAATAGAAGCATGTTTCGAAGATCTGTTTATTTTGTATTTTGGGCGATGCCGTAGTATCTTTTTAAGTGTGATGAAATACACTAACCTCTCTAAACAAACATCTAAACGATGCTGAAATCAGCAACAATTCCTTTGATTGACACTTTTACTCGTTATCTAGAGATGAGACTAGCATTCTCTTTTAGGATCATCGCGCCAAGACGCCATAAGAACTCCCCGACTGGAGTCTAGTACAGGAGTTTGGAGTCTATAAGACTACAAAAGAATAGAGGACGACAAACATTTGGCTAAGCGACCTAGGCCAATGATAGGCTCATCTCTACAAAGTAAGTAGGGACAATACAAATGAGTGAACTAAATTGTGTAGTTCAGTTTACGCAATAACCGAATTAGCGTAATGGAATTCCACACCGGTTTTGGAACGCCTTGTCTCGTGATCGGAGGATATTCTACAGCCCGGAGCGAATCTAAGTTATGGAGTAAATTAATTAAAACGTTGAGATACTAAGTTTTTCCAAATTTCAGTTCTCTAACTTATGTAAGCAAAAGCTAAGGCTATTGAATGAGTACCTATTTTCAAAGCTAACGTAAACATAGTTAAAAAGTAAGTATAACAAAATAAACAGTCTTCTAGCACTCCTTCGGCACTTTTCCGACGACTTGCACAGACTTTTAGCGACGTTTGATGTCTCGCATCCACTTCCACCATTTTCCTATCTAGTCAACTGCAAATAGTCCAGGGGCCTAGTTCTCGGGTATCCCATATAAACACATTCGATAATCATGTGAATTGTCAAAGTGTCTACTAGGTAATTCAGTATAGGCAACTTATCCTTTGACAACTTATCCTTTGATACAAGCCCTCCCCCTAATGTGTTACCTTAATGTTGTATCCCCCATACGGGAAATTTCGGCTTCAAGATCCTTTATATTGAAGCCGAACTCTTCCTCATCTCTCTCCCCAGACACACGAGATGAGCAATAGCAACGGGAAAAGAAAAATGATGCAATTCAAAATATACGTTGTTACTTAGACAATATGTTAAGTAGGTATAACGTTTTTAATATAGAGTATAAAAAAATTGCCAGTCTCGTTCTCTACAAAGTAATATTTCTTCAATCCACAATGACTAATTCCTTCTTTACCGTCGACAGCGACAGCGAGGAGTCAAAACAGAAACAGTGTTTCTTCTTCCAAATCCTTTCAAGGCTCCTGTACTATAAGAGCCGATATCGTCAGTTGCCAATCCCGCGGTTTGTCGATGGCTGCCGTCAAAAGCTGTTGACAAGTCGACGGCTAGTTACCAACGTGACGGCAACTGCAGCTACGTCTGCCTTTGACAACGTGTCACTCGTGTGTAAAAGTCCTAATAATAGCGATACGCAGTTTTTACTGTAATTTAGGTTTAGCTTGCTACTCAATAGTGGTTGGAAAACCATTCTAAAAATAAAAGGGAATTTATTGTTAAGGCATTTTTCTATGTTTCAACTAGTAGGTAAGTAACATTATACGACATACTATTCATTCCACACGTGATGCGTATGCGTCGACAAACAAGCTTAGATGCAACCGCTTATTGACATGTAAACATTATCAATGCGAATATGCGTTGATTTGTCTGTTTGTCGGTCGAGCACGATCTTGGGTCGTCGCATTTGAATAAAATGCACACGACCATATCCTTGAACCCGACAATACAAAGACAAGTACAGTTCGATGAAATATTTTTTTAAATGAATTCATATGAGATACATAAGTTTAAATTCCTGCCGAGTATGGAAAGGAATTTGATTGGATTGTACAGAATTTGGAATGTGGATATTATAGCACGTTTGACGATAATATAACCTTTTGAATTGTCTACGCAAAACGAGGATTGTGTGTTTGCACTAAACTACACACATCATTTTAATACTGCTATACCCGGGTTTGTTAATTAATATGTCGCGCAAACATATATGAATCGCATTCAATAAAACATCATAAATAATCCTTGAACAAATTGTGTCTCTAACCACAATCATTTTCAAGTTAGAGTAAAATCTCTTATGAATAAATGTGGCCTGTTTGTATTTGTTTATAAAATCTATAAAGCAAGATAAAGAGTGGTAGTTTATTTTTAAACATGAGTAAGACCGATCGGTCAGTAAAAAAGCAGGCCAAGTACGGGTCGGCCTGAGCAGCGAAGGGTTCTGGATGGTGATTTGTTTTCGAATAACTGAAATACTTTAACGGTCTGAATTGCATTAATATGAAAGCTACACATGTTAGCCACATATCAACCCTCCATATACCAGACAAATTAGAATTGTTTTATTTTTTACCTCACATACTAACTGACTGACATGGCCACCGCTTTCTTCTTCTTTCGCTAACTTCTTCGCGATAATTTTGGCCGCGACCTACCTATGCAATATATAAATGCCTGTTTATCAGTGTGATAACAATTTTTCCTAAAGACAGCCCCAATCAGAGACTAATGGAACAATCGAAGAGCTGGAGCCTTTGCCATTAGGCACTACGAGGTGCGTAATCCAATAAAAGCGTTTTTTGTGTGTTCATACACACTTTTCTCCGTGACTCTTCGGAATAATTCGTAAGATAAGTAACTTACTAACGTCACTTATGTTGCCGTTAACATTACCCATTGAACCCTAAGATGCTTTAATGAATCGCAATAGCGCCTTGAGTATTATTTGATAAGCGCCGCTGATAAGCGAGTTAAAAATAATTTCGTTATATTAATTTAGCACATCCATGTTTATAACCACGTTTTGCAATCAATGACATTAAGTCATTATGTAAACCAGAACTAAAATAACATCTAATTTGTTATAATATTTTGGCCTCCCGCGACTGCCTTATTGCAAGTTCAATTATAATTATATTAAGGTATTGCAACTCTGTATCATTTTTGTTTTCCGGTTTTGACAGATTTTACTAGACTGTTGGTATAAAAATTTAACTTTACGCCAATTGTAAAAAAATAATCATCATTACATTTGCACTCATAGTACTTACAAACACTGTTTAGTTTCATTATATGTCGACTGGACATGTCTAAAGTGTTTTCCAGGGGTATTTAACATTTGGCGCTGCAACGTTGACACGTGATATGGATGTGTGGACGCCGGCGTCCACGTTGCCGCCGAACGCTGAACAGGCTGATAAAAAAGTGGCAAGCTGAAGTCCCCAGGTGGAGGATCCTATCATTGCGTTTTTGTATTGAGTTACTCACGTACGTCTCCAACATTTTGTTTAAAAATATGTATAACACTTGGAGATCGATCTGACACCATTGCAGTGATGCTTTTCGTATTCTACTCCTAGTGATACTTCTCTGTATTTTGGTTGTAGTTCTGTTTGCCACTGTTTCGAGACAGCCTGTATACATATACCCAGGAATTGGTTACTCAGGAATAATAGTTAGGTTGCTAACCCACCTTTAACCCGTATTGTGACTAATTCGGTTCATTAACAATTACGACTTTGTTATGTTACGTTACGCAAATGTGGTCATCGTTATAAATAAATGAGAAAAATTGTAAAAAATTCAAAACAGAGCTGTACAACTGATTGTGTTTTTACGAATAATGGGGTAAGTCATTACGCGTTTTCTGAAGCGATAACCTTTGCCCAGCTGTTGTGCAGTAAGGCTGATTACTGCTAATTAAATTACTACAATTACTACCTACTTAACTATTAATCTGCTTACTTAAAACCTTGTATCGGTGAAATCCCATATGTACCTACTTATTTATTTTATACTCGTAAGTTAAATGGTCATTCAATTGCATGTAGAGTTCCTTAACACATTAAAACTGTTTGTTTATTGTGTTTGCTTTTAGAAAATACGAAAAGAAACATTAATATGTTTAAGCAAAGGCACACCCTTGGAACACCGCATCAAAAGTTGGCACTGGCAGTTGCTGTGGACACCTCAACATTTTTCAAATTGTACTTACAGCAACGAAATTTCAATATTATAATCACTCGGTAAGTAATCAAGCCTTTTCAAAATTTCCCTGATAAATCCATATCCGTCCCGTTCGTCATTCACGAAAACGTGTCCGTTATTATCTGTTATCATTAAAAAGTGCCGGTCATCAGCTGACACGCGGTCGTTCCGCGTTGCTGTCGTGTGTACTACACTCGTTGCGTAATCGCGAAACTGAAATAAGCGCGCCCTTTCGGCCGACATCCACCCACCTTGCCGCGTCACGCGCCCGCCACGGCCGAGCGGCACTAACTACGCGTAGAGGAATGCACAAGTGAGACGGCAACTTGAAAAAGCTTCAAACTTCAACTTTTATGAACCTTGAGCTTCAGTAACTATAAAATGTTGGTACTCCAAAGTTGAAATCATTATTGAAATGAGAAGTTAAGACAGTCATCCCCCCGGGCGGCAAGGTATCCATGGGGCATTCCCCACGAAAAAAAAGGCACAGCCATTCCCAAGTGGAGCGAGGAAGAGCGGCGGCTTAAAAGTGATCTCACACGGAGGCAAAACTCCTCTCGAAATGGGCTGGTTACGCCAACATAGCGGGCCAGGGGTCCACCGGCATAGAGTTTTGGAAACCCGAGATTACGGGGACCTTCTGGATACGCGCTGCAGTTGGTCACCAGAGGGTTTAGTGTATAGTGCCTGCCGCCTCACGCCGGGCGAGCCTCATACACTCCCGCCCTTCCCCCGGAGGGCGGGAAGTCCGTAAGGGGATTCCACCCGTAAAAAATACACATCTATTTACCGACTGACGTACCCACGTCTGTTATGCAATTCTCGTTAACATCAAATCTCATCTCGACCTCACGCAGAAAAAAACGTTTTCTTCAACCGTCTATTCGCGTCACCTTGAATTAGTATTCTGTCTCATTTGTATGGAAATAATGTTAAAACTCTAATGAGGCTTAGTCTTATGATACTGCAAGGCCCATAGACCTGTGAAAGGCCGCCTACAACCAGCCGCCCTTGAAATATCTATAGGGTAGGCCTATGTTCAGCATTGGACGTCGTGTAGCTATTGATGATGACTACAGACCTGCTCAGCTGTTTTTCGTCATTTTCTTTCTTTTTCAGACACAAACGGACCCATGGACCCATGTTCAGGATCGTAATCAGATGTGGAGCGTTTTGGTTTATGGGTTAAGCACTCAAATCTGGCCGGACCACATACTTAGTGTTCACTGTTTCATTTTACAATGTATGGCTAACTGTCCGGTGGTGAAAAACACCGACAATAGACCCGAGCAACTTGGAACGTACGGCAGAAGTACGTGGATTCAAGTTTGCGCGTAATCCGGGCTTCTGGATGTTCCAGTCACCAGAACAAGAACAATCAGTGTGCCTCTGACTAGATACCCACTTTGGGATAAATATTTTATTTATATATTAAATATTTATGAAAAAAGCAAAACTGAAATACTTAAATAATACTCAAATGCACTTTAATTGCCAACTGTATTTAATCAGCTTGCCAATATCGAAAGAACGCAAAAACAACAGGCTCAAGGATATTTAATAATGTTCAGTAATGTATTTCCTCCAGCACGGTTTTTTTTTCTTTTGAAATAGGTTTACTTAGTATTTTTGTACTTAGGTCGAAGCCATTTCAAGTAATTTGACTGCTTGAAATGGCTATACCAATATATGTTTTTGAGTTTTAGTTTTACTTCATGATATCAAAGCTTAGGGTTAAGCTACAAATAACGGAAACAAAAGAAAGATAGTTGATGACCTAATAGATGCATGTTCGAAGTTTATATTCTTTACTGCAAACACAATAGTTTACAGGTAAGTATAAATTGACATGTAAATGTACAACTCGGACGGCTTTATCGCCCAAAAACAAAAATAATAAAAACTTAACTTATTAGACATTGTGGCGCTATTTTTAAATATTCACAAAATATGCGTATAGCGTTGCTCGGCCAGCTACATCAGTCGTATAGAGACGCTTATAAAGGAATACCTACCGTTAACTGTACGCTGCTGTTGATAACACACCGAATATGTTCTGCTCTAGTTATTCTGATATCATAATATTTACGATCATCAACATCATTCACAGTCACAGCTAATCAGTGCAGCAAAGTCGTCATCTTAGGGTCAATTGAACACCTTCGTATCGCTGTGATACACCAATCGAAGACATTATAAATCAGCGACGTATCGATTAGCAAGAAAATCAGTGTAAACAAATCGACTCCTCTTTCTGAGCAGCATAACAATGTACTGATACTAAAAATTCTCCGAAATATGTCTACAATACAACGCGTCCACAAAACTAATGTTTCTAAGTTTTCCATGTCACGTCTTGTCTCGGTCGCCTGTCTAGACATCACAGACTAAGACTTTTTCTCTTCTCGGTAATACAAACGATTTTTGGCAGACTCGTTAATATAATCTTGGCAAACGTTAGCAGCTTTCATCCGGAAAATGAATGAAAGCCGTCTGAGGAGCTTACTCATCGACTCAGAGTCCTTCGAGCCGGATCAAAGGCCGAGGCCACCTTAGATGCTTTCCAGTGGCACAACCATAGAAAAAAAGATTGAGAATTTGTTTTTATGGGGCCAAGAGACCTGAGCCTACCACATGTCCGAAAATCGATAGTGCCTTTACACGGTGGAGTGACACCACTAGTTACTAGGTATAGTATGCCGAATGATTATTTCAGACCATTCTACTATTAAATTTAAGTTTGGCCTAAAACCTCATAGCAAATAATGATATAAATGGATATAACAAGGGAAGTTTGCACAGAGCGCTGACTTAAGTAGATATAAGTTGAACAATAAATAAATATATTCACACAAGTCTAATAGAAATGAAATTAAAATTAGTTATAAATTTTATTACTTATATTACATACTTTCACTTCCGTCATCTACATGACCAAACAAATGTACTTAAAAAAACATGGATGCATTTTGCATTTGCTATGGAACTGTATACATTAATAAAATGTGACTCTACCTTAAAATTCTTGGCATTAAATCGCTATTCAAACTAAATCATGAGTACGGCTGATGCCATCAAATAAAAGTCAGTCTGTCAGACGACAAGATAAACTGAACTCTTATCCGTCAACAATAGTTACGTAAGTTACAGAATGGAAGACAGTAGGAAAAGTTTGCATGAAACGGCATGCTCTCGATTTGTCACGATAATATTGCAAGGCAATAAAAGGCCTAAACAATCCAAAATCTTTCAAGAGTCGAAGCAATCATTCATAATACCACATCAACAGATAAGATTGCGCAATCGCACGATACTGATATTTACTTGTCGTATACTCATACCTAATTTATGTAGAGTTAGAGGTGATATAATTGCAACACGTTCATTCAATTATTTTTTTGCATGTTCTTTCGTGTTTTTTTTATATTATCACTCTATTAACATAAGATTACAGGGACAAATATTTCATATGTTTTGAAGAAAGTCAATAATACCTACCAAACCTAAACCTAAGTTGAGTTAACAAACAAGTATTTTTGTTTACAAGCAAATTAGTTTCATCCTAACTACGGAAACTTTGCTGAGTAAAGCCCTTGTAAATACGCAAAACAGATGTTTGGTTTGCTTTTTGAATGCCTACAAGTATTTTAATAACAAACACGTCTAGTTGAGCGGTTATGTAACTAATTTTTTGAAAGTTTCATCTAAAATCTCATTAGTTGAGTTGAATCCGGTGATTGAATCAAAGCGCTAATTTTAATTCAAAAACGTAGTTGGAGTTTACTTTAGCTGAAGTTAAACAAGCTAAAGTTAAACAAGCCAAATTAAAAACCAGTAATAAACACATACTTTAATATACTTCAAAATATCAAAATAGTTATCTACACGATTTGAACCTAAGGCAGTTTAGACCAAGACTAGGGCCTAGATAGATAGATATAGTCCCATTACTTGTTGTAACCGTAGGTCTGGACAAATCACCCCAGAATCTGTGCTACTATTACCAAAATTATTTGCATATCTCCGGTTTTAACTATCTCATCAAAGCAAGTGGTGATGAATCATTAGTTCAGTGATTAGTATTAAAACATTTGTTTACTAGTATTCAGTTTACACCAAACTGCTTTGCAGTAACTTTCCTACAGTACCTAGAGTATTTTTGATTGTCACGGCCCGGTTAATTATAAGCGCTAATCGATATTATAAAAGTCACAAAATTTCATGGTTAGCATAATTAATTATGCATCATTATAAATATGTGTTCTACCTACTTACAATAAAACACATTATTTTATTAATTACTCATAGCTAAGTTCTTCCGCAAGACGTTCACAAAATACTCTATGCATTTTCTGTTTACCTAGTACAAAAATGTAACAGTGTCAAAAGAATAATCTTGTATTATGTGTTTACACAGATTACCTCAGTCGAGGAGTCTTTGCCCGATAACAGAGATTATTGGATCATCGTACAAAAATACACGCCTCTTGACATTCCTCTCCATCAATTGTTGATATTGGATACCGAACGTCGGTCTCACGTGGTATTGTTTTTATTATCCCGCCGCCGCGGTATCAGCACTGCTAGCGATACTATTATCGATAAAATTGAACAACTAAATCGTTGCTGTCGTGCGTTAATTGCTCCAGTCAATAGAGCAGCGCAGATACATCGGAATGCAATTATTTACATAAACACACGTGCCCTTCCCGTCGGCCGTCGCCGAGCGTTCCAAATCGCGCCGGCATCAGACAAAATAGACGCGGATGCGGCGATCAGCGATCGGCGAACGTCAGCAGATGCGGTAGATCGATGTGCATTTAATTGCGGTGGGAGTGTCGGATGATATCGTTGGCACTCACCGGCGGGACGCGTGGTGCGCCGAGCGGGCTCGTCCTCGCGCAAGCTGGGAGCGTGCCGGCGCGCCGCCGCCGGGGCCAGCAGCGCCAGCAACACCAGCGCAGGCAACATCGCGCCCGCAACACTCAACTCGCGGTTCGTCTCCCGGCCACGAGCTCACTATTTTCGCCGCGCGTTATGTGTTCGAGTTCGCGATCGCGGTGGCGCGTCTCGGAAACGTCGTCGTAGCGCGACGGCTGAGCCGGACTGAGCGAGCGCGCGATTTCCCGGCTGCGATGACGGTGCGAGGGGGCCGGCGCGCGGAAAACGCGACGCGGCGCTCGCGCGGCCCACCGCGGTGCGGGCGGGGAAAACTGCGCGCACCGCCCGCCCCACACCCGGCGCGCGCGCCGCTACAGATGCATTTGCTAACCTAACTTCCTTTATTTACTGCACCGGCACTTGTAAAAGTAGATGAGTGTTATCTATCTGTTCATGCTACCGTTTTGTGCACCCGTCTTTAACTTAAGCTTCCTCTTCAACTGTAGACATCTGTTGAGTACCGCCTCTCCAATGTTATGTATTTTTCAGAAATGACTAGGTACCGAATGTGAAAAATATGTTAATACTATACAATAACATGAGAACATAACTTAGTTGCCGTTGCCATAACAGACTGCTTACTTGAGACAACTGGTACGTACAGTCAACAGCACATTTAGTTACCCCATTTCCGTTTTTTCTCTGGCTCTTGCCAAATGTCATTTCTTTGCAATAGAGCAAAGAAGACTGACCAGAAATGGGTAGAGTACATCAAGTTAGAGATTAGTTTAAGTATTTGAATAATAAGGAAAGGTCCTTACGTACCTAATCTGGTATATTTTGACTAGGTTGATGTATTGTATTTTGAGTACCGTTGTACGTTACCGTTACCCAGACCTAATTATAGTGTGTAAAGTCAGTACAGGTTCAAAAATTAAGTACCCTTGTCATTTTAGGTGAACATTTGTTGTAGAAATAAAGTTCTTCAAACTTGCGATTGCAATTTTTTCTTCAATTTATTTAAGTTGCCTACGGTGGGGGGAGGAGACACTGATGAATTTGCCATTGGTCTGAAACAGTTAAGTTGAGGGCCACTGGAGGAAGGGCCATTATTTGGGCAGTGATAGATTAACATTTAAGCTTTATACGAACTTGCGGTATGATAATGCTGGGTTACTGAAAATGTGACGTATTCCCATAAGAACGTTAAAGATAAGGTCAAACGCAACAAATTAAGCCATAAAATATTTTGTCCTTAACTTGATGGTCAATGAGTTATTTCAGATTTGGTATTTTTAATAATCCACATTTACCGCTTAAAATGCAAAATTGACCAAATTACTATGAGTGTATATTCCAGCTGATTGTTGATTATGATCAACAGTCTTAGTTTCAAAATAAATAATAATCTGGCAAGGAGATCTGTAAATATCTTGCCTTTTTTTCACAACTTTAAAAAGTCACGCAACTTTTGTTTAATATTTTCCGAGACAGTAAGTGTGCAAAACATTACTGAACATTTCTGTCTTGATACCTATCTAGCTTCCAAAATAAGTACTAAGCATAATAAAAATTTGTGAGGTATTTTTTATTTGTTGTTATTTATAAGAATATTATAAAATAAATAATAAAATGCATTCTTTTACTTTTCTTAACTTATTCGATTTGAAACCCTCCAGTCCTACTAATTACCTATTTTAGATTTGATTACGCCCAGTTATGAAATTCGTATACTGTAAACTATTGCTAACTTTGTTATTACTTTCACATTTAACATATTTTAACGCTCTGTGTCCTTTGTCATTGCAATATGTAAATATGTGAATGCGCCGCACCCCCTTTTATATTCTTTCTTATTACGCATGCGAGGTGTCCTTCTAAAGAACTAGTTAAGTAAAGTGCAAATCTAATTAACGTTTTTCCGTTAAGGACAACGGCTCCGTATGTAACTTGTCAAGACTTCTATTTTTAAACGTTTTGTTTAACTAGAGCTCAATAAACTCAACAAAAATGTCGTGCGTTAAGTCTATCATGTCATGTTTATTTACAGCTGTAGATTCTTTGGAATAAATAAATACGAATGGAATGAAGAAGTCCATTATTTTATTGTTTTGTATTGATTTAAATTATTGCTACACCCTTGCAGGGTTCATGTAACACCTGGACACCCAAATGTAACATCTTCTAAGTGTAACATCCATGAATGCATTGAATAAACTATAATAAACTAAACTATTAAACAAACAGAAAGGTATTTACATTTAGGTACAATGGTAAACATTCAGGAGACAACAGGTAAAACTCGAATGCGCTTATGTGGCATTTGTAAACCTATTTAAGGTGGACGGAGGCGGTGGCGGTGGGTGGAGAGTTAAAAACAAGCTAGGTAGTTAGGACGTCTGTGTACAGAGTACACAGTTAAGTAAGGAAAAAACCGATGATACCTACACACTGATTCTTGCAACACATAGGTACCTACTTAGCTCTGCTTAAATAAGCTACTGGCCAACCTGCTGCCGGAATATAGCAAGCTCTATATGCTGTTCAATACCATTAGACGAATTATTGGGACCCGATTCGTCACCTATTTTCAAAGTTAGCGAGGTAAACCGTCTTGGTGCTTCGGTGATTGACTGTATCGGTTCAACTTAACTAAACAACTTCCAGGGCTGGAAGATTCCACTACTCGATAACTAGCGATAAATCGCACTGTTAGATGTTTTCAAGTCATTCTGAAGCACTAGCTTTCCGCACAACAATGAGACGAACCCCCGAATTCACAAACGTCAATCAACGCTAAGCACGCGCTCACGCTCATGTTGTCCCGTAAAATGTCAATAGAACTGAAAGTGACGGCTCTACTTCTGAGGGATGCTCAACGCTAATTCGACATTGAATTGCGCTCGTGAATTCGGGGGGAAGACAGTTATTTTTTGAAATCGTTTTCTGTTGCTGCGTTTGAAGCATCCGCACTTAGCACACGTCTCGTTTCTTTCATTCTTTCTCTCCTTCTTCCCTAAAAGAAACGGTCCTAAATAGTCTTCCGATAAGACTGGTATATTTAGTTTATAACAGCCATAGTGACACGGTAACCTTTTGCCTTTGGTATCTTGACCAGTGTAGCAAATGCTGCGGACCCAGCGCTAGCTAGAAGGCGATGGCATCTACCACACCATACGAGTTAAGATGCGCAGTGACAAATTTTTGTCACGAGTTATCTCGTGCAGATTCGGTTTTGGCGCGAGAAAAGACGCGACATGATGTTGTCGCGGTGCGCATTCTAGTCCTACGACATGCCTCAGCTTTGGAGTAGGAGATAAAGCAAGACCTCTCTAAAGAATTTGCTACAGACCCCGTGCTGGCTTTATCAAGCTCTGTATGTATTAAATCCAACTTAGGTAGGTATCTATGACTGCTGTGTTTTAATCATTTTTTTTACTACTACGGACGACGCCCTATATATATTATGCCACATTATTCGGATTATGCCGGTAGCGTTGCGCTAGTCTAATTGTGTTCGACAGTAAAGCAAAGCCATTCCAGATTATATTTCGCCCTTAAAATGTATTTGCATCGAACATGTTGAAGACATTTTAATAATTTAGCGAACTATATCTGTTGCAGAACTCGATTTGGCAGAGGGCCGAGCTAGTCATGTGGATATTTCATATCTTTTGCGGGAAATAAACTGAAATATCAATAGGCAGCCAGCCACTTTGTATAAACTTCACGCACTTTGTTTTGAATTCCAAATCGGACATGCATCTCTTGCAGCTTCCACTAAAAATACATCCTTAATCTTTACTAAATACCGAAACCTATTATCATTTAAATAAATGTATTTCCTACTTCAGCTACCTACTAAGAAATTATAAGCACGAACCAGTCCCTTAGCCGTGGACTCGACGAACGCACAGACAAGCAATTTTGAGCTATTTTTGATCTTAAATAGGCATCTTTAACTTGCGCTACCTATTTTCTCCATTCCATTTGAGATGTCACAAGATGGCAGCAACTTATAAAAGTCACGCCCGCATCGTAGTTGGTGAAGTGTCCTACTAAAACCATACCTATGATAAAGAGAAAGTATAGTAACGAATATGTTCTTATTGATCCGCACGTGGGAACTTACTTGTTGCCAATGTATCTCGTAGCTATTTCGTAGCACTGGCACAGGTTTCTTTTGTGCAACTTGTTTTTTTGGCGCTACGAGATAAGGTCAGTTAACACCGAGACGCGACGCCACGAGACGCAGTGCGCACTTTTAAGGTAGCCAAAGAATACGCTCTTCACTAGGTACACAAAAAGCGCGTTAAAAATCTGAACTGCAAGAATTGTGGAAGTTGAAATCAGAATTTGAGAAAGTCAATCGTGCGAGTTATTTAGGTTCTGCTTGAACCTACCGGATAACCTGCGCACACTCCCGAAAAAGTTATTGCACCAAAATGTAAGGCAACCCAAGAAAAATGTTTTGGTAAAATACGACTTATCGCAAAAGCTTTTAATATAGGTAGGTATAGGTATTTAAATTTCAAAATGGGCCCTCACACCACACGTACACATCTAAATGTAGATACCTACCTACAGTAGTCCGATGCGCAAAATTATGGGATATGGCGCCGCAGCAGTGCAAACTGACTCAGTATGCTCAGTGAGCTGCTTTATAGTGGTTGTAGAGCAATGCACGCCGGGTAGGTAATGCGAAGGTTTACCAACCCGATCGAGGTTTAGCGATGTATTTTTCCGGGCTTCTCCGTGATTCGGAAAGCACGTTGAGTAGTTTGTCGCGGCTGACGTCGCTAGGTGACATTCGTTATGCGTTATAAGGCCTTAGGGCGGCTTGATACCATCTGAGAGCAAGGTTACACTCCTTTCAACAATTCCCGCTTACATAACCAACAGTACAGACTGGGTCACAGGTCACAGTAGTGTTAGAGACGGTGGAGTAGGTAGTACGGCTCGTGCCACCTCATAGTTGACGACGTGAGGCCTGTGCTCAGCAGTGAGACTTTATACATCCCATAGCTGTTAATTCATTCATCAAAATCTGCTTGTAACCTGCCTATGCATGTCTCAAATTGATTTGAGGCCTGTGCCCTATATTACTTACATAACCGGGAAATAAGAGTTAAAATTGCTCTAAGCTTTTGGTGTCTTACCATTATTTCCGTGCATAGAACATAATTAGAAAATCGTGCAACATAATGTAGACGTTCCGACGAGATGCGCACAGCTTCAGCTACTTGGTGTATTCTGCACCAGACGGTCTGCCAAAACAATATCGTGGATTTTACTAACCCATACCCCTCAGTGGTTCCTCATATGACTTCAACCGGCCATTTGTGGACTAACACAGCAGGTACGGTCAACGGCGTGACAGCCTACCCATTTCGGTCAGTTTTTCTTGGTTTAATGAATCGCAGTGAATGTAATTTGGAAAGAGACATGTGCCGTTGACTGTACGTACACAACAAAAGTTCATCATTGTCGTCAGGGTTTTCCTCGACATGCTCTGAGGCGCTGTGTAGACGACGGAGCGGGGCGGTCTTTTTGTCCGCGAAATAATAAAGACCGCGTCTTTCCGCCGATGCCCGCGACTGCACCTCACCGCGAACACAAAGCATCTAAGTGCCCGGCGGGCATCCGGAGTTTTTGGCCTTCGAGTGCGTTAGTAGTATAGGATTCTTCTTCTTCTTAGTCGAGCACTCTTAGCTGAGTGGTCGTGGCTGCTGATGAACAGTGTAGCGGCTCATCGTTGCCGCTGGCAGCAGTATAGGATTACCATTGCACCGTCGTTCGTGGTCAAAAAGACCGGCCCGCCCCGTCCTGCCGTCTACAGGAAATAAAATTGAGGACTATGCTGCAACTTTTCATAAGTAGTTTGTGCCTAAGAACAAGCAGGCATAATGCCAAAATTGTTTCAATTATGTAATTCATATGGGGCTCCAAAACTCTGGAATAGATTAGATGGAATAGACCGTTCCAGAGTAGGTACTGATAAAGTGACCTATATCAAAAAAAACCTGACCAACCCCCGCCATAAGGAAAGGCCGATTTTCGTTTGTTCAGCGTTAAGCATTATCAATGTAGAGTTGCAACTCTCATTGCTATGTACCTGATATAAATGTGACGTGTTCATTGAAAACTCAAGTATTACGAATCGGTTTTATTTCAATAAATAATGTTAGCAATATGTTGGCATTTTAAGTTAATTGTATGTGTAAATTATACATACTACCTAGTAATAAGAGCCAATAACACCCTGCTGGATGTACCAGTACGCTATGACCACCCTTCAACACATAGGAATCCTTTCAAGTGTCCATAAGTAGTTACTTATTTCAATAGGTCCCATGAAAAGATCAGAACCCCGTTTCAATAAAGCGAAGTTATTTAAATCAAGTATACAAACTAAAGTAGAGCGCACCCTATACAGAACCCTACATTTATGAACGACAGTGAATGAACTTATCGAAGCATGGGTCTGGGTGATCTAAGAAACGTTTTTATGAGTGGTCTAGTTTGCAACCTAAATTAGTGTTTACGTTAGTCATCACAGTATTGTAACGATAGTACTGTTGCATCAGCAAATCACGACGTAAATCTAATGGCTGTGAAATTGCAAAGTTGAAGTTCTTATATTAAAATATTGATCTTATATTATATCGATCATTATAATAAATTAGGTATTCATGTTCTAATTAGCCTTGCCAAAGATTATGCTTCATACTGAACGCATTGATGACATTCTATTACACTGGAAACATTTCAAATGGTGGCATTTTGCGGGCAAACTTATAAAATTTAAAATATGAACCAATATCTAATAATAAACAATAAATAGCAATAAGGATTTAATTTCAAGCAAAAAGTCAAACATCGGTGAGGATATTTTATTCCATAATACAGCATAAGACAAACCGGAATGTCACATTTCGCATTTTATCATTTTCGATTTCAATAAAAATTAAAAAAAAATCTATCCACCACACTTTCCACATAACTGTATTATTGTGTTTTAACAATTTCTTCTAAATTATTATAAAAATGCTAAGTTATAATTAATTGTGTAAGAGCAAAGTACCGCGGAAGGTTCTGAGCACTGTTTCCCTTAGGCGGAAACACTTCTCAAAATGACACCATGTTTATCTAATACATTATTACACCTAAATTACAAGTAATCTCGGATCGTCATGAGAAGTCGACTGTAAATGCAGGTTCATCACAACGAACCGTTTCATGAACGGGACCGCCTATAAGAACTGTTTTCTGAATGTAAAATACATAACAGCTTATTCTACCTAGTTAACTTCCATAAAAAATAAACTATCATCATACAATAAATCGTTCAAAGTATTAGGGGAATATGCACAAAAATCGGTGACAGTCAGAGTATAAATACGCAGAGTCCAATCACAGAGCGATGTGAATAGGTTGTGGCGGCCGATAGAGGCACGCCACCCGCCGATCGGCTCCGATTCCCGGGTTCCGCACCCGGGACCGGGACTGAATCCCGGGACCAGTTTGGATCCCGGGACCGGGACTGGATCCCGGGACCGCGAGCTGCATCCCGGGCCAGCAGCCGACGCCGCCTAGCTGCGTCCTGCACACCTTCCCCTCCACAACTAACAGGTCACTACAGGCACATGACTAAAAATTAAAGTCATAAGAAGAGAATTAACTTTAAATACTTTATTACGACAACTTATTCCACATTATAGTATACATATAAAACATGTTATGCTGTGATTCACTTTATCACGTGTCAGCTACATACCTATCCACATCACAATGCGCGTTCACTCATTATGTGTACACCGTTCCCTTTCGTTTACTGATAATTATAAACAAAATTGTAATTTTGCATTAAATTTACACACTATATTTTGTTCAACGTCATCAGGGATCGAACAATCAGCGCATCCGATATGGACCCTAGCACCACTTCACTAAGTACTTGCCCGGTCGCTGCCGTTGACGAGGGGAGGTTCGCCGCGAGTGGTTCGGAGAATGCGGTGGAAGCTCGGTCGCCGGGTGACGCATCAGTAATACATTTATGATTCCGCACATAATACATTGTATTTTATAGCAAATAAAGTTAACATATCTTAAACCATAGTCTCTTTCCGTTATCAGATTTGTCTGTGAGATGTTGGCGCACATGCGGTTAGCGGTTGGCGTTCTTGAGCTGGTTGGAGAGCCAGTCGAGCCCCTCGTACAGGCCGTCGCCGGAGGTGGCGCACGTCGCCTGGATGTACCAGTTGCGGTTGCGCAACGAGTGCAGGCCCAGCTTGTCCGTTATCTCGGCCGCGTTCATTGCATTTGGCAAATCCTAGTAACAGAATTGTCAATTAAGTTAGACAAGCACAAAACACTTTGGTTTTTTCTTCTATTATAATTACAAAAACTTTAAAAAAAATAATTTTATAATAATAATCTTTATTTGAAACTCATTTTTGTATTTATGTGATGTGAAAACATAATATTTTCTGAGTAAGTATAATTTTATCTAATTCTATCTACTGAACAATATCATATCTGTCATACTTGCTACATTTATCACATTTCTCATGAAGTTTGATAAGTTCAAGGTATATTATAAAATTTAAATTTTGAAACTTTATTCATAAATTATGAGACATTTTAACCTTATTTTCAACTTGAAAATGAATTTTTAACTAACATAACTTGGAAATAACATAACAAATAAACAAAAAACAATTTAGAAGTAAAATTATGATTTAACTTAGAGATAAGAAGTGAAATCATGATCTAACTTCAACTTGGCGTTGTGTGCTCTAACAAATAAATTACCTGTTTGTTTGCGAAGATCAGAAGAACAGCATCTCGTAGCTCATCTTCACTTAACATTCTCATGAGTTCTTCACGCGCCTCGCCAATACGCTCTCGGTCATTACTGTCTACTACGAAAATGAGACCCTGGAAACAAGTATTCAGAATATTAAATATTAATGTAACTGTACTTCATAAATATTGGAACATTTAAGGGACGTAATGGTGCACAATGAGGCAGTAGATCTTGATGTATGACAAGTTCCAAAATAACTTGAAAATTACATTTGTATACCCTAGAAAGTTTATGTTAACAAAATAAATGGACTAACTAAAAGGAGAAAAAGACAATTAAGATTGTGTTAGGACTGAAATAGGATTGAAAGAGACTAAACTCTACAGTAGGGGGTATTTAAATGAAACACTGCTTTACAGAACAACTGCAAGAATTCTGCGGAACTAATATAACTTTCAAAATGACAAATATTTATTATTTTACTATTGAATTACTAAGACAAATAGCTACACAATATCTTTTTGTGAAAGTAAAATTAACAAATTTAACCAAATTTTTGGGATAATTTTGGTTGCCTAAAAAAGGAAACCACCGAAAGTAGTATAAACAAAAAGGCATAATCATTGAATTACTAATAGCTACCTGTGTCCTATGTACATATTCATTCTTATCAAATAGCCTCATAAATAATTGATTTAAACTTTATCTTCTAATAAAAGCAATCAACTGTAACATTCACTTCAAACAATGTATTGGAACATAAATGAGGAAATCATTCAGTTTTTTTTGACTTACTTTATTGTTTCAAAATGGAAAATATGATCGTTCTACAACTGTATTCTTAATTAAGTATCCAATCACCATTGAGTAACTTTTTTACTTGACTTTAGTTGTTGTATGAAATTAAGGCTAAGTTGTGTGTTCTTAAAAGTTATACTTTATGAATGAATATTGTCATATTGCAGTTTGAATACCCACCCACACAGAAGTGAGTACCTATTCAATCAATATTTTTAAGAGTTTTTCTGTGATGTTGCAATTTTTATAAATTTGGACAGGGTATGAGTGGTGTGCTGTTCTAGTCCTGTAAACTGTTTTTTCTAAGATTTACAGAAAAGTAGTCAACTGCATGTATGAGAGCAACTAATTGTCAGTAAGTGCAATGAACATTTTTAAATAACTATGTGCTATAGAATTTATAAGAGTTTTACAGGTACTTTCTACTAGAACAAATGAATACTAAGAAGTTTTAGGGCATAAAGGTAATTGAAATCTATTCAGCAAAGATATTGATAGAAAATGAGCATACAACCCACATACTTTGCATTTGGCCAAACCACTATGACATTAAAGACAAAATAAATCATTTAAAAAGATAATAGATGAGCTTTTTAGTAGAATCTTACTCCATGAATAATTAATATCAGGGATGAAAGTTGATTTTCTATTTAAAAAAAACTAGACACTTCAGTGCCAGAGAATCAAACACAAGAGAGATAGAGATATCCTACTGCAACTGTAATCCCTTATTACAATCATAAAGTGAACATGGAAGTAACAACCAGTTGAGTTCCTGTTTCAGGCATTTTCAAATATCACCAAAATAAAATTGTTCATACTAATCTAATCTAACATTTAAATGTAGTATTGGTCTTAGAGTAATAGGAACTGTTAACCAGGAAATGACTTAAAACATTTATTACAAGTATTACCCCAAACAAAAAACATGTCTTTAAACCATTATCTCTATTCTAGGATGTTACTAAAATATATTTGAGCAGAGATTGGAGTTTTGTAAACAACTAAATAGCAAGTGTGCATTTGAGTAACATTTCAAGATACAGGCCAAAGTAACTGTAGGTGAAACAAGAACATAATTTTACAGATAAGATATTAGAATATATTTTTAGATAATAACATGGAATAAGGGCTGAAAAAATAACCATCATTAAAAATTCATGTAAGTTAGGTGGATAAAATTAGTGGACATATGGAGTGAATCAGACTGAGAACATAATTGAAACAGATGATATTCAAATGTATTCTTGATTAATCATTACATATATGACAGCAAACCCACTTTCCAAATCTATTTTGTTCTCAAAAGTTTTTGGTAACACCACAGTGGTTCTTCAACATTATGTTTTCAATAAGCTAACCTGTGTGTTCTGGAAGTAATGCCTCCACAGTGGCCTAATTTTGTCTTGACCACCCACGTCCCACACAGTGAAACTGATGTTTTTGTATTCTACAGTCTCCACATTGAAACCTGGAATGGAAATTTAAGAGAGTGAATCATAACTCAAGATAATAATTACACAATCTTTTCATCCTCATTTTATTTATTAGATTCTTTCATGATGTATATAAAAATTACATAAAATGTATCCATATTTACAGGAAAACACAGATTACATGATTGTTAAAAAATTAAGAAAGTCAATTGAAGAAAGGAGAATGAAAGCTGGTAAAAGTTACTAGGTCCAGCATTATGAAAAGAGTAACACTCACCAATCGTGGGAATTGTTGTAACAATTTCACCTAATTTAAGTTTGTATAGAATTGTGGTTTTACCAGCTGCATCCAAACCAACCATCAATATTCTCATTTCCTTTTTGCCGAATAGGCCTTTAAATAAATTTGCAAACATATTCCCCATTTTGAAGCGTTATGAATGATCTGAAAGAACACATAAATTAGGATATTCAGTCTGAGTCATCCGTCAGAATGCACGTTACTCCAATCAATGATAATGACATGGCAGGTCCTCGCTGGCAATACGTAGATGTTCCCACTGAACTCAGTCGATATTCTCAACGCTTCGAGGGGTGCCGATATCATGAAATACTACCAGGATATCAGTAAAAGGAACTAATTACACAGGATTGAACCGAAAGTTCGGTTTGAGGGATCAATTGAGGGATTGTAACAAAGCTACGCCAACACCGCTGTTGGTCTTTGCTGCGGTCACCACCCTCACTTGTAATTTGAATTATAGCACAATCTATATATTACGCCATTTACTTCAACTTTAAACACAAGATAAACGTTAACCGAGTTCAAATATACTTACATTTTCAAGAACAAATAACTATTTTATCACGAAAAACGCTACACACCACTGAATTCTTTACAATTCGCTGGATGTCAAAATGGCGGCGAACGTGGAAGTTGTTCGTGCCTATGCCACGTATCGAGAGTAAAGTGGCCAGTAATAAATATTAAAAGAATAATTTAATTAAACTTAAATTAATTAAAATCGGGAAAGAACACTAAAGAAATAAAGATACGATGATAAATAAATGCCATGCTTGGAATAAAAATTAGAAGGGACGAGAAAATATTTGCTACCATAGATTTGCAGCAAGCAATACAAGGAGGGGTGAATTGAGAATTTTACGGAATAAGATTCTGTCCGACACGGTCAGACGACGGCGTTGGATTTGACTTCGTTTTTTACTTGATGAACTTCACATTGGACTCAAGATTTATCTGTGGAGTTGGTTGTACTGAATAATTTTTACACTATGTTCTTGTTTTTGTTTTCTTTCTGCACGTTGGTTGTCATTTGTGTTGTGTGAGTGAGGTTATGTGTATTATTTTTCTTTGCAGAAAGAACACTTTTAACATTATTACCTATCTGTTATTATAGATCTAGAACACGAATACTGTAACTTCTAATGGAAATCTTAAAATGATGGAGACTCTCCAGGAATGGCTTTCTCAACCTCCAAAGTACACTACATTTAGAGTAAACAAACTCTGCGAATTTGATGAAAAGGGTCTCCAAATATATCTCGAAACTGTAAGTGGGCATCCTTTAAATACAAGTATCAGACCATGTTTTCAGATCATTCGCGTCCAATGTTTTACTGTTAATTTATGTTTACAGCAAGCGAAAGAACTAAACACATCGACATTGCCTAGCTATTACTTATTAAAACCAGACTGCTTAGTGATAGAGCAATGGCCTGGTGATGTAAAAATAGAAACTACAAACAAGCAAGTAGTGGTAGATGCCCAGTGTGCTGCTGCTGTATTAAGAGGTGCTCATGTCTTTGCTCCTGGAGTAATGGGCTTGCCAATGAGTAAGAAAAGAACACTGTTTAATTGAAAATATTTAACATGATGGAAAAAGTTATGAGGTCATTCGCAACAATCTCTACCAACTAAATGTCAGATACTAGTGGTTTTTAAATTTTCAGATGTACAGCTTGGTGAAACAATAGACATTATTGGAGATATGGAAGGTCACTGCAAAAGAGGACTTAAAGTTACTTATGATGGTAAAAAAATGTTTGTAGGTGTGGGAATAGTAAAAATGTTACGAAGTGATTTATTTGATAATGGTGTACAACCAAGGTAATTTTTTAAGCAATGTTAAATAATATGAATGTGACCCTATCACCTAACTAAACTAAGCACAGCTGTTATTGTATCAGATAGTACACATTCATATCTCAAATATGTATTAATAGTATAATTAGCACATAGACAAACACTAAAGTTTGTCCTGTGTGGGACTATCAAGCCTAGGACCCCAGACACAATAGGCAGCATCATATCTTTACACTGAAGTCTGTAAATGTTACTTCTTTCACTACAACCGAATAAAATTATTTTTCAGTGGAATAGCTGTGAAGACACTACTGCCAGCCTCAAGGCTACCAGTGATAAATGAATCAGTGTACCCTAGAGGTGTTGTTCTGTTACAAAATCTACCCTCTATTGTATGTGGATGGGTTGTCAATGCACAGGCTAATGAAGTTATACTTGACATGTGTGCAGCACCGGGAAACAAGACCACTCACTTGGCAGAAATGTCAAACAATCAAGTCAGTATAGTTAATTGGGTAAGGACAATATTACATCAAAAAAATAAATCAAATAATTGAATTTTTCTTTTTACAGGCTGTAATTGTAGCTATTGATAAGACACCACAAAAGGTTGAGAAAATTAAAGAAAGCTGTGACAGACAAAAAACACATTGTATAAAAGCATATACCTTTGATTCAACAAAATGCTGCTCTACAAATAGTACAGGAATAGAATCTGGCCCTCCATTTCCACCTAACTCCTTCGATAAAGTACTGTTAGATGCACCCTGCAGTGGGTTAGGACGAAGGCCTCAGTTGAATAATAAAATGACACCCAAAATGTTGGAGTCTTATAAATTTGTTCAAAGAAAACTCATGTCTGCAGTGAGTATTTGAACCTCAAAAAATTCAATTTAATGCTGGACTTTGTCAGATGACTTATTTTATATTTTTTAGGCTGTGGATGTGTTGAAAGTAGGTGGAAAGTTAGTGTATAGTACTTGCACAGTTACTACTGAGGAGAATGAAGGCATGGTGCAATGGGCACTTGAGAAATTCCCCTGTTTGCAGCTGGTTCCGGCGCAGCCGCTTTTAGGTGGACCAGGCCTAAGTGGAATAGGTCTCAGTGATAACCAAAGGTAGATATCAATAAAACTTTCAACTGTAAATATAACTTCATTTATTATTATAAAACTCACACCAGATCAAAATAGAATCTATATTATATACCTATAACAAAAAACTAAATCAAGAAACTAATCACAGCATTAGTTAAAATTGTGTTCACTTTACTTACATAATAGTTTAGTCTGTTTCAGACATGGGAGTAATACCTTGAGTTCTGTATTTATTGAAATATGGCACTGAACTTATGCTTTCCATTATTTTTATTTGACTATATGCTCTATAGGTACTTATTGGTTCTTTAAAATATTAAAATTTGTAGGCTATTGAGTATGATAGCTATTACATAATATTATGTTTTGTACTATGAGTAATTTGTATATATTATTCAACTTAAAACTATATTGTTTCTTGAATTCTATGTTGCTGTTAAGCACATTACATTGAAATTAAAATGAGGTTTAAATTGGCTAGTAACTAATATTCCATTATATACCATAACATAAGCAATATATACATTAAACAGTACTATCACTTAAAGAATAAAAGGTATTTTTGTAAATTTTGATTAATGTCACATTCACTTAATAGGCATTACTTGTTCTAGAATCATGGTGCAAAGATTCAGCCAAGAAATTGATCCAATTAGACCAGTTGAACAAATATACAGGGACACCATAGGATTTTTCATAGCAGAGTTCAAGAAAATTAGCAAATAATAAAAGTTTTACACTGTATGATAAAATAAACGTAAGTAATTCATATTTCCGCTTATTTTTTACCTCCCTACGTATAATATGGTTTATTCTCCGTTGAGAGACTCCAAACGTACCCACAAACCCTTTTCGGCTTGTAGCAAAACAGCTCGTTTGTCGAATTCAATAGGATCCTGAGTTTTATCACAGACTGAAAACTTGAAGTTCTTCAGAAGGGCAACCATTGCCATCTTTGCAGAGAACATTGCAAATCTTAGACCTACAAAAAACAAATCACTAATGTACATAATGATATTGGAAACCAAAAACAATATAGGAAGAACACAATTAAACACTCAGACCCAGCACAAATAAAGGTATTATTGGACATATTCATGTCTGATGGTATATTTCTTGATTACCTCAGAGCCCCATTTAGCCCCAAGCTAAGGAAGGCTTGTGCTTTGACTACTAGACAACAGATAAATTTACTTATCGTATCATTTTTTGGCGATACATACGTAGGGTAATAAACCCCGCAATTATTGGCACCCTTCCTATTTAATCGAAAAAACAACGCTACAACAGATTATTTGGGTTCGGTATGAATTAAATACCGATCCTAAATAATCTGTCGTAGCCTTGTCTGTTCGATTTAATAGGAAGGGTGCCAATAATTGGGTGGTTTACCCTAATACACAAAGGAAACACCCCGATGACTACAAGAGACATATCCATGCAAACTTATGTACCACTGGGCGGGAATCGAACCCGCGACTTTCTTAAGTACTTCTTGACCATTTATTTATTTAATGATTCTTTATTGCACAAAGAAAAAGTACAATTGGCGGACTTAATGCCTAAAGGCATTCTCTACCAGTCAACCATCGGGCGAAGCAGAAATCTTGTTGGCGGTGGATAAAATATAATAAACCTATACCTACTGCGATAAACTTACACATATACATGTTATATAAACATACACATATTAATATAGTACCTACAGTATATAAATATTGTCATACAGACCATGCTAATAAATGAAAAATCGGTCAAAAGGAAAGGGGACAAAAAAAAAATTGAGAAAAATAAGCTCGTGGTTATGGCTTCTGCAGAAAGAGACGACGAGTGGCTTTTTTAAAGGCAAATTTAGTGGTAGAGAGTTTGATTTTGTTAGGGAGCGAATTCCATAGCCTGATAGAAGAAAGGGTAAAAGAGTTGGCGACGTGCGCGGAGGTATGAACAGGAGTATGCAGTTTGAAAAAGTTGTACGTGCGATGGTTGCGAGAACTGGATTCGCCCCTGTACTGAAATTTACTTCTAAGATATTTGGGAGAATTAGGATTGTGAAGAATGGTAAACAGTAAGCACAGTGTTCGTGCAATTCTGCGTGGACGAATTTTTAGCCACTTAAGCTGGGAACGATAGAGAGAAATGTGATCATACTTGCGCACTCCAAAAATAAATCGTATGCAACTGTTGAGGAGACGTTCGAGCTTGTCCAAGAAAGCCTGAGATATATTTGTAGTACAAGAGTCAGCGAGAACCATTACACCAAGTCTTTAACTTACCAATGCAGTTGCGTGGTCCAACACCAAAAGCCAGGAATAAATGAGATGGTCTTTCTTTTTTCTCCTCGTCCATAAATCGTTCTGGCCTAAATTCATGTGGCTCCGGGTAAATTTCTGGGTCCATATGGATACCATAGATAGGTATGGCGACTACCTCGCCTTTTTGGAGTGTCACCGAAGTTCCAGGCAAAGTGTAATTCTTAGTACAAACTCTGTCCACACGTGATACTGGCGGATATAAGCGAAGCGTTTCTGTAAGAATTACAAAGTGATTAGTGTTGATAATGTATTTTACGATGCGAGAAATTATAATAAATAAAAGGTAGATGTCAGTCGTTAAGCCTAGTCAGAAGTCTTAGGGCGGCTTGATAACATCTGACATTAAGGTTGCTCACTAACCTTACACCCCTCCAACAATCCGCACTGAGCCCGCGTGTTGGAGTATGGCTCGTTACACCTCATACTTGAGGTGAGGCCTGTGCCCAGCAGTGGGACGTATATAGGCCGTTTATGTTATGTTAAATGTTTATGTTGTGTGTTTGTCTAATCTAAAACTGAACATGCTTTTTCGTTTTCGTTTCGGAAATTGTTTCAGGCCTATACCTAGGTAAGAAGCAGTGCTAGTGAGCAAGGTACCTGTCCGTTCGCGTAAATAATGCAGTGATTTTTTAATTTATTTCTGTCGCACACAAAAAAACTCAGATCCACAACCTTTGCTTTCGAAAGTATGCATTCGGTCGCAGCTGTGGACTTGACTTTCTAATTAGGAACGATTTGATTGGTAAGGGGGCGTGCTAGGTCTAAGGACAAGGATTGGGAAGCGGGTTGGCGAGCAGAAAACACGTTCTTTCGTGGCGTCGCTGCCACCCGTCACGAACTGTATACGTTTATTTTTGGATGGTTATTTCGCCACTGGTCTGTCGCAAGTCCACATTTCCGTTAGGCAAAAGGAATGCGTTGCGAGGTATGCGTTTTTTGGAACCAACAGAGTCGCTTCATTGAGCGAAGCGAGGTAATTGGAGGGATTCTATTGATTCTTAAAAACACATTCCTCGCATCGCATCTCTGGTGGAATCGCAGCCTAAGACCCCCCAAGAATAATTTGAAAAACAACGCTCGCATGACGTCACTGCTGAGAACAGTCCCTATAGATTTCATAGCGGCCGGTTGTACGCGGCCTACATCCACCGAAACCCTGCGATCCTTAAGGATCCCAGAATAAATAATCTCTGTTTAAAAAAAACACCTAGGTATCTTAATTGGATAGTTTTTGTTCAAATAACTTGAATAAAAAAAAAACGATTGGTGGCGCTAGTGGGCAATGAGCGGCCCCTAATGGATATTTTTAATGATTTAGTAGTAGGTAGGTAAATGGCCGGAGATGCACGTGACCCCCGACCGTGTTGCTTGTAAGCTTCTACTGTAGATACAAATGATAACGTTAATTTGTTCCTGATAAGTGTGTTTACCTACTTACCTAGCAGAAATCCTTCAAGATATGGCAACTGACTGAGTAATTCATAGCTCATTTCTTTCCCTTCTGTTAATTTTTCGACATGATCTCTCAATTTGGTTTGCAATTCAGGTTTCGTCGCCAGTACATGAACAGCGAATGATAGAAGTGTGCTGGAGGTCTCGTAGCCAGCTATGAGGAAGAGCAAAGACTGCGCGTCTATGGTGTCATCGTCCAAATCTGCAAGGTGGTCATTGTGACTCGTAAGTTTTTTGAGTATCAGTAAAACTCAACAGTCAAAATGTCTTTGATGAAGACAAAAAGAGGAAGACACGGCACCCACGTATCGAAAGTGGCCAGACAAAAGCAGGTCCAATGGACCCATGATTTCATGGATGGAATGGATGGTTTTAGGCCAATATGCCAGCGACTCGTTCAAGTTAAGTGCAGGTCATTCATACGTTATTGTCTGGTTCCAGTTTTCGAATTCGGAAGTGTGAAAGTAAAGTACGTAAGTATCGTCCTTTTTTTATTTTCATCAAAGCGGTTTTTTATTTATCTGCTGTTGCCAAACGACATTTTTCCAACTGAGTAAAAAGGAATACTTAAGGGTCTATACTAAGGTCGGCCGGAGAGAAAATCTGTCAAATTTAAAAGCGATCGTGACAGCTATGGTCACACAGTGGTTGGGCCGTGCAATCCGTGCATAAATGCAATGCATAAATCCGGACGACCGTCTTGGTGTAATTGTTTAGAAGTCGGCTACTACACCAAAGGTCGCGGGTTCGATCCCCGCACAGTACAAACATTTGTGTGCATGAACATGTCTGTTTGTATTGGTCTGGGTGTTTCCTATGTATAATAAGTATGTATTTACAAAAGAAAAAGTATTTAAGTATGTTTATCCGTTGTCTAGTATCCCATAAAAACGGAGTATAATTAGCTCACTTGGGGCTAGATGGCGCTGTGTGGAATAATGTCACGGGGTATTTATTTATTTATTATTATTATAAATCGCGGCATGATAATCATTTGATGCGTTCACCAAAGATATTTTTATTTCGCCACCCAAAATATTTCAGGATATAGGGCAAACAAAAGAAACTAACCAAAAATTTTATTTTATTAAACATACTAACAAGCGGTTTTGCCAATTATTTTTTTACACTATTATTTGCAATCTATTCTCGTGACCACGTTATTTGCACAATGTTATATCTGGTACTTGACGATTCCATCGAGATTTAGTTGTAACTTGGTTTATCCGTTCGATCATCATCAACACAAAATATTTCTTACATCCAATGCATATGATATAGCAATTCACGGAGCCATTTCTAGTAACATGCAGAAGAACCCACTAATAAATTGGTCTTACTTGTAATGAAAAGCTGCAAGAAGCATTAAAGGGAGCTATCTTGTTACTAACTAAAACGAGGAATTTGACAGTTGTCAACAGTTGAGACACTTTTAGTGGATAATTTATTTTAGATAATAACACTTGAGTATAATACCTTTTGTCTCCTGTAGAGGCCATCGTATTTCAGGCTTTTTACGCTGAATTTAATACAGAATCCACCGTGATCTTCATCTTACTGGAATTGATCTACGAGTAGAGCATAGTATGAAAGGAAGTCACCCTCCGCGTTTTTCTGTCTGTTTTTACATAAGCTTTCACTATCTAAATGATAGTTGATGCTAATTATATTTTCTAGAACGTTTGTCTGTATAGTTCATTCAAATTACTACAGGGAAAAGCTGTGTGCAAATAGCCAGTTAGAGATAAAAATGCTTGCACTGCCATTTTTCCATGGCTGACGTAAATATGATAATTCATATTTATATCAAAGTTCTATCTGATCCATTTTTTTAAATTTAAAATGGGTTTGCGTTTGACCTCAGTCTTGCCAGCCACGCTTACCCAAAAAATGCTTATTCACTCTTGCCTTGAAGACACCAAGGTTGTATGTATCCGGAAACACAGACGCAGGGAGGGCGTTCCACTCCTTAGCGGTGCGGACCAGAAAGGAAGCACCAAACCGCTTAGTTCGGACCGCTGGAAAGTCGACCACATGGAGGTGAAAGCCCTCACGGCGACTTGTGGTCCGGTAGTAGAAAGTAGAGGGTGGTATCAGGTCATGAAGTTCTTGCGCACACTCTCCGAAATACACCTTATAAAAAACCGATAGACAGGCAACTCTACGCCGATGCTCCAAACTTGAGTTTGGTTCCAACGAGCGTCTCGTCACCTATCAGTCTCCTGGCTCTTCGGTCTACTGAGTCCAGTGCATCCAGCTGATACTTGGCAGAGCCATCCCAGTGGTGGCAGAAGTACTCCATACACAACCGAATTTGGGCTTGGTACAATTGTAAAAGCTGTTCCGGTGTGAAGTGTGTTTCCATTTCGAATAACTTGTCATTATGTTCTATTGCAATAACTATTTCTGTTTCATATAAGCAAACGCAAACTTTCATTTTTTTTGCTCGAGATCTCCATGCTAATTACTATGGAACGAGTGAAGTTTCTTTGACAGCCGTCTGCGCAGTCCCGCAACTCAGTCTTCCACATGACGCCGGGTGAGTGCACGTCACTGCGTGAAGAATACAAACAAGCATAAAAATACGGCGTCTGTAAGTACACGAACTCGATGTATAGTTTTCTGTTCGCATTTTTTCAAAGACTTAACTTAACGTAAGTATTAACTTTGATTTCTGCTCTATAACTTTGTATCTTTATGTTTCGTCAAATTTCTTTGTCGAACAATTTCAGTTATGATAGAGGCCTCCAAAATTAATTTAGTAAAAAATATTGTTCAAAAAAGAACCTTTAATCTATTCAGACACCTTAATCAAGCTTTCATGATCAGATAACATAGTAGCTTAAACCACACAAATAACATAGTTTTAATCAATTCGATTTGAAAGCAATCAAAGCTATTTGCGTTCTTACTTCGTTCCCTTGTTTTGCTTGAATATTTTAGGTAGATCCCGTATTGGCATTAACCGATGATGCTGCAGATTGACACCATGCTAAAAGTAAATACATAGATTGTTTTTCAAATACCAATAGGCAAAAACTTTCAGTATAAGTTACAAATAGTAAAAATTTACAAGAAAAAATAGGAAAATGAAATGGCAACTAGTACCAAATTGTCAAACCCAAGAGAGCTTTTAATCAAGTGTACTTATAAATATAAACCTGCTATATTACTCTCATGGTGAATCATGATAAAATCATACGTTTGATAAATTATGCATAATGCATATGAACAAACAGTACGGAGGAAAAAAAACAAAGTTGTACTATTTTCAACAAAAGACCCTATGTGCGCCTATTTCGTGTAAATTATCCGCGTAATTATAAATGTCATTTTCGTCAAAAGCGACGTGCGTTCACCTTGGGGACATGGGGGGGAGTGAGCTGCGACGGTGCGCGGACAGCTATCAAAGAAACTTCACTCACTCCATAGTAATTTGTATGGAGATTTCAAGCGAAAAATTCGGAATGTTTGGGATTTTTTTGCACAAAACTGAAATAAAGCAATGAAAAACAAATGATTGGCAATGCTTTTTTGATATCTGATCTTTACACGTTATTTAAAACACGTAAGTTGTTAGTTTATATGATGCCTAAACTTTTGAAATACGGGAGTGCGTTTTGCACGTTTTTAGCGATATTCTGATTTTTTTTCACATTAATCTAGTAAGTTGATCCATATACTGAAAGTTTGAGCTGATTGTGCAACTCTTTGACTACTATGACGATTTTTTTCGTGCCTCATACTTCATATTTTCTATATAAAACTTTAGTTTTCCCGAGAGCCGTTTTCCTGGTATCGCACCTTAACAGGAAATAGGTAGCCTATCATGCTATTCACTGTACCTTGCCTGGCCTCTGTACTACTCGTCGGAAATATCTGTGTACCTACTTTAATGACGTCAGGCGAATTGAAACAGCACTACGAGCGAGAACGGGGCGAGGTGCGGGTAGCGCGAGGGGAGGCGAGGTGCACAGATATTACCGACGGATTCCGACCGTTTCTAGTTAATTTCTAAAATCACACTTACGAATAATTTAACTTATTTTGTTGTAAAGTTTGTCCAATCTAACTACTCCACCATACGTACGTAACCAAAAAGTCACGTTTTCAGGAAACGTTGGTTTGAAAAACCACGGAACCAAATTCAATGTAAGTATGTAAGTACATAATTTGTTCAATAGAAGCTAGAAAACTAGAAATGGACTAAAGCCAATTTAGGTCTTTCATTTAACCAGTGTCCAATTCGGACTTACCTACTCACGAACCAAAAGGAATTTCCTTTCAGATTTTTGTAACTGATAGCAAATTAGTAGGTAGGTAGGTAGCCAAATTCTCTGAATCTAGTTGAGCCTACCCCGCATTACTATCTACGTTTATAAAATACTGGTCGCCTACACCAACACAGACCTAACGATTCTCGCAAATAATTTCTCATCCCGATCTCCCGATAGGACATTCAATCGTCTATTCGTTCCCCTTCGAATTGGAACCAAACTCATGTCGCTTAGTTGTTTCTTTTACCATGGTCTCGTATAGTTATTGAGTTTTACAGAAATTAAATCTCACTTCGAATTCACTCGTGTTACGTTCGAAGTTTGCGTTGAGAATCGCTTTGCACGTGTTTTTTGGTTTGAAGTTCAACCTCGCCTCGCCTCGTACTTAGGCCTCGTCGTCGCTCATGTTGTGTGGTTAATTATGTTCACATATAAATAATTATCCTATATTCAATGTGATAAAACCTTTGTTTGTTACATTGTTTAAGGGTTTATCGCTTATCATTCACATACCTATTACTCTGTATTGTTTAACTGCTGAATGGGACAACTTTATCACTATCTATTTGTTTGGTCTAAATAAATTATGAGTGGTTTAATATGTCTGAAGTTTTCAAAAATAGCAACCTTATCACCACAGAATTGAAGTAGTGTTTAGCTTGCATTCGATTTTAGTCATACCTCAAATAACATACAACTCTGACAATGCAGTATTACTACTGCTGCTTTTGCAAAACCGTCAATACCCTTTCGACCGCTTTTTTAGCACGAAACATTTTGATGTTGGCTGTGCATGGTCTTAAGTTTCGCTAGATGCTTATGAAAATGCTTGTTCAAAACAAATAATTGTTCTTCGATCTCAATCTATCTATTGATCTAAAACTATGAACTGAAAGTTAACAAAGAGCGAAAGTATCAAAGCAAGGGCCACAAAATATTTTTTTTGAGCTGATTCACACCTGCATTATTGCATATTTAACTACAAAATGCATTTGGTCTTAGCTTCAGGCTTGGATTTCTCAGGTTTTCCTATCTTTAGTAAGATGATAATGCATTATCCCTAATGCTTAAATGAAAAATTACCTACTTACATTATTGCTGGTTCAAAATGTGAACTATATGATCTTAAGAAGTTGAATATTTTAGCGAGTGTGAGGAACAATGCCCAACAAAAGGAAATTGCGTCCATTATTTGCCCAACATTTCTGGAAAAGTCTTTCAGAAAAAACTTCCTGATTTTTATGATATAAGAAATTAAAATGTCTATGAAAAAAATCTTGTGAGTCTTAAATATTCACTTACATGATGGTGTATCTGGTTCCCTCTGTTCTTTTTCAGCAGCATCAATCAACAATTGGAGAAAATCTTCCTTCCTGTAACATTACAATGAATTAGGTTGGGAATAGATTTTAGACCAAAAACATTTTTCAAGAACAACAGAATCGAGCTTGAAACATGTTTCAATAACCAGTACTTAAAAAGTTAAGAGATGATTAGAGTTAGTGAAGTTAGGAGTAGTAAGTGAAGTTTTGCAGAGGTGTTAGATAATATGCCTGAAAAAAGTATGAGGCAGTTCTAAATACTTTTGGGCATCAATTGAAAAAATACAGCTTACTTTACTCCTGACAATCTCCTCTCTGCTTTGGCTGCTTTCAATATACGGACAAGCTCTTCAATACTTTCAGGATACAGGAATGATACATTTAACCATCTTAGCATTTTTGGCATGAATATCAAGAGGAAAAATATATAAAATCTTTTTAACTTGGGCATGTAGTTGAACTTTTCTGCCACCTGTGGAAATACTTTATGTGAGTAAATACTAGTAGCAAAATAAGTACAATTAAAGACAAGAGAGAATTAGTTTTCATGACGAAGTGTCATAACTTAAAAAAAATACAGACCTTGATAAAATGTGCATTTTCATCTTTTAAAGCATCACACTTGATACCAAACGCACAAGCACCAATTACTTCCAAAGTAAAATGGCCCATGATGTTTTTCATCTCAATGTCCTTTTTATCTAGAAAGATTTTTTATTAATTAGGTATAGAAGTACTAACACTCGTGACTTGTGATTGTGTCCTTTAGGCCTTAAACATGAGTAGGTTTATTACTGTTGCAGTGCTGCACTTTGGATTTTTAATGGTAGAAAGAATGTGATTCTGAGAGAGGAGTATATGCTAGTGAGGAAATTCTCCCAGGAGCCTCTGGTTTTTGAAGATTATTTATATATTCAACAAAATGAAATGGGCTGAACCCAGTAACATTATGTTAGCTTAGAAATATAACCGTTAATTATTAACAAAGTTAAGATTGATTGTGGAATTATTCAAGCGTTTACGGGTTTTAGTCGAAAAATATGAAAGGTGAGTTATTTCTGTTATTACTGTATAAAAAACTAGGCTCTTAAAGCCAAGCCCACATTCACTGTTATAATAAGACCTCTATGAGGTCACCTGAAAATTGTATATGCGGGACTTTGCATAACAGGAATGTGTAGAATTATTACAGAGTATTTGAAAATAAATCTGTACTCACCAAACTGTTTCAAAAACTCCATCATTTGATTAGTACACATCTGAACCAGTGGGAGCATATGTTTCAATCTCAATGAGCTGAAGGCTGGAGTTAGTGTACTTCTTACTCCTTTCCATTCTGCACCCTGTAATATTTTATATTCAGCTTTTAAATATTACTTAACCCCTGAATTTTAACAGCTAGATATATATCACAAAACATGTATAATATCTAGCTGTGGATGGTCAGAGGAACTCCAACTGTTGCCTTCATGGTGAATGAAACAATCAATCTAATGTGGTTAATGATTATAAAATAAATAAATATCATTGGACACTTTTTTCCTTAGGCCCTAAACTAGGCACAGCTAGTGCTATGAGATAATATAGGTGACATAGGAGGGGATATTGATAGATAACATGCATATCTAGTTTGGGTGTCACCCATGTATCTACATGGGTGATACCCAAACTAGATAGACATGTTCATGCATACAAATGTTATCTGGGAGGCTGGGGTTCCGTATTACCAGAGATCATCAATATTAAAGGAATGATTAACACCACATACCTTTAAATTTAATAAGGATTGTCTTAAATATCCAGGTTCATTAGAATTCAGCGTATTTCGGTCAACAAAATGTTCAAAATCTCTTATGGTCACAGCTTTAATGAGATCTGGATCGATGAGAAACAATACTGGTCTTCGGCCTTCAAATGCACCTACAAAAACATTTTAGAATATTCACACAGAATGTATAATTTAGATTCACAACCAGGGGATCAAATTTCATGGGGGATAGTTGGTGTATACCTACGTTTAGGGGCAATAAGAAAGAACACAATGTCACTTACCTCCGAAAGGCAGTCCTTTGAAATAATTGTATATATCATATTGAAATCTATGGAACGATTTTTTTGCCATCAATCGCGAACCTAAATTTCCTAAGAATATTGTCGGTTTCATAAACTTCACACCTTTTTTCTCAAAATGATCAAACGTACTCGTATAGTAGAAGTAAATAAGAAAAACCGAAGTGAGAGTTAATAATAACTTCCAATCCTCTATAATAAAACTTATCAACTTTTGGCTTCCACTGAAGTACTCCATTTTTATTAGTTAAGATTTACTTATAAGTTGAAAACATTTATTTACAACTTCGTGAAAATTTAAAACTCATTGTGATTTCCACGCAGAATATTAATGACTGACATAACAAAGTGACAATGACAGTACAGACAGTCTCTTTTTTTTCTGATGTGAACAGCTGACAGCTTTTTTTGTACTTTTACGGCTACGGATAACGTGCCTTCTTTGATATTAAATAATTTTTTATTGCTTTATGGTTGCCTTAGCAATTTAACCGCCAAGTTAAAATGTTGCAGCAAACCCGGTATTTGATGTCAGGCTGACTGCCCAGGAGTCAATTAGTTAAAAAAATGCATTTAGAAAGTCTAAAAACTAATTTTTCATTTAATTAGATGAAAATCCTTAATTTTGATATTTTCGAAAATGTTTGAAAACTGAACTAAATGCTAATGTTGATGTAACATTAGCATTAGACTAGACTTGATTATAAGTATGAACCTTTGGAGAGAATACGTAGAAACTGTTACCATTCATGAAAATAGAAGTCAACATATCCATTAAGAAAATCTCTGCAGCCCCACAAGGAATCCAAATGCAAAGAAGGCAAAATGAAGACCGGGCTTGATGGATATTATTCCGGAGCCGTTAAACCATTATTTGCAAAAAAAAATACTTGTTGTCATAAATGTCATACCGTCCGTCAGTCAGACAGACGTCAGTCAATGTGTTTTTTAATGTTATCTATCTTTTTCTTTGAAATTAAATATATAAATAAGTAATACTACCAGCTACAGACTTTCTCCATAAATCTTAAATAATAATGGGTAAAACGTCTAAGGATAAACGTGACATTTATTATAGGTTAGCTAAAGAAGAGGGTTGGCGTGCAAGAAGTGCTTTCAAATTGTTGCAAATTAACGAAGAATATAACATATTTGACGGTGTTTCACGCGCAGTTGACCTCTGTGCAGCTCCTGGTAGTTGGAGCCAGGTGCTGACAAAAAAGCTACGCCATGACGATAACAAAGCTGAAGATGTGAAAATAGTAGCTGTTGATTTACAAGCGATGGCTGCCTTGCCTGGAGTCATTCAAATTCAAGGCGACATAACAAAACTTTCTACGGCAAATGAAATAATAAAAGAGTTTGAAGGACTGAAGGCTGATTTGGTAGTATGTGACGGCGCTCCAGATGTTACTGGTTTGCATGATATAGATGAATATGTTCAGTCCCAGCTTTTACTGGCTGCCCTAAATATAACCACTCATGTTCTGAAGACAGGTGGTGTGTTTGTGGCAAAAATATTCAGAGGAAAAGATGTAACTCTGTTGTATTCACAACTTAAGCAGTTTTTTGAATTTGTTACCATTTCTAAACCACGGAGCTCAAGAAATTCAAGCATAGAAGCTTTTGTTGTTTGTCAAAACTTCCAACCTCCAAGTGGCTATGTTCCTACGATGGTTAATCCCCTGTTGGATCACAAATATTGTGATTTTAATGAGTTCACAGGGCCAAACAGATTTATAGTTCCATTCAATGCATGTGGAGACCTTAGTGCCTACGATTCAGATACATCATATCCATTATTATTGGAAGGACAGACCTCCTATCAATACAAAGAACCTGTTCAAGGACCCATCAATCCCCCATATAAGGAAATACTAGATAAAACTAAAAATATGCATCTAAATAATACATAAGTTTAAAAATAAAGTTATATTGTTTAATATTTCTTTGGTTTAAATATGTTGTGTATATTTGTATCCCTCTCAAGTTATTTAAGTTCCTTTAAAGTGTGCTTTAAATTGTAGAACAATTTGTTAATTTTACTCAGATTAAAATGGCTTGCCAAAAAATTATGGTTACAATGGTTTTATAACAACAATGATGACAATCACGAAATCCACAATTTAGCAGGCACACTAATACAAATAAAATTACAAATGATAAGTTATTTATAATTTACCTACCTACCTTTTATTAATGACAAATGATTTTTAAGGTACTAGTGATGGCAATAGGTTGGGAATGACTGATGACGATTTAGTTGCTGATGATGATGATGTCATCTGTAGAATCTTGTCAATGAATTAGGATTTCATTAAGTTAAAAATATATGTAAATTATGATCCATCATCATCATTTCAGCCCACCACAAACAAGACACTCTCCTATCTCTCGCTACTCGCGTCCATTGACTCTCCGCTCGGCCACTACAGCAATGTGATCAGACCATCGCGCTAACAGACTGCATGTTCACCGATCGCCGTCCCAATCTCGGCTTCCATGCGGTCACCGTCCTATATGTATAGTCCGTCTACCATCCTTTTTTTTATTGACCCAGAGGAAATGACATTACGCATACCCGTCCACCAGGGAGCGAACGGGTTATGTGGAGCTCACCACTGGGAAGGTGACACCCAGTGGCATACCCACTAAAAACTCCGGGTCTCCCTCTCATGGTCCATGTTGAGGGAACTGCGGTGACTGGCACGAAGCCTACTACGCGCTTCCATCTACCATCCCAACGCTGCAGCGCTGATCATGCCACGCTCATCTCTACTTCCGTTCGCGAACACGCTTCTCAACGTCGACCACTTTGATACGCCTTATGATTGAATTGGGTATTGGCCCTTTGCTAGACTTTTATTTTGAACTAGATGTCCCGGCAGACGTCGTTCTGTCAAATATTACAAAACTTTCGCACCTTTGCACCTTCACAAATATTTCATAACTAAATTTATCCAAATCGGTCTAGCCGTTCCCGAGTTTTGGCGAGACTTAACGTACAGCAATGTCAACAATCCATTTTTATCCATTCTTCTATTTTGGTTAGAGGCATAGTTATCACAGGAAAGCAAAAATCATAATGACTGCAACAATCTAATTTCAAGCATTTGTTTAATACCTAGTAAGGTATTCTCAAGGCACTCAACACTTCGATGTTGTTTTGGCACTTCTTGAGAGAATGCGAACCTCGACCGAATTCTAGGCATTCTCATAGAGCACAACAGCAAAGTATCAGATTTAGACTCCTCAGTCTTCAGGGCCATCCGCCGCAGGACGTGGATGTAGTCTAACATTAGCAACTTAATCAAGCCTTTTTGGAATTCGGTTAGTTCGGGAGTATGGAAGCTCATTGCAGCTTCTACATTTGGTTTAGAAGATTTCCGATTGAATTTAAGGTCGAAGGTCATTGTAATTGAAACTTCTTTTTTTAGCGAACTTATTAAATTCTTTTTTTAATATTTCCATTCACGTCCGTCTTTGATTAGTTGGTTAGTCAAAATTTGATGTTTTTGGTGCGAGGTTCGCTAGCAAAAATTCTTGTTAACTTTTAGGTTTATAAAATTGATAGTGCTAATAAACAACTATGGGAAAATATAAAATGCCTACTGTACAACAGTTTTTAAAAAAAAAGGTACACATTTTAAAACTATATTATATATCTCATAGAATAATTACAATTAGTGTAGGTAATAATTATTCTAAGATTTTACTCTATGAATCTACTTTCCCTTTCTTCTGAATAATTATTCTAAGATTTAACTCTACGAACCGACTTTCCATTCCTTCTAAATTGTCGTCAGGCGTCAGGCATAATGCTCCGATCATCAAAAGTGAGGAATACATTCATTTTGCAAATAATTCCTGAAGTACCCAAACTTTACAACACCCTTCTTTCCATTGAAACAAGGGTGTTGCATTCAATATTGTCGAAAACTTTACAAGAAGAACAGCCTTCTTTCCCCCGAAATGTGTAGTCTTAAGTGGTTCTTGAGGTAGAGCACCGCTCGGTATATCAACCAGAATCGCCTATGTATGCTCCACGATTTTCCGTAGCTATAAGTAATTTAACTCGTTGATTTTGTCAAATTCAATTCGAATTCAATTTCAAACAAAACTCCACGACTATCATTTTTATTTCACATTTATTCTGTCAGTTACCTAAGATACATAAGTAGTGTAAGTTCTTGATTAAATATTTTTCACAGACTATTTATGGACCTAAAAAAGATCCAGTATGGGTTTATCTAGAAAAGGAAATGCTAGAAAATAGTGACAAAAAACCGTACAATCAGAAAGTTGGCAATTGGTTAAGATTTTTAAGAGATTTGAAATATTACTTCTATTGCGAAGGTAAGTTTAAAATGAATTGTTCCGATATCTTTTCAACTTTCTTCGTAGGTTAATAGGCTTCCCCATAGCCTTACCCATGCATAGTCTTACAGACGGTCAACAGGATGAAAGGCTACCCATTTCCGGTCAGTCTTCTCTGGTCAAAAGCAGATGGGCAGACTGATCAGCCGTCACTTTATTCATTCTTTATTATCTACATTTCTAACTTTACCCACTTATCCACTTAATTAACTTCATCATCATTCATAGTAAGATCATTGTTCAAATCTCATCATGACACCAAAGAAATTGTTGGTACCTACTTATTAAAGGAGGTGCAATGTCTGAACCTGTAGAAGCTACCTAAGTCCTTATTTTGTATTGGCACGGTATATTATATTCCTTTACCGTGGTATTGGCTAGTTAACAGTAGGTAAACATCAGCAGGCTATTTCTATCATTTTTATTATCACATCATAGGAAAAAGAAAAGAAAGAAGATTAAACAGAGAAGTAGGTCCTGCCTGGTATTGTGAATTGTCCAGCTGCCAAAGAGAGGTCCTAAGTCACTTGAAAGAAAATATTCATCAAGATCTTCTAGAAGATTTACCAATACGAATACGAAACGCGCTGTCTGATCTGGGATTAACGTTAAAAATACCAAAAGTCATGCTTATGCAGGCAATGAATGAGTCAATTGAAGACCCTGGAGTTTTCATTTGGAATTTATACTCAGCTTTTTATAAAAGACCTCCGAGTGAATTACGACCAAGTAAGTGAATGTAGTAAGTAAGTAAGTAAATCAATGAGGGAGGCCTATGTTCAGCAGTAGACTTCTTGCGGCTACTGATGATGATGATGATGAAGTAAATGTTTAACAGCGAAGTCATTAAGGTAGATCTTGGATTCAAACCACATTCTTCGTCAAAGCGGGGAGGTGCACTCACACACGAAATAATAATATTGCTTCATGTCTTTCAAGTGCCCAATGAAAAGCAATGTCGGATTTACCTATCTGGACCAGTGCAGTGATGCCTTTTTATTTGCACACACACAGACTAGTTTCATATCTAAGAATTAAGAATCCCTCAAACGAATCTCACCTCATCTATTCCTCAGTCCGAATCGAGTTACAAGTGCCAGAAGTTGAAAGAACAAGAACCGTTTCTATTGTTTTTTCAACCTGCTTTGAGTTTTCATCGTTTGTTTTCATTTTATTTAAGTAAGACACTTTCATAATTTTTCTAGCTTGTAAACATGAATATGAATTTCAGGATATGATATAAATGCCATGATTCTAATGTCAAGTCTAGTGTTTATTGATTTAGAAGAGTGTATCGAAAGATTGGAAAAGTTAACTCGCGTTGAGAAAATTCCACCATCAGAAACACCAAAAAGTAAGTGGACACCAACTGTCGTACAGTCAACAGCACATCAGGTTACCCCATTTCCGTTTTTTCTCTCGCTCTTGCCAAATGACATTTGTTCGCAATAGAGCAAGGAGGACTGACCGGAAATGGGTAGCGTGATGTGCCGGCCACCGTACATTATAGATTACACAGTCAGATTTTGTATCGACTGTATCGATGCTGAAGCACGACGTGGCGACTCTTTGCGTTCGGTCGCAGTAAAGTAGTAAGATTGTATCGATAGGATTTCGCGACGTCGTTTGTTCGGACTTTGAATCAAAATCGCGCGCGAGAAGACGCCCGCGTAAGCTTCCGAAAAGCGACTAAATTGCCAAGTTTGGCGTTTTCAAGTGTGCGGTATGGAACGTTTGGTCAATCAAACAATCAGTCGCGCCGATGCTAAAAGTAGCAGTCTGCTGTGGCTCTAACTCGTCATTAATAAGATTCAAATTGTCTACAAGTAGGTAGATTTAACTAAACTTTTAAGTTGGTTGTTACCTACTTCATAACTGAGAGGAGCGCTTCCTCCTGTTATTCCTCCTTTCCTGCTATTTTTACAGAAAAAAAGAAGTACACACAACCCAATATACGGTATGGTGAATATTTGCAACAAATGTACGTGCCTCTCTATAGCACACACTCTTCAGGTAAACCAAAGAAGCCAAAGTGTTTACCTCTCGGATATAAGTTTCGACTTAGGAGCGAGGAGGTAAAATGAAACCACATAATACCAGCACATTAGGCTACACATTTCCGTTTTTTGTCTTGCTCTCGCCAAATGCCATTTCTTTGCAATAGACAGAGGAGGACTATCCGGAAATGGGTAGTGTGATATGCCGTCCACCGTACACTAACCCCCCGTTGTGGAATATGGTTGCTAAGTATTATATCTTCAGTAGTTAGATCTCTTGCCTTGGTGAGCCCGTATACCGTATATTTTGATTTTACCCTCTCCAAACGAACAAACAAACAAATTTGAGTAGATACTGTCTTTAAGCTTGAGTCAACGTAATGATTCTTACTTACTTCAATTGTTCTATGTTTTACAGAGTTATGAGAGGCTTTGCAGGAATCACTCGTTTGTAAGTACCTGTTTTTCATTGAACATTATGAGACAAAATATTGTGTCACTCTTGTGACCCACTTACTTCTCTATGATAATTACTTTTTCAGCTGGAGAAAAGGAAAGAAAGAAACAAAAAAGAAAAGCAACAAGAAAGAGTCTGCAACTATAAGTTTTGGGAGCCACCGAGCACGTTGCGTAAGTAACTTAAAAGCTCTTATCCATCTACTATCTTGTTTTTTAGCAAATTAGGCCATTGGACGTTATTCCTCTTCTTTTCATCCGGTACGCTCTTGACAGAGCGGTCGTGATCGCTATGCATCAGAATTAGAATTATAAGTTGCAGATGTGATGCGCTTCACGACGGTTCGCCACCGCTGCCTATTAGAGGTCATTCTGCTGCAGTCGTTAACCGAACCTCCAATGGCAGATTTGATTTGGTCAGTCCAACGTGTGGGTGACCTTCCGCGTGGTCTGGTGCCTTCCACCTTTCCTTGAACGACAAGGCGTTCTATGGACTGATTATCACGCCGGGAAACATGTCCGAAAAATGTGAGGATGCGAGACTGTACTGTCGAAAACACGCTGCTCGATACCGAGTTCTCGGAGTATTGAGACGTTCGTGCGGAATTCTGTCCACGACACCCCAAGCATTCTTCTCCAGCACCACATTTCCAGAGCATCTATTTTCCTTCTTTCTACATCTCGTAACGTCCACGTTTCAGCCGCGTATAGAAATATGGGGAATATAAGCGTCCTCACGAGCCTGGTCTTCGTGGCTTTGGTTATGTTTCTATTCCTCCATATTTTTTTCATTTTGTCCATGGCTGTTCTTGTGATGTTCATACGCCGTTTGATCTCATCGATGCAACCACCACCGCTTGAAACCAGAGCCCCAAGATAAATATAAGATTGGACTACGTTGCAATTCGCAATTTGAGTCACTTCAGGCGAATTATTCCCGGCCCGGTCAACAATCATCACCTTGGTCTTGCTGCGATTAATTTTAAGTCCAAACTCATGGCTTACTCGTTCCATCTTTAGCAACAGCTCTTCTAGTTGTTGAGAACTGGTTGCAAACAAAGTGGTGTCATCCGCGTAACGTAAGTTTGCAATTCTATAGCCACCAATCGTCACACCATCCGTCCAGTCTTCCAAAGTGATACGCATTATTAGCTCTGTGTAGATATTGAATAAGAGCGGTGATATTATACAACCCTGGCGTACTCCAGCACTGGGGTGAAAATCACTTGACAGGACATCTTCTGTACGTACTGAGGCTGTGCCATCTTCATATAGACGTCTCAAAAGATGCACAAGATGTTTCGGTGTGCCCATGTCTAGTAAGGTCTTCCACAGTATAGGCCATTTCACCGAGTCAAACGCTTTGGAGAAATCAACAAAGCAAATGAATAGAGGCTTGTTAAATTCTCTTGACTTCTCTATGATCTGGCGTACGATGAGAATTTGTTCCCGAGTGCCTTTCCCCTTTACAAATCCGGCTTGTTCCGGGGCGATCTCCTTAGACAAGTAAGTTTTCAATCGCTCGTTAAGAATATGTAACATTATTTTGCTGGCATGTGATATCAGAGCAATGAGGCGGTAGTTGTTACATTTCTTCGTCGAACCTTTCTTGTGCAGGGGTGTGAATACGGTGTGTGTCCATTCCGACGGCCAAACTCCTGTCTGCCATATCTTATTGCAGATAGTATGAAACATCTGGTCACCACGCTCTCCTATGGCCCTTATCGTCTCTATAGGAATTGCATCTCTACCAGTTGCTTTTTTGTTCTTGAGGTGTCTTATGGCAGCTCTAACTTCAGTGAGGAGGATGTAGGGTTCCAAATTACCTCTTTCCGGGTATGTATTTACCACCTGTCGTGACTGCGGGTCCAGGAGCAAAGACTGACAATAGCTCCTCCATGTCTCAGAGATTTGTTCGAGTTCTGTTACCACCTCATTCCTATCATTCTCAATAGCCCACGTTTTGGCAGGTAGAGATTTAGTGATAACACGAACTTTGTGATAGAGATCTCTAGACTCATGCTTCATAGCGTGTTTTTCGACCTCTTCGCATATGCTACGTAGGTGGGCATTTTGGTCTCGCCTACAGCAGGCTTGGATGTTAGCAGACAGTAAATTGAGCTCTGTTATGTCTGTACCCGCGGCTTTCTTACGGCGTCTCTCCTCTATTAGAGCAAGGGTAGTATCCGTCATCCAATGTTGGCGTTTACGCGTTTCTGGCGTTGGATTCGACTCTGCTGCCGCATTTTGGATGAGAACTTTGGCTTTGTTCCATAGCATGTCTGGTGTAGCTTCATTGTGGTTCATATCGGTCCATTCTTTCCAGTTTCGCTGAAAAGTTGCACAGAACTTTTCTTTATCTGCAACTTCAATCCGCTTCACTCTCTGTGAGGGCCGGGCGGCTTTCAGTTTCAACCGCGTCTTTGCTATAACCAGTTCATGGTCGGAACCACAATCGGCGCCAGGAAGCGTGTGGGCGTTAAGGATAGAGGTGCGCCAGCGCGTTCTGATCAGTATGTAGTCGATCTGGTTTTTTGTTCCACCTCCAGGTGACGTCCAGGTGAACAGTCTACGGGGATGGTGTTGGAATAGACTGTTCGCCACCACCATGTTGTTTTCATCAGCGAACTGCATGAATCTCTCACCTCTGTCATTGCGTACCCCAAGTCCGAAGTTTCCCACACTTTTGCTATACTGAGAAGAGTTTGCGCCAATTTTAGAATTGAAATCACCCAAGATTATTAGTAGCTCTCTGTTGGGAATTCTATCAATTGTTGCCTGTAGTTCTTTGTAGAAACTCTCTAGAATAGGGGGCGGGGCTTCACTGGTGGGAGCGTACGCCTGTATAAGGTTCAGATTTACAGGTGAGGCTTTTAGTTTTATTGCTATGATGCGGTCGCTAACGGCTTCGTACCCTATCACACTGTTGTTCTGATGCTTAGGAATAAGAATTGCTACTCCGTTCCGACTGCTGTCATCACTACCGGAAAAGTAGACTGCATGGGCATCGGTAAAGAAATGCCCGCTGTTTCTCCAATGGGTTTCGGCTAGTCCACAAATGCATAAACCACATCTGGTAACCTCCTTCTCCACGATGTCAAATTTACCAGGTTTCAGCAAACCACGAACATTCCACGTGCCTATCTTCTGGATTTTCCGTAGTTTGAAGGGGATTCCAGTAGCATTTTTCCCATGCGGAGCCTGGTGTCCTACTCCATCATGGCCGGTAGTCCATTTCCCACCGCTCGCCCCGGACGCGGCGCGGCGCCGCTCGCTAAGCGGTTCGCATGGCAAACGTTGTTCCTTTGTATCTTCTTCCATAGCAATTTTCTCGGGAGATTAGTTGCAGTGGTTTCCCGTTGCCTTCTGCACCAGTAATTTTTGGAGTTATTTGTACCCCAAGGCCCCTGCAGCCTCTTCTGACCTTTGGTCAGGTGTATGGTTATACCGCCATTGCTCGGTCGCCATTGCCTCGTCCGTTATCTAGCAGAGGGACCACGGTATAAGAATACCGCCGCGGGTGATGTGTTGTCCGCGCGTGCAGGTGAGGTTGACAGTTGGGGCCGGAAAGATGTTATGTCCGTTCTCCCCCATTCCCCTCCCTCCTGTCCGTACTCCCCCATTCCCCTCCGTTATTCCACAAAGCCCTAAACTGAGTGAAGCTTGTCTAAGGGAACCAGACAACGAATAAACTAGGGAATGCAATCGGGATCCCGCGGGATTAGAAATATCAATCCCGCGGGATCCCGGAATTTTCGGGATCCCGCCTAATTTAAAAAAAAATGTTGAATTCAGATGACTGAAAAAGCTAATAACTGCTTGTTTGTGATAATGAGGTTAACAAAAATAACATATTACTCGAAAGAAAATAAAAACCTTTATTCTTTAATCTTACCAACTAAATAATAATCAGGTTGTAAGGAAATTAACGTAGGTAAATTAGGTAATCAAAACAATAAGCTTATTTCAAGGGAATTAGGAAAAAGAGTGATTTTGAAAATGACTCCTTAAAAAACAAAGGGTATTAATAGTTTCATCAGCTAAACGGCATCTAATGTCCGTTGCAATGTACCCCGCTGCTGAGAATGCCCTCTCCGACTCAACGCTGGTTGGCAACAGCGTGGCGAAGCAATTATATCCAAACTGCAAAAATCGCCCCCTTGTTCCTCCACACTAAAAACAAATTCATTTCTTTTTTAATGGTAGATTCTAATTTGTCTAAGCTCGTGGACGTGGATATACGTGCAAAAGGACTTTTAGAAGCTCGCAGAGTTTCTGCAGAGTGTGTTGCGTCGCTGACCACTGCCACCCAATCCCGTCAATCTCGAACGGGAATCGTCATATGATGCGTCGGGATTGATCCCGAAAAATTACACGAGATCTCGCGAGATCAGGATCCCGCGGGATCGGGATTGCATTCCCTAGAATAAACATACTTGAATTCTAGTTTTTTTGTCACTCTCTGTCGCACTCAGAAACGGCAAGATTGAATAGTTCTAAAATTACATATTGCAAAAGATTCCTGCTTCATATCGATAACAGTGGAGTAAATAGTACAGAGGCGTCAATTTCCACACAGGAGCACCTTATGCTACTGACATGCGACCATTTCGCAATGATTTGTAAAGGTTGGTGTGGCCGCCTCTATACATCGGTATTTTTTAAAAGCCTGGCTTCCACGAAAGTGCACAGAAAAGATGTTGCGCAGTTTCAGAGGAAGCTAAACATAAAAAAAGTACTTTGGTAAATAAAAGCGAGAAGACGCGACACCAACACTCTGGGTCTACGAACTCAACGACCGAAAATACATCAACGCGTGCCGAAAAATGTATTCGGCACGCGTTGATGTCTTCTTGTCCAAAATTATTTTGAGTTAGAGACTTGAAATTCGAATTAAAAATAGGTACTTACCGATGAAAAGTAATGCCATCTTTCTTGGCTCCAGGAGTCATTTTGTTCTTCATACACTAATATAAGGAAGACAAATTGCACATGATCACGCCTCACAGATCTAATGGTCGGTACTAAACCTCCATGGTAAAAATGGACCTATTGGGGTGGGGGGTGATCTGTGACTGACAGTGTTCAATTTATACAGGCTGCAGAGTAATATTTATACAAACATTAATAAACTACACCATTACTTTGCCAGCTTGAATTTGACTTCCTGTGCACCCTGTATACACAAATCAGTATTGATCGATATTTCGCGACCTACACACATCAAAAGTGTCTAGGGATATCTCAAGCATTTTCATACAAAGTATAGCTATTGGGGAGGCTGTAAAAATTAAAATATTGATACCAACGTAGAAATTTTTAGGACACAGAAACTGCTATATCTGCCCTTTCAGATTGTATAAAGAAATTCATTGTGGTAGCATTATTGTACAATCGTAACGACGTTAAAAAAAAGACAGATTTTTCTTTTAAAAGGTTTCAAAATTTTAGCAAAATCAAAGATATTAGATAATGCTCAGCATTATCTTAGAATAACTCGAGGAAACAGGCATAACATAAAGGTTAAGAATATTACAAAAAAACGTTTGATTTTGCTAAAATTTTGAAACCTTTTAAAAGAAAAATCTGTCTTTTTTTTAACGTCCTTACGATTGTACAATAATGCTACCACAATGAATTTCTTTATACAATCTGAAAGGGCAGATATAGCAGTTTCTGTGTCCTAAAAATTTCTACGTTGGTATCAATATTTTAATTATTACAGCCTCCCTAATAGCTATACTTTGTATGAAAATGCTTGAGATATCCCTAGACACTTTTGATGTGTGTATATTAGACATGCCCTTTTAACAACTCAGGTAATACGGATCCTAAGATGGTGGCCTACGTAAACAAACTCAAGATGCTGAAGAAGCGGCCAAAAGCTAAACACAAGTCACCGTTTAAGAATGTGCAGTATCATGTAACAGGGGTAGCTTTCCAAGGTGGCAAGCCGCACTATGTTCTATCAAGTAAGTGTTTTCATACCAGTTCTAACTGAAACTTGTTCGTATTTTTCTCCTATTGAAGCTACTGTACTACCAATGATATGACTATTTTGCAGATGTTGCGTATCTACCTACTGGATACATACCTATCCATGGTGGAATAGTTGGTTATGGAGGAGAATATATTACAGTCATACAGGGCTTTTGGAAGTTTCCACGTGAAGTAAAGGAAAAATGTGATGATACTTGCGATTGCATAAATAAATGGTCAGTACTGAATTCTTGGAATGATAGATTTCCCTGAAAAATACTACAATCTTTAGGCGGGGTTTGTAATTGAGTAGCTTAACTTCAAACTCGGATAAATCCAATTCTGAGAATTTTTAAGATTTTGGTGTCAAAAAAAAGCGTAAAAAACTAGTTTTGGAGCTATTTTAGCAGTTGCGTATAAATCCGCATGGCTCTTGAGGAAAATACCGTTAAAATTGTACAATTTTATCAAAACCAGATAGATCCGTGACAAAGTTTTTTTCAACTGTAGATAGATCCCTCCGAGCTAATCAGCGAACAGCATTTTTTCAACATGGACGTCAGTTGACGTAAACGCGCCGACAGTATCACCGTACTTTCCTGCTTTTTATTGTATTTAAATAAAAAACAACTTACAAAAAACACACTTTAAGTGTCGATAATATTCCGATAAATCAAAACTCCATAAATCAATTAAAAGTTTTTTTTCAAATATGGATAAATTGCATTCCATTAAATCAAATGCAGTTAAATCCAATCTAAATATATTTATAATTAATTCAACGATGGTTTTGTAATTGATTTCGTTATAGAGGGTCGTTTTCTTCAATACTGTTACCACAAATAAAATAATACGCTCTTTTAAATCATTCATTTAGGTTAGATAACACTTTTTCATTAATATCTCCTAAGAGGGTAGAGTGAATTTATCTGAGTTTGAATTTAAGCGACTCAATTCCCCTTCTCATGTCTTCCTCGATGGTCCTCCACGACTAGACGAAGAGTTAAGAAGGGGAACTTAATAGATAACCTTGTGTAGCGCTGGGAACAAAATAATGTAATAGCTACCTTTATGTAGACTGATAAAACTGAGAACCGAAAACGAAATTGGTGTTCCTAATACGAATAATTTTTATAGGGAGGATACAGTAATGAAGTACATAAAGGAGTCTAAGTGCAAATGTGCTCATCTATACGATTTCTACCACGAGGGCAAGGCGACGGAGAAGTTTTTTTATGCCCCTACGAGACACGGCAGATTTTGGGTTGACAAAGCGAAGATATATCAAATGAACCCTATAGAAGACTTTATTAAAGATACTGTACGGGAAGCAATGTTGTCTGTTGAGCCCACGGTACTTGATCAACGTTATTTTTATAAAATTATCAACAAATTACATAAGAAAAACTTATAGGAACGAGGTCGCAAAAAACAGATCTGGCATGTGCCAGTAAAATTCGAAGAAAACTAAAAGGAACTAACGGTGCAAGAGAGAGGTGGAACGACTCTGCAGCTCTGTAATGTAGGGCAAATGGGGGCAGCCGCAGAAGGCCTTCGGGGATAAGTGAAATGGCTTGTACGTAGGTGGTCAGATCATCCGACCAAGAACAATACAGGGGACACTCCCTTAGTTAAAATAGTTATTAAGAAGGAAACCATTTTGAAGTGATAGCGACTAATCTTTTCAGAACTTGTAATCTTGCTTGATAGTATTGTATCGGTTTTTTTAATGAAATTTAGACTGTACATTCAGCCAAGATAAAACTCTAAAGAGAGGCACTAATATGACAACGCACTTTCAGCCTGAACCATCAATGCCTACAATATCTGCCTCAGGCTTAAAGGAGAAAGAACTTCTAGCAGTAAGTACTTACACCCCTTTCACCCATTGAAGGATTTACTAAGTTCTTTTTCATTAAAAAACTCATTAAGTCTTAGACCACTGCAGCACTAAGCAAATTTTCTGTTTAGTCACCTTTTGTTCAAAGAGCTGTTAATGTGTGAAACAATGCAAGTGGATAAGTAGGTAAGCCGCAGTGAAGGGTAATTTAATTTTTAATTGCATTTTATAGGCTCTTCTAGCCGATCTCTCAGAAACGCCCCTGCTCATACCACACCTACCGCAATGTAACCTACTGAACAATCTTCAAGAATGGGTGAGGAAACGAGTAAAAGGGAAAATAGCCCCCAAAGACCATAGTAAGCAAGCCTGTTTTCTTTATTTGTATTGTAGAGACTTTAATTCAAATAATATTAACTATGAAGGCAAAGCAGTGCGGCAGAATGTTATTAAAATTGCCATGGGTAAAGTGTTCTTAATTTGTATTTAATTACATGGCTGCCTACCTATCTTCGATACTCTTTACTTTTTTAGTAACTTTATTGTTTCTTACTAAAATTTCAGAACAAATGATTTTGCAATCGCAACGCAGGTGGCTTGATTTGAAACACATGGACTTTAGGGCGCGTGCATTTAGGATTCCTTTCAGTTTGAAACAGTTGGAGCACTTTAATTGGTCCCACAGAAATCTAGTGCAAACATTGGTAAGAAAATCCACTGATAAATCTGAAAATAAGCGACGTTCTTAATATAAGTAGATACTTAACATCTTTTCAAATACTAACTGATTTTTACGTTGCAGTTCGAGATATTGTTAGATGATTTCGTCACCAGGAACAGAATGAATCAATTGAATCAAACACGGCTTTGGTGGTCTACAATGAAATATGACCCCTATCCCAGCAAGCCATTCCTGTAAGTTCTGCTTACCTACTTATACATTATTAAATTGTAAAACTAGTGAATGTAGGTTCACTAGACCAACATGGTAGCTATATAGTTACTACCTACTTAGAACTCCTTAGAGCTAGCCTACTTAGAACTTCGTGCGAGTTTCGTACACTACAACCTCCTACAACGACTTCAGTTTCAATTACATGTCGGCATCATTTTTAGAGCCCTTACACATTGCGACTTTATGCGTACTGCATTACGAAACCAGCGATCAACAAGTATTTGCATTGATCGATTGATACGCTCATTTGTATCGATGATTTGTTTAATCAGTATCACTGCCTTAGAGCCTGTTCCCACTAGCGATTTTTGGGCGACGGCGTACACGTACCTACCAATGAAAGTGCCCAACAATCGCTAAGTGTGAACAGGCTCACATTTTACATCGCTACTTGAAGGAGCGCGTGTGTGTAAAGTTAGTCGTTTTGCGACCGTACTAATGATGCAACACTCGTGACTACCGCGTTGGCTCGTCTACTTAAAGTTGTTGTGTGTGTGTAAAAGGCTTTAGTATTATAAACAGTTGCCACTTTTTTCCTAGGAAACAATAACACATTGTTTTGTTATTTCAGGGACATTTATTTCACTTATATGCCGGGCAGGGCGAAGGACACCTTCCTTATAAATCCGTATAGTTCTGAACTCACACCCAAACATGGAGCCAAAACATGTCCGCTATGATATAGGTATCTGTTGTTTATTGTAACTTAAGCATTAAAATAGACATAAACACCTTTGAATGTTCTGTGGAGGTCAGAAGATTAAAAAAAACTAAGTATTTTGTTCGGCAAGCCCCCTGAAGATGGCTTTAGCCGTAGAAAAGCCAATTTATAAATTATTGTTTTCTGTTGGTTAAAGATATCAGTAATGTAAAACTGGATTAAGTGATGTGTATATTAATTTTAAGAAAATAATAATAAATGTTTCATAATCTTCTTATCATATGTTTTTATTTTTTGTCTACTTAATGCATATACAGGCTGGCCAGCAGGCCCAGCGGTTGTGGTCCAAAATTAAAATAAAAATTAATAAAATTAAATTAAATAATAAATATTATTATTTTTTTATTTAAAAAATAATAACTTCTAAAGTTCTAAACTATTAGTTTTCGACTATCTCATTTTTTTTAAATGAGATGCTATGATGCGCTCTATCCGTTTTTTTTTAATTAGGTTCAGAGCAGAAATGACCGATTCTGATTCGTACATGATTTTAATTTTGAAAGTGTTCCATTGGTTGCATCACTTGAAGTTTTTGCTTTAACTATTAACATACTTAAATGCACTTTTTAAGATCATAAACAAATCATCAAGTGCACAAACGTTGCAGCGGTGACTTCTTTAAAATTGTATTAGTTTTTGAAATGGCGAAAAATTATCAACAAAAAAAACAAATTGTCTTAGAATAAACTCAAAACTCGCACATAATGTGGTTTCTACATGACTATTGTACTTCCATAGCAAATGTTTCATGACTCACTGCGATAGTTTCCAAATAGTCCAGTCATTTAAGCTTTATTTAGGTAAGAATCTCGGAATTCGAGATACCCAGCTGTAAGTCTGTAAATACTTGTATATTGACACCCTAAAAGCTGTCTCAAAACCTACATATGCTGGGGTGTACGTACGCAACTATTAAATTTCAAGGTCAAAAGTCACAAAAATCGTTTTTTTGCGCTTTGCTGTTGTGACCGCGCGCTCTCCGCCCTCTGTCTCGAAAACGGTTCACCGTATGAAAAAAAATTTCAAACAAAATTTGTAGATAATTTTGTATTCTACAACATTGATAATAAATACAAATAGCAAAAAACCCATAGGAAATGAGATATTTACAAAAAAAGCCCAAAAAAACGATTTTTGTGACTTTTGACCTTGAAATTTAATGGTTGCGTACACCCTATCATGTAGGTTTTGAGACAACTTTTAGGGTGTCAATACACAAGTATTTACAGATTAACAGCTGGGTATCTCGAATTCCGAGGTGAACTTACTCTATTGACTGGACTAAAACAAGAGTAAATTATGTTATTGGAGTTAAAAAAATATCGAAAGAAACTTGAAAAAATCATATCATCATCATAATCATCGATGGTTACCTATAATATTATGTTTCACTCATGGTTTTGGATGGTCAAAGTTAAGGGTAATAAAACCAAAGTCACGGTAATAGTATATTCCTTTACTGTGCCAAAGTTATTATAGTTCCAGTAACAAAATAAATATTGTGACGGTTAAGTTCTATCCGAATATAGCATTTGCAAACCAGCGTCGTGGTGGTTTTGTAACCAACGCGGCATATGCTGAGGGGGAGCCTTTTTGACACTATTTTTGTGACTATGTAGGTATTTACTATGTACATTTTAGTGCTAAGTTTAGTGTTCAATAAATTTTATTTCTTTCTTTCTTTCTATTTGTGTTTTCTGGCCGGCAGTTTCGAAGCTAGCCCAATTTGGGTGATGACCTTTGTTCTGTTTTATGCTTTGCTTTTGTCTCAAATAAACATCACACAATTTCTACACGAGCGGCGACCCTGCAAAAGCCTTGTTCGCATGAGCGTTAGGGCTTCTAACTGATAAACTTAGGTTGGGTTGCACCATCTGACTTAAACAATAACAACCATCAAAATTTCAGTTAAAGTACCGGTCAGGTAAGCAAAAATGACGTCAAATTGTCAAATTTGACAAAAACTTTAACTTTAACTTCTACTATGGTGCAACTTACCCTTATTTCCTTAAAATGAGCCCTGCTCGAGCTAGAGACAATTTATAGTGTCTTATCGAATTAATCTCGTGTCGTTCTGAAGCCAACAAAAAAATAAAAAAAACAATCTGTCATTTGATGTTACTGTCAAAACAAAGTGACTGTCAGTCACGACAGAAAGAGATTTTCGAAAAGCTTAAAATAATACTGAAATAATGTCTGCACGGCAGGCTATACAAGTTGGTACAAAAAATGTGAGACCTGTGCTTTCAGTAACTCCTGGTGAAGCCAAGCGGAGGGTACTCAACCTTTATAAAGCTTGGTATCGTCAAGTTCCATACTTAGGTTAGTAACCTGTTATGTCATCCTTTATTTAGTTAAATACGCATTTTCTGGCTATTAAATTTTCCAGATTACTCTTCTTCTTTAATAATGGCCTGTTTGCCATCCAGAGTTTACGTAAACATGCTTTATGAGGGCGCTTATTTTATGTTTTTCAAGTTGGTCATGAGATGTTATTAGGTCAATATTATCACACATATTTTTGTTTCTAACTCCTCAAGTCTTGAGATATGCTTCCAATCGGAAAGATGTATGAGCGTACATGGTTTTCCTATGTTCCTGTTACAGTTAAGGACTTTGATATACCAAAGTCTGAAGATCAATGCCGGGCTAAGCTGAAAGAACTGTTCCTGAGCAACAAAAATGTCACTGATATCAGAGTCATTGATATGCTTGTGATTAAGGTAATTTAAAAAAGCAGTATTGTCATAGGTAGGTATATCTGAAAGTCTTTGAAGGAGTCCTATGCTGAAGAACAGCCAGACAGTGTTATTTTATTTTGTGGAACCAAAATACAAAATCCAATCTCTTTCTAGAGATAAGCTTACCTGTACTCGTTCTGATCGAAATATTTAGCATTGTAAATATATTTTTGTCCACAAATAAATAATTATTATTATTTATTGTATTGTAATGATCAAGGTCATTTTGGATAGCTACAGTGTTACTTATTAGCTAGTAGTAAAATTAGTAACTAATTGTGTGGAATCATGTTATCAAATGGTAATTAAAAAAAAATACTTGTACTTCTAATTTGGCACAGATTGGTACTTCTAACAGTAAAATTGTTGTCGAACAAAAGTTTGATGAACACCTAAGTGGCTTTCCACGCTAGCAATTTTTTGAACAACGGAAATAGAGGGCTTGGATTGCAATAGTTAATACTTTCACCGCCGCCGGTCACTTTAACAATCAAATTCCTATTGTTTGTGACCAGCGTGGCGCTCAACGTGTTAAGAAAATGACATTATTCTATGGCAATACTCTAAAAACTGGTGCACATACAAAAGATTCTATGCACTATCTACAGACATAGTTTGTTTAAATTTGTTTAAAACAAGAATGTCCTTTGTTTTACAGGGTCAAATGGAATTGAAAGAGTCAGTGAACATGTGGAAGCAGAAGGGACACATCATGGCCTACTTTAAACCCACTGAAGAGCCGAAACCAAAAGATTTCCTTTCTAAGTTTTTCGCTAGTAATGAATGAAGTGATATGTCCTTATTAGAATTATTTATCATTGTAACATACAATCAATAGAAGGTTAATGTGAATAAAATGTTTCATTGATAGTTTTACATCAACAAAACTAGAATGAGTGTAAGGTCAAAGCTAAAAGTTAAGTGCTACAAGAAACAACAACAACAAACCAAATAGTTATTCATTGCATTCATATTGGTTAAAATACCAGTTGGGGTAATTGTTCAACCGCTGGTGGGAATTCGACTAACTATTGACAATTTTCTTGCTCAAGAAAACAGACAACAGATGGAAATAAAGGAAACAAAAGAGATGCATATACAGGTTGATTTTGCAAGTACATGCCAAATTTTTAGCTTTTTATTGGCTGGTGAAGTGAACATTATTAATGATACAGCGGATATTAAGAGACAGGTGAACACATTGTCAGAAATAGAGAAGAAAACTTATAGTAGACACTGGGAACATTTGCTCCTAAGACCCTTGGAACACAGCGCTACGCAAATCTTCGATAGATTACGATTTTAGTCTCCAAGCGATTTCCGCAATACAAATTCATATAGTTTCACACAGATTCGCGCGCGACATAAGTGTGCAAGTTGTACCGACTACACTAGTATCGACGATTTTAGTTTCTAAGCAACTACAGCAACTTTTCGTACACACAGGCACGAGTCGCCGACAAGTCGCGCGCGACATAATTTTACACCATTAGTATCAAAGTCGCTTAAAGAATAAAGCCTTCGAGTATAGAAGATATGCGTAGCGAAGTGTACGGACGACCTTACTCGCGATCGGGTGAGTTATTGCGCGGTTCCCTAACCTCGCCTAATCAGGACGCGCCCTTAGGACTGAACAGCTCGACCAGGCAGAGCCCACCCTTCTAGCTTTGCGGACTCGACAATATCATTCTCAAGTTTTCTCAAGTGTACTCGGTTTTTCGAATAGGCTCGTGCTCGAGTAGGTAGGCAATACTTTGACACATCCATCCAAAGATAACACAAACATGTCGTTGTCAATTGACAGAACACAAAATTTGACAAATGCTAAAATACCCTTTTAATTTTCATCACATACATACTCAGCAAATCTTAAAATAAAAATGGCTGGAGGAGAGGGGATGCAAGCAGCATGCAGGCTTGTGAAGCCAATAATGTCTACTAACTTTTGGGAGGCTCGCAGGCGGGCTCTTGGCCTCTATAAAGCATTCTATCGTCTTGTCCCGTACATAGGTTGGTACATACTTAGGAAGAACTTCCTAGCTTAATTTACAGATCTGTCATTTTATTGCTTAGCTTACGCCGAGGCAATGCCTAGTTTTGTGCTAACACCGCCCACCGTCGTACCTATAGCCTATAAAATGTTTACAAAATTCAACCACAAGAGAATCTTCAAATTCAAATCATCACCATCAATAGCTACATGACGTCCACTGTTGAACCAAAAAAATCCAGAGCGACCGGTTGTAGGCGGCCTGATGCATTCAACGAAACCCTGCGATCTTTATGAGGTCATCCGTCCACCTTGCGGGTGGGTGTCCCATGCTGCGTTTGGCCTCAAATGGCCTCCATTCGAAAACTTTAGGGCCCCATCGGCCTGATTGATAATTGATGTTCTTCGTGCTATGTGCCCTGCCCACTGCCACTTCAACCTGCTAAGCTAACCTCTACGTAACGTAACGTCTACTGGGCTATGTCGGCGACCTTAGTTCTTCTACGGATTTCCTTATTTCTGATTTGATCTCGTAGCGAAACGCCGAGGATAGTCCTCTCCATGAAGGCCCTTCTTTAAAACATGGACCATTAAGCATTAAGGAAATATTTTAATAGGATGCAGTTTGCGCACTTTTAGAATGATCAGCTATTCAGGCTAACGCCAATGTCATCTCAATCTCGCTCAGGAAAAAACTCCATCTTTAATCGGCTACTGGCATCACCTTGAATTGGTTTTCCCACTCATCTGTAGAGGTGTAGGTTAAAGTAAAATAGGTAATGTTAAAATGTTTTTAGTCTAAGTTTTTTTTACTTAAAGGATTGCATTTCGGCGTTTAATAAAATAACAACACTTCGACTTCGAATTCCTTTGATGTGCAAATGCAGAGGCCACCCCTGAATGGCGATTCAGAACCGCGTTATCGTACTATTCGGTAAATTCCTTATGACTTTAAATTCTATTTTCTAAGTGGGTGGTATCTGTAGATATTATTTTGTTTATAAATACTGGATGCTATTGGATCTGACAAATACAAAATTTAAGCGCTTTTACTAGAGCTTTTACAAACTAAAATTAAAAATAAAATTCTATTTTATGAAAATTACCTACCCAATCGTACGATAACGCGGTTCTGAATCACCCTGGACTTCATTTCTACTTAGGTACATGTTAACAGTCGCCTTAAGGTCACAGTGGCAAGTGCGTGTTTGGTCGACCTAACACGTTGAGGATTTTTATGGCACTTTCTCGACGCGTTCGGTTGAGCAAACACGCACTTGTTTGGCACGGTGTTCATTCCTATAATCCTTTCTCAGTTAAATATTACGACATTCCGAGAGGAGAGCAAGATGTTCGCTGCAAAATCCGGGAGTACTTTTACAAGAACGCCTGCGTTACTGATATGCGTGTTATTGATCTCCTAGTTATAAAGGTAATCTACTTTAAAATGTTGTACCCCTTTTGCTATGTAGCTTTACCTATACAATAGGTACAATTTTCAATGGCGGCTACGACGAAATCTGACAATAAAAAAGTATTCCATTCCATCCACGACACGGAGCACGTAAATCTGTTTTTACTCAGAGTAAAAAAACAATTAATGTAGATCCAAAGACGGTAATAGTAATTGGTAAATGCCATGGAAACAGCCATGCCATCGGGACAGGCAAAATATAAGGTTCTTACTCTCTCTTGATGCTTGACTAAATCACTAACGTGTCTTCAAATCTCCAGAAACCACTATAGCTAAATACTCATAAAACTAACTGTTTTAGGGTTACATGGATTTGAAGGAAGTAACGCATACGTGGACGCAAAAAGGACATATAATGGCCCATTTCCATCCTACTGCAGAGCCCAAGGCGTGCGACTTCATTGGCAAGTTTTTAGCGGGAGATGATTAATTCAAACTTCTGCGATCGCGCTAAATGGCATGACATCATTGATATAAACAAAAAGAGGAAGATACGGCACCCGCGTACCAAAAGTAGCCACAAAAAAATAGGTCCCCTGGACCTACTTTCAAGCCAATATGACAGCGACTTTTTAATCGCATCCGTTATTGTAATGTGCCAGTTTTCGAATTCGCGAAGTATGAAAGTAACATATCTTCCTCTTGTTTTTATGAATGCATGGAATACCTGTTGAACCCGTTGTTTAATTTATTAAATAGGGTTGAGTACTAAAAAGCGTCATGAATATAATATTGATTAGTTCCCGATACTACAATAATATATCATGTAATTTTCTTTTCTGGCAGGAGAGTAGATAAAGCAAATAATACGAATAAATAGGTAAATAACAAATTCAAGTTTTATTGATCACTTCCATTCCAAATCACTTGCCTTTCAAAGGCTGCTTGTCTATTCTAACATGCATCATAATTTTGTGAATAGGTAATGCAATAAATAGTTTTCAGTACCGTTTTATTATCCAATAAAAAACTCAACCTGTTGACCGCCGAAGACGTTTTAAAGCGTCCTCAAGAGTTGTGATCCAGACGCCGACGACGACAATACGCGTCATTGTTTACCGTATGTTTGACATTCAAATAAGATCTAATGAATGATAGCCTGGCGGTCAATGGGATGGTGGTAGGTATTAAAAAATTTGCCTAACCATTGTCCATTTACAAAGTATATTCGACCTTTATCGGCGTATGAAGGTACCCACCCTATGTATATTTATGTATTTTTACCACCGTTGTTTTACTTACTTCGATCAATTTTCCTCCGATACCATACCTACTAGGTTAGGTACTTACATAGTTTTGTATAGGTCTGTGTAAAGCATCTTTATTACGTAAAGATAGGATATTTGTACGATACATCAATTACTTACATTAAATTATAGGTACATAACATTCGAAATATGTAGTTCAAATCATGAAACATTAAATATTTATTAGTAATTTTTAGTGTACAGCCGATAAGTGTAAGTAGTAATAACCAAATTCATGTATCTACAGGTAGAATGCCGAGCCTATAATGAATGAATATGTGTGTAATAAATACAACAATGTTTCACAACCGTATATAATTTACACAGTACCTATTTACAGTATGTATATACACGCATAAGTATACAGATACTTTATAATTAAAACCAGGTAGCACTTGAATTTTTTCTCTACAAATTTGGGTTTTATTTTCACCTAATTGAAGGCCCTTAAACGATTTCAATGAGGTGATTATATTATTGATACATAACATCATTATAAAATAACTAAATAAAATAATATCGGCGTAAAAATCGAAAACCTAGTATTTAAGGTTATGCATATCAATCACAATTAGGTGTTATCTACTGCGAATTTACAGGTAAAAGCAATCTATTACTGCTCCCAGAACATTCTGTACAGAGGCTGACAGTGCCACACGTCAAGTGTATTGGGAAAATTGGGAAATCACGTTCATTGCATCGATAATAGGTGAAACGAACTGTCAGTTACTCTACGTCTTAGTAGTACTCAGTCGTACTCAGTAGCAGCAGTACTAGGTACAACAGTCACTTGAGGTGCGGCCTTCTGTAAATATCGAAGTTGTAAAGTTTCTTTTCTGATACTTTGTTTATGCACACAGTGGACATCCATTTATTAATACTTTTCCGGAAAAAAAAAATTACTGTGTAATAAAACGGGTGTCTCTTTAAACCCGCAACCACCTTTTCATATGATATACACGTACCTAATTAAATGAAATAAATAGTTTAAAATTGATGATGACTTACAAAGATCTAAGACTAAGCCTTTATATCAAGGACATTTTGCATAAATGAATGTCTTTCCTTTTTAAATAAGTTATAATTCAAGAATTTTTTGTTCTTCCAAATGATTTTTTGCATCTGTACTTTTTATGTAAAATATATTTGTCTTTGTAGATGTTATTTCAGTCATTCCAGTAGATACTACATTGCTAAGTGATCCATTTCATAAACATCTAGGAATCGAGTTGTCAATAAACACTGTTTTACCGACAGATTATCGTCGGTCTCTTTAACTAAGGTTAAAAAATAAATAAATAACTGGGTCGTCTTTCACTGAGATCATCTGACCTCAGAGTTTGTTCTTTAGGGGTATCAACGACTGAAAAATATACTCCGATATTTCTAAGACATACTTTAATAGATAATAAAAAACCAGACACAGAGCAAGCATAAGTGTTCGTCATGTGAATGTTTGTCTGGAGGGATTTGAACCCCTGACCTTCGGCACTATTGACAGGATTTCTACCCATTACGCCAATGTGCTAGTCAGGAGGGTTCGTTAAGCAAGTATAAAATATATAATATTAACCTCCCTTTTTTCAACTTCTTACTTAAATTAGTTAGATCACTACATATTTGTTAATTTAGGTTAAAAGTACTCTTATGTTGATACAATTTTAGGAGTTGCTAACTGCTCCTATGCAATATTGTCTAAATAGTTATGAAACTTTTGATTGAATCATTTTTGTAAGCATTAAATCATGAAAAATCAACGTTACATTAAACATTTGCTATAAAACTCTGAAACAACGTATACTCGTAGGTTGATTTCTTTTTAGATACCTACGTGTTATTTCGACAAGTTTCACTTATCCTCTCAACTACTGTTAATGGACTAGACTTTTTCATAACTCCTCAAGAACTGAAGAACTAAACAACTAAAAAAGATTATTAGCTACAATCGTATGTGAACTTTTTGCCTATATTTACGCACTGACAGGTTTCTCGTACATAATATTTGTAATAAAAGTGTAATACCTACTTAGTCAAGAAAACGAAATTAAGGGCTGGTTCCCAAAATTGTTTCATCGACTACAGTCGCAATGAAATGTTGTCTATTACAAAAGTGGTGGTAAAGACTTATAAAACATGACTGGAAGAGTTTCCTAACATATGACATACCACCGAATGCCTATAAAATACTACAAATGACTCAATACCATTATTTCGAAGCGACTTTCCCAGTCGTTCTTAGCGGTGACCGCTTGTCTTTAAAAATACAGCATTATATCTAGTGAGGTCTTGCTCATTGAGGTACACTTTACAGCAACATTTTCACAAATTCTGAAACAACAAAAAACTGTTTTTAAAAGAAGAAAAAGCTTTTTAAACAAAACGAGGGCGCAGAACCGCTGACTATCCAGATAGGTAAATAATAAGTTAGGGCCGTGAAGTGCAATCGTGCTAGTATCGGATTTACTGCTCCCGAATAGTATTGGCCATCTTAATAAATTATATGATTTTTGTATTTTGTCGATTATCTAAAGATTGTAGCAAACCTTCATAGTCGATGCGGCCGTCGTGGTCGATGTCCCCGAGCGCCAGCACCTGGTTGAGCTGAGCGTCCGTCACCGGCTCGCCGATCATCTCGAGCGCCGACCGGAGCTCATCCCGCGTTATGTACCCGTTGTCGTCCCGGTCGAATACCCTGTAATCACATTTTATTTTATTAATTTAAGAACACATAACAGGTAGGTAACAGGCAATTAACAATTACAATACAATTTAGGCATGCAAGTAACTTACAGACTGAACTTTCCCACAAAAAAAGGGTCCCTGACTTGACGGGCAAGGAAAAACAAAATTTCATTAATTTGAAATGCTAGTCTTAACATTAGTGCAATGTTAACTAAAAGCAAGGCGTGAGAAATCACGATAATCATTAATGTATCCTAAGAAACACCAAAATACTGCATTTCGAATCAGATCTGAACAAAACACTGACCTCCAAATTCACAAACGCAAATCAAGGTTGATCATCTCTCTTCTGAGAGACTGTATAGCTTTCAGTTTAATTGTCATTTTACAAGACAGCATGAGCTTGAACGCGTGCTTAGCGTTGATTGACGTTTGTGAATGCGAGGGTGAGTCTTCTAATCTACATTGTTCGGATAGTCTTACATTGCACACCCACACGCATACCAGTCCAAACTTAAAATTTTGCATTACTGATTTATATTAAAACCACATTACTCATACTACTTCATAGCTGTTTGAGACAAAAAGCTTTTCATAGGTAGTTCTTCATGCTTACTTGAACGCTGCGAGTAAATCTCTGGTGATTTCTTCTTCAGAGTCACCCCCTATATTGCCCACGTCCATCCCTTGTATTGCTTGTATCTTCGTTACCCACTGCATGAAGTCATTTTCATCTATTAACCCGTTTCCTGCAAAGAAGATTCACAAAATGAGTGAGAGGATAAGTGTTCATAAGACATAAGTTTGTTCGTTCTTATCAAAACCCTAAGATTGTTTTCCATCTTCCTAACTGCAGATGGCCCCACCTACGCACCAGAGAAAAAACAATCCGCATACCTACCTAATAATTAAAGTCTCACAATAATAAAATATTTTTGAATGTAATGAAAGCTTGTAGTCGCTTATCGTACTAGTCAAGGTACTGGTACGATAAGCATTTCTAAACCAACACTATAATGTTTCATAGAACATAATAACATCACATAATAAGCCAAACGCATTGTCGCTTGTAAAATGGCTCAACATTCAGTCCTCGCGACTGTACATTAATTACAGGCTGCAATCACTAAGCCTTCACTATCTATACTATTCAATGTAGATAGGTAAAAGGTAGATATATGCTCAGTTATCGTAAATCGTAAATTGCTTCCGTAATGTGTTTCCTTTCCTCGCGTGCTCCGCGGCCATCGAGGTGGAGGTAGAAATACAAGTGTCGAAGGGGAAACGCAATTGTGTTCTGCCTTTTATTTCTTCATTCCGTGGGTCTGCCAGGGACGTTAAAGCCCAAAGAGCTCAGGAAGAGTATTATAATAAAGCAACCAGGGTCCAAGTTTTAGGGCCAATTCACACGCCGCTTTTTAAACGCGTAGATCGTGAACACGCAGTGCGTATGTAGCGAAGCGATTGCACATGGAACGATACCAAACTAAATTAAGCGCCATACCTACATATGCGTGTTAGCAGCGTGTCTGATTGAATCACGCTTGCTTCGCATCTACATAGACCTACAACAATCGTGGGCGTGTCGCGTGGAAAGGGTTGCAGGTGAAATAAAAAGTGTGCTTCACTTTTATGACTATGTGCCAAACTGTCAAGTGTAGGTACCAAGCTGGCAACATAGTTGCGTTAGCTGCGCGCGTTTCGTTCACGTATGACGCGCGTCTTCCGCGCGTTCAAGAGACCGCGCCGTGTGCATGGGCTCTAATACGTAACAAAATTTAACGCGACGATCACCGAAGGGTATGCGCCGTTAAATCTTAATTAACGTCATGGTGCGTGTACGGTAGTCGTTAAAGAAACGACATCAACCCGTTAACAACCTAAGCTTGGGGATTATTTTCGGTTGTAAAAGAATTATTAAATATTACCCATAATCATACAAAAATAGCAGCTTTATGTAACACGCCTGTACGTTGTGAGGTTAAGTCACCCATTCATAGAAAACATTGTTTTGTTTAGTTCCCTTGTAACGGCTGGTTAAAGCAGGCAGTCTGATTGCGTACAAAAGGGAAGAATATCTAAGAAAGAACGCTTCGGTCACGGTAATAGTTTACCGTGCTTCGGTGTTAGGGACAAAACAAGATACTCGCCAAAGAATTCCAGGTTAAACTTCCTAGCCCTTCTTCGGGCAAAAAATGTGAGGATATGTTGGTATAAATATTCTAAGGGTATAACAAATGTTACCCACAGCACCTGCTATGCTATTCCGGTGGTCGCCGACACTCACTTCGCTTGTGCGAGTTAACTTTAAAATTCCATTCCTTCGCGACGGTCGTCGTTTGAGAGAAAAGAACTAAGCCAAAAATCATTTTTTAATTATTTACATACAAAATGAGAGAAAATTCTAATTGAAAGTAAAGCGCTTTGATGATTGAGGTGAGCGTGAAGCGCCGAGATGTGAAGTGATGTTCGATGTGCACCGCCGGAATAGCACGGCTGGTTGTTATTTTTTCCGACTCTTCTCCTGAATTTGAAAATCGTTGATGAAGATAATTAGCAAAAACTAGCGTTCCGTTTATAGCGTGTTAACCTTTTTGTGAAGCACTTGGAGTGGCGTGATCGGATTTGATCCGCCGATTAGCACTGTGCGATGTCAGATAGCGCCTGGGTCAGCCAGGGTTGTTTTGCTAGGGCATCTTTTTGTATTCAGGTACTTACGGTACAAATAATGTGACTCACACAGTATCCTATCTTAACAAAGAAAAGCTCATTTAAAAACGACGTTTAGGCAAACTATCCTACTAATATTATAAGTTTGTATGTGTGGTTGTGCCGTTGCTCTTTCACGTAAAAACTACTGAATGGATTTAAATAAAACTTCACAATAATGTAGCTTATCCATGTGAATCGCACATGGGCTACAATTTATAAAAAAATAAAACTTTTTGTTTTTCAACTTAAGTCTACGCGGACGAAGTCGCAGCCGGCGGCTAGTACTTGTTAATGATATCATATGACAAACTATTGTTTGTGTAAATAAATCATTTGGAAAATGTAACAGGCAAAAATACCATTGATAAAACATCGTTCGACAAACTGTGAAATGCAATAAATGATTGAGTATTAACTATTTTTTTTTCAAACACGTGGATTGATAGGTAATCAACGAAAAGCATAACTTTCAATTCCGTAGTTTGGATTAAGCATTGATTGCTAATTACTTTATTGAATGAAGAATGAGATAAGTAACTAGATAGTTCTTTTTTGACAATATTTGTAAACTATGTTATATTCTTTATACTTCCCACAGAGAGACACATAACATTTTTGCTCCAAATTAATAATATGTCCAAACAAATCCACGAATAAAGTATGAAAACTACTAGTAAGAAGTGCCTACAATACTAAATTGTTTAAGACCTAATCTAACATTTTTAAAAAGGTTTCTAGACGCTTAACTTAGTATGATATCTAATGAAAACATGTAAACATACTTCAAATTTAGATTAAGATTTTTAACAAATCTATCGGTTACTATTTAAAACGATTACCTTGTTAAAGATTGGTAATCTAAGATTTCAGCCGGTCCGCTTCGTGCTGTCGCCTGTACCGTCTTCGTAATTTTAAACTTTATGCGTCTGAAGTTAAAGAAAAGTGTTGCGCAAAGTGTCGCGTGGCGCTGGGCCCGTCGTAACCTTGCCTCGCGAGGTCGCGCTCCGGAAGCCGCCCGCCCTACGTGCACACGCAATTTTACAATAACCGTAGGTACTGTAAACCAGTATGAATATTCAAAATGGGTCGATCATCGCCCGATTAAAGCACGCTTTAATGCAATTAAGTTTTAATTCGCAATGAATATTTATTATTAGTTGGATGAAATGAAACAAAGGAAGTGCATATAAGTTTGCGTAAAAATTCAACAAGTTGATTCACTATTTTCCTAACTGGCTGGTTTTGGAAGAGATTGACATTTTGATTTAGTTCCACAATTGATGACTTAATTAAAATTGATGATGATTGTAATTGTTGCGGTAAAATTCATAGAGAAAAAAAAACAAAAAACAGACAGTCTGTGTTCTATACTTATTTTAGAGATAATACCATCATTAAATGAAATAAACCCGCCACTGTAAAATTAGAGTGAGCAATCCATTATCTCTACCAGAGCATCTGTGTAAACAATGAAGTTACGATGAGATGATTATTTAAACCCGGGTATCACCTGTCTATATAATTTCCTAAAAGTCTAATATTACGCCATTATTCTTCGCGCCAACAACAATACGGATACGGCTCTAGTAAACGTAAACAAGATAATTTTAGCGAGCTGATGAGTCGCTGTCCTCGGCTCCTTTGCTACGCTTCATCGCAACATTTACCTCTTTTGAAGATTGCACACTCTTTATTAACGCAAAAAACACGTGCTCATCTTTGGCAAGAATTCAAATCAATGTAGAGAGGGGGGTATTCAGCTCTACAACAGCAAGGACATACATTTATTTTTATAAAAGCTATTTCGACCGAGCTATGAGTCGTTATTCGTGTCGGTTGAGTACACAAATTGGCCTGCAAAAATTCCGAGCCAACGGTGACATTCATTAGCTTAAACTGTTCTGTGACCTTCACGTATCCCCTTGAACTTCCTTTGTTGTTTACTACTTTCTAGTTCATGTGGCGGAGTGACAGGTCATTAAATGACCACGTCTATAATCTAGTATGTGTATTGATCGAATTGTAACCTACAAGGAACTTGACTAGTATGAAATAAATATCAATTTTACTGTAAGTAGGTAAGTTTAAGATAATGAACAAAAATAATAAAAGTAGTGTGTGAACTAATAGCTGTGGCACTAAAAAGGTCCACTCAGCATGTTATGATCTCAATATGTTAAATGATCGGCCGAAAGGTTATTTAACCCTTATATTTTAAAGGTTATTTACTACCTTTATACTATAAAATATACCAGCATCTTAGGCCTCGTTGCTTCCATCATTCTATACTCTCTATCTCTATCAAACTATTCAACATTCTCTATCAAAACTTCCGTACTTCAAAGCTGCAAACAAAATGTCAAAACGCTTGTTTGACCAAAAAACATTTTGAAATATTACCGACAAAAGTACTTGCTTGGTTGCTTTATAGTTTAGTCTAAAAATCATCAAGATTTCAAAGAACTCACAATGGTTATTACATCTGACTTATAAATGTTTATATTTATGTCTCCTTAGTTTTCCCGAATTTATGGGCCATTTAGTTAGAGGGTGCCTACACCGCAAAACCACGGATCATAATCAAATAAAAGCTCAATTCCTTCGCGACTGTGATCGTTTGAGTGAAAAATGCTAAGTCGCATTTAAGATTTAAAATTATTTCCATTGAAATGAGGGAGACTACTAATTGAAGGTGAAGCTTATATGTAAACAACTGAAGTGAGCGTGCTTTCTTGAAGGAGATCGAGATGTGAATGAAATGATGTTGGTAAGAATCGAAAAATCTAGGCAGTACTAATTTTTGGTGAAATATACTCGCAACTGTACAATTTCTCAATGTGATAGGCATCTTTTTTTTCTGTCTTTGATTTATCGGTTTTGTTGTATACAGCTCACTCGCGCTTAGTTTCACACCACTATTTGTTTATTCACTTCAACTTCACATACATATAAATTCATATGTTGCTCAATTTTAAAAATGACACTACACACAAACACACACACACAATTGTACACTTTGCATTACATTATTCTCTCTACTTTCTAATCACTATATAGTATAAAACAAAGTCGCTTTCTCTGTCCCTATATCCCGATGTATGCTTAAATCTTTAAAACTACGCAACGGATTTTGATGCAGTTTTTTTTAATAGCTAGAGTGATTGAAGAGGAAGGTTTATGTTTATAATAACATCCTATTGCGGGTCGCTAGTTGTTAATACTTTCAAGTAAATAGTGGCACCAGAAATACATGTAATACTTTTGAGAGTAGTAAAATACATCTTTAAGATTCGAGAAAACACTATCTACAGCATTCAATCTATGGGGAAAATTGTCGCCACAAATCTTTCACTTGTTTTAAATTTGGGTGACGCTATAAACAACATACGACGCCATCGTTATGGTATTCAACATTAATAATTTAACATTATAGCTATTTTTATTCACTCTTATGGGTTTCTTGGGTTCTAATAATGGTAATTGACGATATTGTCACGGTAAATGAATAGCCGGTAAGTGAAGTCATAAAACTCAGCTTATTAGATTTAGAATTACCAAACAGTACTAGCGTTCCGCTTATGCGCCCATATTGGCATTGCGAGTGATTTGTTAGTGTTTGAAACACTAATGAGTGTGTTTCGTTGTTTTGGCAGTGACCACCGACCAAAGGCAAACTGAACACCTGAATACGGATCCATAATTCGCACTTGTACTTTTTGCTGGCATCTTCTCTGTTGTTAAGCTTCGATCCTATAATATTTATGTGCCAAGAAGTTAAATTAAATAAACTATAAAAGCTATAGTTTTAAATACGATTTAATCCATGAAACAAGACATCTTCACAGTGTGACGAGAGGCTGTTTTAATCAGGGATGGATTACACATTACACTGCATTCGGACTTGTTAAAAACAGTTTTCAAAACAAATGTCGCACGCTAAAATAAACGAATTTCTTCAGAGAATCGCATAGTAGCCACCAAACATACGCTAAAGACGGCTAAGACACGGTACGGTTCCATACGCACCAGTTTTGCTGGCGTCCTTGATGAGCTCCGATATGAGGTCGTCGCTGACCTCGATGCCCAGGTTCCGCAGCATGAACTGCAGCTCGGCGGGCGTCACGTGACCGTCGCTGTCCCGGTCCAGCAGACCGAAGGCCGTGCGGAGGTCTGGCAACAACATTTACTAAATGAACAAAAGCGTAAAGGCTATGAAATAAAATGACATTTCAAAGAAAATGATCAAATTTTGTTCGCGGCAAGACATGCGCTTACTGATTTTTCAACCGTAAGTCCAACAGGTTAGCGCGCGCCCCGCCTGCGGAGCATTGCTTGTTTGCAATGCTCCGCAGGATAATGACTACAAACTTCCATCACAGGCGGAAACTCTTATAATTATGAAAGAAGTTGAAACTTGAAATGAATTAAATGCAATAGCCTAAATTTTGATATTTTAGGTCTAGGTAAAAGAGTAATGGTCTAGATCTCAAAATTTTAAACTTTTTGTGTTGTGACTGTAACTTATTTATTTTGCGAGCCATGTCTAAATAAAATAAAATGATAACATATTATGCATTAACCACTTCAGAATCAAGAGGTTCATAATTTACCTAATCTGAACCTATAGATATTTAGATCATATTGGACCACAAACAAAAACATTTACTTGCATAGTTAAGTATGGTTTCCTCATATCGTGCCTTCCTCAGTCAAGGGTGAGTTTTTATATTTCATCGTCATTTTTCTACTTATCTACTATCAAACTAGTTATCACATAGTCAAAGATTTACGAGCAAGGGCCCCAAGTGCGTTGCGTTGCTAGGTTTGTCCGGCATTGTGTGAGGCGCGCGCGACGCAACAGTTGACGTTCTAAAACGCACTAACATCATCCTCCTCAAGGTGGTGGAGATACCTGATACCCTAACGACGGCATACGTCAATGTCTACCCCAAATACGTGTTCGGCCGTATCACCAAGAAGAAAAACTTAGGTAGAGCACAGGTCCGCACTTGATACGCAAGCTCTACTTTGGAGTAAGTAGGTACTTATAGTTAAAAGGGTATTGGGTTTGGGGTCGTTCGTTTTGGCCACTTAATACAATTTTGATAGAAAAAAACCCCTTCTGATTTAATGCATTCCTGCTAATAGTTTTTAATTTGTGTTTTTTGCTGTTTATCAGAAGGAACGTAGGTATCAATTATGGTTTTCTACACTATGGACTTTTTGTCTTACCCAATGCAGTTTAACATTATATAGACAATAATAACCCTATTTAAACAAACAATCACTGATTAAAGTTCGGTAAAAGGAGTTCAGTTTTACACTCCTGACATAAGCTAGGAGCTACAAGATCCTCCCTTTGTTAATAATATGCCTAATGGTGAGGTAAGAACTATGCTTAAATACTCACAGAAATCATTACCCTTCGGTTCTGTCATAATATTACTAAACTTCCAAAAATGTATCAACTGGTTACTAATGATTACACTACATCTACTTGCGAAGGTGATTTTGTGAAAATGCGCGTCTGCCCTCGGTTCGGCATCATATAAACGCGACAATATTGACTAAAGATTAACGTGTGCCATCGTTCCTCTCTTATCATTCTCTCAGTTTTACACATCACCCGTATCAGAGATTTTATGACTTTCTTATTTATGTGCAGTACGTACCGAAGTATCTTTTATAACATGGAACTTTTCAATATCGAATTGAAGTATTCTTACTCGGTCGGCAATGCGCCAGTGATGTTTCCGGTGTTGTGTAAGTGAGTGTCCAAAAAAAATACGGCGGAACAGATATGTTGACAGATATGCCTTTTGATTGAAGAGACTGCCAATAACTTACTACGTCCGATATCGCCACAAATATTGTTAAATTTCAATTTTCTTTAGGAAATTTTGTTCATTACTTCCTCTGTGCACTTTTTAACTGACGAGTAAGTATGGCTTCAAGGTTACAAAATGTTACAATACATAATGTTTGTAATAAGTTTATGTTATAAATTAAAAAATAATTGAAGAGGAAACGTTGCGTTGTTAGTCATAATTAATATCTCCAGTGACACCGAACATGTCAAATAACGAAAGCGTTGCGCCCTTCATACGAAACAAATCCATACAACGGGATGTAAACAAAAGATGGTGGCGTAAATAGTATGTTAACTTTTGAGAAGAGATCTGATATAATTGATGAAATTCACTGAATTGAGCAACATCAAGGTTCTTAACAAGTCCCCTGAGCTGAGTTTGAGCAGTCTAAAACCTAGATCTGAATGAGATAGCATCATCAAAAGAATCTAAGGGATCGCTACATTGTGCTGCGTCGTGTAACATATTCTTAAAGACACCACGTGATATAGTGCGTCGTCCCACGAATGTCGTAGAGGATGGAGAGACGCACCGCAACGACATCTTAAGAATGATTGTTTTTTTAGGTACAAATTGTCAGTTGACAGCGCAGAGAGACCCGTACCGCAACCTACGGGGTAGGCTTCCACTGTGGCCCTATGTCCCGGTGCCGGCCGCCGGCGGACGGTACACCGTTACCGTTGTTGTGCTTTTTATGGTTGTTGTTTTTTCTCCATTTTTCTTCTCAACAGTAACAAAAGCATAAATACGAATAGAAGGATAGAATAAAACAATATTTTGCTTTAAATGTGTTACATACATATCTTAAACGGATTAAGGAGAATTATAGTTTAACACAAATTTCCAGAAACTACCATTCGAAAATTTTAGATTTACATTCATTAAGTTTTTACGTCTTTTGCGGTCTATATCAATCAATGAGAAAACTCTTAATTGAAAGATTCGGCGCCGCCGCCGCGTGCCGCGTAATAGCACGAGCCCTTAGTTGCACAAAACAATCGACTGTGCGCAGTGCAACCCCCGCACGTTTCCAAGCCGCAGGCAATCCGACACGGTAAACGATTAATTAGAAAGCGGTAAGGGTAGCACGGCGTCACTTTTACAGGACGGTAAACTTTTTGCTGTACCTACTTATGGGTGAAACACATAGTTACTATAATTAGAGTATTACACCTGCCCGAAACAATTCACATTCAGAAAATAATGATTTTGCAGTTGAAATAATTTATGATTGTGATGACTTATATTATTCTCTTTTAACTGTTTATAATGAACGTGTTCCTGAAATATCGTTCTATTCGTGTGGGTTGTTCTCAGAATCCTATTTTTTCGTCTGAACTAGAGGCCGTAGAGAGTTGCCAGCGATCAACGGCTGATAATGTTATAAAATGTTTAAAAACATCCATGTACCTGTCATTTTAAATTCCGTAATCTATTAAACTCTTGTTAAACACACACTTTAGTGACGTATACAGTCACTACACGATGGATGACTAAGGAATTCCCCGCGTTACACCTACATAGACGCTCTTGTACACGTGCTTCTTTAATTATTTATTTAAACTTATGTACGATCTAATTTAAATATGTACACAGTATGCAATTTTTAGTATTTGTATGATACTATTTAGTTCTTGTCTAACATGTGTTGTGAAATGAAGCCGTGTTTAAAACACTTATTCATTTGTGGTCAATAGTACCTATTCAGAACGTCTGACTTTACTTTTAAAAATAGTACATTGTTATCCTAGGGGTGAAAGTAACTTATTTAGTCCCGAGACGGGGTTTGGCGCCCGGAACGAAGTGAGGGCGCCAATAGTTCGAGGGACTAAATAAGTCTTTAACCCGAGGTAAACACTGTGCTTTTCATTACAAATACGAGGAAAGTAAAAATAAAAACATTAATTAATTCATGAAGATGGAATTGCCGCTTTCCCGCCTATTTTGTTTGTTTTTTTTTCTGTGGCCGGCCCGCTATTCAGCCATTATTTTTTATTTCCATCATTGGAAAAATGGTAAATATTTTGATCAAAGCTAAGTTATTTTAAAGAAATTGTTGAAACTTAATTATAATAAAGTTATTTAAATCTCTAATCAATACTTAACTTTAAGTTATTTCAGTTTTACATCGTGGCTGTATAGAAAGTTGGAACATAGTTCAATAGTTTAGTGAAAAAGAACTAGTTTTTTTAAAAATAATATGACAGCTGTCAGTTGAAAGTGATTCTCCCTAGGGATGAAAAGTATTACTTTCAGCCCGCTTCTCAGGTCAGTAATGACCTACTTTCAGAGTATGAGTAATGAAATAGTACATTGTTACCCCAGGGGTGAAAGTAACTTATTTAGTCCCGAGACGGGGTTTGGCGCCCGGAACGAAGTGAGGGCGCCAATAGTTCGAGGGACTAAATAAGTCTTTCACCCGAGGTAAACACTGTGCTTTTCATTACGAATACAAGGAAAGTAAAAATAAAAACATAAATTAGCTAAAGAAAAAGATGAAGATCGATTTGGCGCTATCCCGCCTATTTTGTTTGTTTTTTTTTTCTGTGGCGACATCTGGCTGGCTGAATAGTGGGTCCCACTTTTCAGCCATTATTTTTTATTTTCATCATTGGAAAAATGGTAAATATTTTGCTCAAAGCTAAGTTATTTTAAGAAATTGTTGAAACTGAATTATAATAAAGTTATTTAGAAAAAATATATTCTCTAATCAATACTTAACTTTAAGTTATTTCAATTTTACATCATGGCTGTATAGAAAGTTGGAACATGGTTCAATAGAAAAAAAAAAGTTTTATTTTTAATAATTTGGCAGCTGTCAGTTGAAAGTGATTCTCCCTAGGGATGAAAAGTATTACTTTCAGCCCGCTTCTCAGGTCAGTAATGACCTACTTTCAGAGTATGAGTAATGAAAACGTTATTTAATTACGTAGGTACATAGGTTGAGTGAAACGAAGGGATTTATAACAGATTAGCGGTTACCAACGACTTTGGCCTCGTGAACTAACCAAAAGATTTATTTTTGGTGGCATTCGTATCTTCTTCCCATGATCACTGACTTGATTTTTGAAATCAGCGGTTCTCTCTCCAACGGAACTCTAGCACAAAAATAATATCATGAAGTCTTCAACTTTTATTTGTATGCATACATTTTATATAGGTATATAATTAGATTAGGTGCCTGCCAAAAAGTGACCAAAAAGTCACGAACTAAGACATAGTACGTAGGTTTTACCATACCGATTTTTGATGACCAATCATTACTAATGATTTTATTGACTTATGACATTATACAGTGTGTTTGGGAACCGGTGTCCGACCCATTAAGGTGAAGTAATATGATCTATTTTATGAATAAATCCACCATAATTAAGCACTTTGCCCCAGTTGTTTTAAAATGGCCGCCATTTTAATTTTTTTTTCTCGGGAGTACGGGTGGGTTATTTTAGTTTGCAATATCTGCCGATTTAGAGGTCCTACAGTCACAAAAGTGGTATCGTTGGACAGCTACAAAAGTAGGCAATAAGCTGACAAAAAAGCATTTTTTCATAAATCCCTTAAAATACCTCAAAAAAATGTTTGAACTTGTAAATTGTGATAGAATTTGTTAGTTTTTTTTACATTTTTTTTTTTTTCAGAAAAACTAAACTGTCAACATACATTTATTTTTAACTTTTTGGATACCCAAAGACATCACCTAAACACTGAAGCAAAAATCAAAGTTCCAAGTAAAATAGTTTAGAAGTTGTGACAAATTGAATATCACCCTGTCATCAGAGACCCTTTGAAACGCAGGTAAAATTTGGCTTGCGAACAGGTAAAAAAAAATTAAAACAACTGGGGCAAAGTGCTTAATTATGGTGGATTTATTCATAAAATAGATCATATTACTTCACCTTAACGGGTCGGACACCGGTTCCCAAACACACTGTATATGTCATTTAACCCAATAAATCTCGTTGATTTTGAGAACAATAAACAAACTGTATTCATTTAATTCGAACACCGGCAAGGTCGCCACAAAGCAAGACACATAAAGCATGACATGGAAAGTATTAATCAAAAAATAAACGTTTTTTCATGAATTGATAATTTTATATTTAAGGTTAACTAGGTCCTGTTCTGGTTCCTGCCACACTTCAATTGGCTTTACAGTACCCACTACGAATAGTATTTTCAGCTCCAGCAGTACGTATTTTAATAATTTTGAGACATTTTTGTTTTGTCTGTTTGTCATTACTCAGAATAAGAATATCTTCAATGCTTCAATATTTACAACACGAAGCTTTTATACGAGCCGTATGCTGTAAACAGTATAATTCTGAATTACGAGTGACATCTGCTAGCGTCTGTTTTGTGTTATTACTATGATAATTTCCCGCCGCAGAAACATGCGGTCACAGTTATCTTGTAGTTTAAAATGTCCACGGCCATTACCAGCCGGCTCGCGCGCTGCCAACTACATTAGTTTTCTCTTTAATTACTTGTTTTGGCGCCAACCGGAGGATACTTTGACGATATAATTCATGTCTGTATTAAGCACGAACGTTAGAAGGTTGTAAACTTATTATACTCCAGTTACTCCTACTACGAGGGAAAATTGAACTCCCTGTAATCCGCCAGGAATGTGCCAAGCAGGATGGTACGGTGGTTTATACTCTCAAGTGAAGTCTAGTGGTCACAGTAAACAACAATCTTCTATATACACACATCAAAAGTGTCTAGGGATATCTCAAGCATTTTCATACAAAGTATAGCTATTGGGGAGGCTGTAAAAATTAAAATATTGATACCAACGTAGAAATTTTTAGGACACAGAAACTGCTATATCTGCCCTTTCAGATTGTATAAAGAAATTCATTGTGGTAGCATTATTGTACAATCGTAAGGACGTTAAAAAAAAGACAGATTTTTCTTTTAAAAGGTTTCAAAATTTTAGCAAAATCACACGTTTTTTTTGTAATATTCTTAACCTTTATCTTATGCCTGTTTCCTCGAGTTATTCTAAGATAATGCTGAGCATTATCTAATATCTTTGATTTTGCTAAAATTTTGAAACCTTTTAAAAGAAAAATCTGTCTTTTTTTTAACGTCCTTACGATTGTACAATAATGCTACCACAATGAATTTCTTTATACAATCTGACAGGGCAGATATAGCAGTTTCTGTGTCCTAAAAATTTCTACGTTGGTATCAATATTTTAATTTTTACAGCCTCCCCAATAGCTATACTTTGTATGAAAATGCTTGAGATATCCCTAGACACTTTTGATGTGTGTATATAAAAGAAAGTCGTGTTAGTTACTCCACTTATAACTCAAGAACGGCTGAACCGATTTAGCTGAAAATTGGCATGGAGGTAGTTTAGAGCCAGGAGAAGGACATAGAATACTTTTATTTATTTGGCAATTTTTTCTTTTTTTTTTACTTTTTTTTATTTATTGCCTTTAAGGCGGAACAAAGTTCGCCGGGTGAGCTAGTATTTTATAGAATACACTTTGCGTACATTTGAATTTGAATAACGAGGTGATTTCACCAGTTCTCTTTACGCTATTCGCGCGGCGCCTGTATGTTTGTTAGTTCTTTTCACATTCCTCAGTTTGCATCCACATATACCTACGAGTAGATACATCTTAGAAGTGCTTTTGCTCATAAAGTTACCTACTTTTGACTTACTATTGTTTGCTTGTTTATTTACTTTGTCTGTAGGTATACGTCTACCTACAGACAAATTCAAATCTCTCAATCTCAATTGAGAGTACCTAAATGTCAAGCGCCTATCAATGTTTAATACGCGTGTAGACAAAAGTATCTTCATTAATTTTTGTTTTAAAATTTGACTTAAGTTTAATAACATTTTGAATTCAAAAAGTAAATCGGAAGATCTGCCAATTCCTTGAAATTGTTCTACCTTTCCGGAGAACGCTACACGTCTTGGGCCAGATCAGAGTATTCCCTACACCATCAATCCGGATCGCGTCAGTATCTCGCAGGATCTGGGATCAGATCAAGGATTACCGGAAATCCAGTGATAGATATTGTGATCCATCAATACACTACCCTACACGTCAATAAATATCTTGATCCGTCAGTATATGTATATTGACGGATCACAATACGGATCTTCCGTGTAGCGTTCGCCTCTGGGAAGCGCTTCGGCGTAGATCCATCAACTGCCAGGCGTGCATCTCAGTTTGCCCAGTTAACATTGGAGACTCCTTTTCTTTGCTGCTTTTATAAGTGTTACCTGAAAAAAATGGAGTTTCCATTTTTTTTCCCTAATATGGCAGAACTGTTATATCGAGAAGCAACGAAGTCACGCCCTTCGATTCTCTCGGGCGAAAGTGGGAGAGCCGGCGATTATGTCGATGTTGCGTATGTTGGGCCCGCGGGAAAGCTGGACAGGGTTGTTTTTATTATTACAATGACATAATATGCCGTTATTACAAAGGATATCAAAACAGCCCTAACAATTTGATATCAATTGCTCTTCATCAACATTCTTAGACAGTACATTTGCATTGTAACATTTTACCTACTATCTGATAAGATAGATTTATCGCGTTATATCTCTGATGAGATCGTAAGTTGTTAACATAAGAGCAAACAAAGATAGCAACAGTGTTTACCTTCAGACTGAAGCCAAGCTTGAAGTTTGTGTCTTCTGATCAACATTTATAGAATACTCGTTAAATGAAATCAATTCAATTAGGAAGTCAAGGCTACTGCACTTATTGTGGTTTGCGATGAAATTGGCAAATAATAAATGACACGAGTACCTATTTAATAACCTCAATATGCGCAGTAATTCATAACTTTTTAATACACAGTACCGTGTATCCTCTTTTTAATAAATGTGAACATCCAACAGACACAGATGAAAAAGTTGCTATAACTCCGACGTTGGCGTCAGTATGTCATTTTAATTAGATACTGCTAGAACTACAGACACTACTACATAAATCTCTTTTTATTTAAATAACAAACCCTTCTACACCAATGTGTAATAATAACACTGCTAACCTTATTAGCTTTTTCAGACATCGCAACGCACCTAAAACAAAAACATGTCTTTCTAGCAACCGTGATTGGATGTGGAAATGCAAACTATGGCATTGCAATAGAATTGGTACGGGTATATGAGCCGCGACGAGGCCTTTTTCAGACTTCCTAGTACAGATTTTGAAATTAAAAATGGAGAGGAAATAAGTTTTATCTAAATAATTCAACGTGGTAGAATCCAGGCACTAGTGCAGATGCAGAATCTGATATGACGCGTTTGAGCTCTAGTTACTTGATACGTTTGCCCTTTACTCTATTTGCGGACGACACAGTATAATGGGTGATCGTAGAACGGCAGTGTCGAAGATATAAGTTTACAGAATGGGTAAACAATACCCGCCTACGCACAACACGTTTACGGTAAAAATCAGAACGTTATTTAAAACAGCTATAAACTTTTTGCGAATAAGTTGCTATTATCACGTCGGCTTCAATACTATCCAATACATACTAGTAAAATGGAAAGACATTTTAGCCAAAAAAAAGAACCAAGACTAAGACGTTCTGCATCGGCCCTGGCACCAGGGCTGATCCATATTGCCTTAGGTATTGTAGTCAAAAGTTGAAGACACTCTTTGAAAAAATATGTGTGTAGTAAAAAGTGAACGAATCACCTCGGTCAAAATATCTTTCAGAACCTATGATTACATAAAACAAGGAAAGACTTAAAAAAACAATGGCCGGCACTCAAAAATTCACAGTAATTTTTAATGTATTTTTGTGACCTTTGCTAGCTCTAATTGAGATAGATAGATATATAGATAGTTAGATAGATATTCTTTATTGTACAAAAACATTACATTTTAGGCAAATTACAGAGAACAATGTACAATTTAGGCGGTCTTATCGCTAGAGAGCGATCTCTTAAGGCCTAATAAATGGATTTATAATTTCCAAAATACCGATAATTAGCACAAAGTGAGCATTTATTTACATGGTATGTTATTACAAATAAAATAAATAAATACTTCATTCAAATCTGTGAATGTTATTTATTAGCATAGGTACAATGCAATGAGAATTGATCGTAAGATAACGAAGAATTTAAAAGATGAAGTCCTAGAAATAAGCCTTAGGAGTAGGGAGACATGCAATAGATCGTAAGCCTAATTGTTACTTATCTGAGTTAGTTTAAAATGTGTTGTGAGTACTTATATTAGAACTTACTATTGAGCATTGCTTCGCTGGGAGCAGGCACCACGGGCCGGTCGTCCACCGGCGACGGTTTCTTCTTGTTTTTCTTCTCATCTTCTTGCTGCAACACATGACTGCCGTTAGCCGACATACACAAAGTCTTACTATACACAATGGACACAGATCACAGCCAAATTCGCGGCGTGTTTATCAACATGAGTGAAGAAAATGTCGCCACCATAAAATATTGATAGACTGATTTTTTATCAATTCGCCAACCTTATCAATCTTGTCATGTGGTTTATCGGTCTATTGTCTGATCAATAAAGCGTACATTTATCTGGTAAAACTGATTCAATAACGTGTTACTGTAAATACTGAATAAGGCTTTAGTTATGGCAAATAAGGCAACAGGTTCATCACCATCATAGATAGAATGAAAACTGCGTAATACCTATAAGAGAAGAGAGAGAGAGAGAAGTTTGAAAGGAGACGTTGTGACTAAAATTAAGATGGAAATGCTGAAGTGGTTTAGTCAAATGTTAAAAAAATGAAAAAAACTAATGGGGATTAATACAACGGATTTACAAGGCAAGGGTTAATAAAATTGTTGGAAGGGAAAGGCCTAGACGAACGTTCCTAAGACAAGTTCATGATGTTCTCAGAAAAGGTCAGGTCAGGAACACCTTTAACCGACGAGCATGTATGAAAAGACTCATGAGAGTAGAAGAAGCGCAAGATGTGTTTCAGGATCGTAGCAAGTAGTATCTTCCTACCCCTACTTCCTACTACTGGGAAAGGGGCGTGATGTTGTGTATGTGTATGTTTTATTTTAACTTCATAATAAGTATGCACTGTTTTTGTGTTAAATTTGTTTATCCCTTCGTATGGGCAGCGTTCTTTCTTATTTTTGTGAGTGGAGGTGATGGATTAGTACTTAGCCAAGATAAGTAAAGTTATGTAGGTATATTTACTAAAAATAAAATTGAGCAATATGACCGATAGTCAACAGTAGGTATTATGATATCATCTACAGTTTATTGGCACTGATAATCAAAATATTCTGTGAATAGGAAATACGCTAGGATTAGAATCCAGTAAATTAGATTGTTTGTCTTTGGTCCATTAGGTCGTTCCAAAGGATACTGGTGCCAAATTTTCATTAGATGAATATTACGCATAGACCGAAGAGATATGCCAAATGAATAAATGGATAGATCATATTGATATTTCAATAAATAAAGGGGCACTAATGCGCCCTCGCCAAGTGCACTACAGAAATAAGGCGAAGGTGTGCTTTTGTCTTCTCTCATGCAACTTAACCCACTTTAAAAATCCTAGAATACATACATACATACCCTCACGACCATATCCCTAATGGGTTAGTCAGAGGCACACTGATTGTTGCCGTCATGGTGAACGGAACATTCAGAAGCCCACATTTCGCCAAGGGAATTTGAACCCAACGTGGTAAGGGGCGAGCCTACCGCCGTTATCCGGGTTGCTTGGGTTTCTTAACGGTGTATTCCATCACCGGAGAGTTAGCCGCAAATTGAAGAATGAACACAAAGTAGGTGTGTTCCGGCCAGATTTGATCTCGCGACTTCCGGGTTCCGAGCCAGAGTCTATAACCACTAGGCCAGGACGCTCTCAGAGTCTATAACTAATCCTAGAATATTTATATTATTTTACTTATTTTAAGCTCCTTTTACAAGTATGTATGTATGTGATACACAGCTAGGTGAATCGCGTGAGGAAAACCCAAAAAAAAATACATACCGGATAGGCATTCTATAGCGTCAACTTCATAACTCAATTTCAAGTCTATAACTAAGTATAGAATCAACTGCAGTTTCAATCTAGACTTAATTCATCATCTATTAAACTACGACTTACTCTGACCTTAAATCTGTTTAAGACAGATATTTAAATATAGATACATCTCCGAATAAGTTATGTGACACTCAATAATCGAAATAAATTACTCACTTGAAAATGAAATAATAAAATACCTTGAATTCATTTGTCTTATGTTGTGGTAGAGCCAAGTTAGTACAACTGAACCAAAAGTTTGAAGTTTGGTACTACCGGCCGATGTGGAAATGCTCTAGAGTCTCTCTACACAAAGCTCTTTACATTTTAATTCCACACTAACTACCGGGTTTTCTGCAACACAATAACTTAAAGTTCCTTAAAATCACCCCACGCTCCTCTTGTATGTTCACATATCCAGGAGAAGGTGGCCACTATTGCAATAGTTATAAGCATCGCAAAGGTGGCAGACTGCATAAGATTGGTTCAAACATACGATTTAAGTAGAGCGATTCTAAAATCTCATTTCGAACTTTCAGATAATTTGTTACGCGTATAGTTTGATGATGTGAAATGATCATTTAAATGCCATGGAAATAACTCAAATATATTCATATTATAAGTTGAGTGAGATTAGGAGTAAGTAAACCATATCTAAATTCATGTTTACAGCATTGCTATTATACTATAATCTTTCAAGCACCCAATAGTCGCAGCGCGACTCTTTGTCACGCGTTATCTCACTCATCCAATATTTTGGCGCGAGAAAAACGCGACATAACGTTGTCAAGTGACTGGGCCCACAGGACATTTACAGCATATGACCACTTAAACAAAACTTTATATAGGTACAGCGTAAAAGTATTTGTGAATATAGAATAGTAACAGTTTAAAAGATAAAACCTGTAACTGTTAAGAAAGTGCATCGTTCTTAGTTAATTAAAACAGCGGCCATAATATTACAGGTGAATATAGTGGTAATGGTTTTAATATTTTCATTTACTATTGCTATAGCAAATTGCCGCAGTGCTTATTTGAAAATGAAAATCAAGAACATTTTCTTCTTAAAAACTGATACGAAAATTAAATGGGAGTCATAAAAAGCAAGTACCCAGATACTTAGTAAGAAATATAAAGATAATTTCATCTGTCTTGTCTTAGCAACTCGACAATGCTATCCATTCCCATTAAGAGGAGTTTTAAAAGTAAAAGTAGTATTGAAAAAAAAATGATACAATGAGGAAAATTGATTGATTGTCATTATTTATTTATTTATTTATGCAATATACATCATGTACGAGCATCATGTATGAGACCACGGCCGTGAAAAAATATTTCAATCTTTCATAACTTGCAAACATTATTGTTAATCATGAAGGTGAAAGAAATATTTTCACCTGAACTTCTGACTTTTGGTTGTTCGTGGCAACTAGTATTCTGTGGTAACAAAGAATTTTCACTTAAGTTAGGCTTAGCACAAATAGTGTTTATTTTTATTCATGACAATACTGCCCATACCTTAATTTATATATCCGTACTTACTATCTATACATATAAATAAAAAGCAAATGACCCAAATATCATTGATAAGATATACGAAGCGTTAGAAATGACACATCAAAATGGCATCCCATAGAACGATGGAAGTATTAGATAGAAGTGCTGCCGTGTCACCGAGTGATGTTGCGTAGAAATAGCTGGTGCGACGTTTGGCACAACATCAAACCGCATCCAACGGGTGCTTTGTGAAAAAATATGACATCCCGAACGGGGTAAATAAACCATGGCGTGATATATCGCGGCATTAAAGAGACGAGTAGCTGGTACACACGGTCATCTTTAAAGCTCCCAAATCAGTCACTTTTATGGCACAAACATTTCCACGCAAAAACAAACCGTTGATATAAGACAGTCTTCTGCTGAAATTGAACGTGATCACAAAAGAAAATGCGTGGAAACTAGGTACCTGCTAGTATATTCAAGTTTTAGAAAAAACTTAAGTATGTTTAAAATTTCACCTTTTTAAACTCTGCAGATTTTCAGTGAGTCACACTCAGGACAATGTTGTATAGTCGATTTTAAGCAAGACCGATTTCATGTTTTTCAAAATGTCGAAATGTAAAAACTATTTTTATTGGATTATATTCAGCAGTGGACGTCGTGGGGCTGGTCATGATGATGATGATGAGAAGTATGAACACACTTATACTCTACACCCCCGAGAAGCTTTCAAAGTGCACAAGTGAAATCATGACAATATAATCTTTTTCTGTATTTCATATGACCGTGGGGTCTCGAAAACTTTTAGCTGTTGTAATATCTGGGTTATATTGATCCGTTTTTTTCTTGTTTATCATCATTCTTATGGATGAGACATGCGGCTATGTCTCATAAGGACGGCATTATACAAAAATAGACGTACCTACCTACTCGGTTTGCGGTAGCACGTCTCGAGTCTCACAACCGGACACTGATATGCGACAGTCCCAAAACATTGCCGACTGACCAACAAACACCACGAGAATGTCGAAAATTTCAAATTACGAGCACATAGTTCAGAACGTTCTCACATATCTACGAGAACATGTCGCGTTGTCAAACGCGCGGCTCCCTTTGAAGGATTCCAACAATTTACTCTGTGTGAGTACTGTTACGTAGAAATGTCTTGCACGTACGGGCGGTACAAGGGAAATATACTAAGATCTTGTCTTGAATCTTGCCATACTCTTCACAATGATCCGATTATTTGTTTTAACCCTACTTATAATAATACCTTTTCGATGATAAATTGAATTTGATTTGTTTTTCGCTGCCAGAGAGGGAGAGAAAGAGCCAAGAGACGCGTATCTACTGACTTGCTATAACATAGGCCTCCCCTTTTATCCTCCAGAAGGCAGAGGGAAAATAGTAACCACCATAGTATGAACCTAATGTTGATGGATTATGGTTTAAAACGAATGAAATATTTCGAGTGTTTATGCCCGTAATTTTCATAATAGCCGGCTGCAAGCGGCCGGGCAGCCACCTTTACCCACCTGACCGTCCGCATCCGTTCATCTTACGGGCCGACGTCACACGCACACGTCTGCTGTAGGCTTTTTGGCGTCAAATGTTACACGGGGCTGTTGTTTTTATAAACTGCTAAAGGAGGTTCAGAGAAGAGCCATATCCCCGAATTCACAAACGCCAATCAACGCTAAGCACGCGCTCACGCTCATGCTGTCCCGTAAAATGTCAATAGAACTGAAAGGGGCAGCATGAGCATGAGCACATGCTTACCGTTGATTTTCGTTTGTGAATTCGGGTGTTAAACATTTTAATAAACTGTTTGCCTAAAATAAATTAATAAAACAATGTTTTGATCAATTCAAAGATTTTTTTACCAAGTATTTTTTCCTCATTGAGCGTTATTCTGATTTTCCATTTTCGACAGGTTTAAAAAAACAACAGCTTGTTAATAAAATGAGTATTTAAAAATATGAAATTTAATGAATCTTACCTTTCTTCTACTCCGCGACGTAGTGGCCATTCCCTGAAAAATGAGAGAAACATGATATTAAGGGACAGCACATATGAATTTACAATAATGTTATGTTATGCATGGTAAATGGAAAACATTTAAGAAAGATCTAGACCTGGAGTAGGTAATTTATTTACATACATTGTGCTCATTTCTAATGGCTTTTATGACACTCATTGAAACATTTTCAATACTGCGAGTACCTACTTAACGAATAAATTATTTTCTCGTTATTACAGTGGCGGAAAGTCAGTAATCTCCTTGCTGCAATTGGTATCAATAGTCTATATATGTATGCTAACAGTTGTTATACTGAATAACACATAAGAAAATACTTAGTTAAACACTTTACAGTATGGGCGTATTGGGTGATTAAAACTTTGTCCTACAGTATTTAGGATTCTATTGGATTGAAGATCTTTTAGAATTGACTTAAAATCTAAATACCTTGTCATTAGTGAGTTAGTGAGTGAATGCGACATAACAAACTGTGATATTACATGCTTAGCACACTCAAAGGCAAAATAGGAACTTGTGGACGCAGAGCGCAGTGACTAACAGAACACGGTCAAATTGTTACAAAAATGCAGGGCGTAGGTCTCGCCTCTAGCGGCACGATACTGTCACAATGTTGATGGTCTACTCAGATGCTGCATTCATGAATTTCGCATAATGAGGTTGAAAAGTTGATATAAAACGAGACAATGTTGAAATGTTTTAGATATTTTGATGAAAATAGTAGCTTAGCATACCCATAAATCAAGATACATTCGAACTATGTAAGTCTATTTTTAACGATTCAAGATATTTTGATACGGTACAAGAGCAGACCTTTTTGGTCATTAATAAATTGTTCAAGTTTTTATACGATTGTAAAAATGTGTCCTACGAGACTACGACTACGACCCCTTGCTTGGCTAAGTCTCCACGGCTACGACCCTGAGCCTAAGGCTACGAGTCTACAGCTACGACCTTATGACTACGGCCCTTCGGCTACGACCCTTTCAAGTGGCCTGAGTTACCAGCTGTGCGGAAGTGGCATCGGGCCTGGCTCATCTAAGCCCCGCCCACTACCTCTCCATCATATCCATGTCTATACACAGAATCCTTCTTTTTTTACCAAACTATTAGATAAGATGGAGATAGTGTGAGAGCGTATGCACTAACCTAGGGGGGGAATTGGCAGTTTTCCAATACGAAGTGTGAGTTAAAATATTTCGAATGCTCAATATAAGCTTCAATTGCTTTTTGTGTAACATAAAGACATAACACACTGTAATAAAATCAGTTAGAAATTTGCCGCGGTTAATTAACGGACACTTAAAAAAAGTACAGCGACTGGCACATTGTTTAATTAAGTATAGACTAGTGATTGGTTCATTGGAACCAATCACCATTTCTTCCACTCCTTTTTTTAAGTTAGCACATAGAATAGGAACAGGAGATTGTTCCTGTTCCCATTATATGTGCTAACTTTAATGCATGGATGATAATTATGTGAAATGAAATAGACCCTACTGTGATTTCTTCGAAAAAAAGGAACGAAAACACGAAACAAGGTCAATAAATTTTCGAACTTACGATAAGCTAAGGACAGATATTTTTCTGGATTATTTAAATAGCAGTCTAGTTTTTAACCAACAGGTCCTTTGTAAGAGACAGTTTAAGCTGATACCCGGGTTAATATTGGAACTAAACTGGAATGATTGTTTAAGAAAATAAAGAATCAAGGGTTACCCATGTCATAAACATGATTAGCATGCACTTACGTAGTGTCTCAATACGCCGTCACGAAACGCTCGAAGCTTACGAGCCCACGACTGACAGCGGGAGTTCATTCCCACAGCGAGAGTTCCCGCAACCTGACCGTGTTCTTCATCCAGGACAAGTTCCCATCAGAAATAGCAGGAGCAGTGGCCGACTTTCACGATTATGTTATCTGCTATTTTTAATCGGCAAGCCGAGCAGTCTGATGCGTACTGTCCAGTTGCTACCTCGGCGGCGCACAGCAATGCCGACTCAACGAATTACTCATACAGTTTTACAAATACGCAAATATTTCTTTGTTATTATTGCCCACAAGCTTGGACTGTATTCAACTAACTAAACCAACGCATTTCAACGACAGCGCGCTCCAACATTGGCTGGCGACTATCCTAGATCGATATTATGAACTTCGTATTATGCCAATGTTTTGAATCAATCATTTAAATTAGTTGATATCTAAAGAACTGAACACTAGTTCTGCCCTTCAGGGTAAGTAATTGATTCGACATTCTATTATACGTTTAGTGCAACAAAGGAACAAGGGGAATAATCGCTGAAGTTACTTTAATTTATTCTACAAACACTTCTTACTCATACAACCAACTTTGTAACAAACGGCTCAAGTTTGAGTTGTATTAATAAAGTAGCTATTAAAACCGCAAGCAGCAACTTACGTTGATAATTTTTATATATTTTATAAAATACTGTTGCAGTTCATCTGTATTAATATTAATTTGATCATTTGGCCCAATAAAGCAATGAAACAACCAGTTTATCATTATAATATCTGTACATGAATACTTACCTACTATGTATGTGTATGCTCTATGCTACCCTACACCTTTTATATGAAAGTTTCCGTAGTTACTTTAAGTGTTTAGATTTTCCGTTCTATGTCAAGTGATCCAAGTGGAAGATTTAACGAGGAATCAACTAACCTTTTTTTTACTTTTATGAAAAAAAATCCTTATATTACTTGTAAATACCTCATTGACACAGCATGGCTAACATCTCCAGATCATTCAAAAAAAAGTGTACATTAAACTATTTAAAATAAACTTTGAATATAGTTTTCAAAGTTAAAATTTAAAAAAAAAAAAAAAAAAAAAATAATTTAATTTAAAATCTCGTGCTGTTAGACTTCTGGTAGTTAAGTTTTTAAATATGCTGGCTTTCTGCTACAGCCACAGAATACCTGCTAGTGAAGTTCTACAAACATTTCGTTGCCTGTGTTGATTGTATCTATCTACTACATCAGTGAATAAAGGGACTTATTAAATCTCTTTTAAAGAATAAAAGTTACCGGGATGGCAACATTTTTTTTAAGTTATTACTGCCAGCAAACACTTACTCATCTTAAAATGTTATTCACATTGAAATTGCCATTAACTGGAAGAACATGCTATCATTTATTTAATCTCATGCTTGTTTCGATTAGTTTATTGTTGGATCCATTCCTATGATTTTAGTTGACAAGTTAAACATTCAAATTAAGGCAAATAAGTATAACCTTGGAATGCCTTGATTCTTGAGTTTGGCAATTGGAGGGCAATGGCAACGTTGCGTGGCTCCAATCGATCCGGTCAACCCTTACTAGTGGCCCAACCTTGCACCCGTGCACACAACAAACTAACTACCCCCACCCACTCGTACAATCCTTAATGTACAGACTGCCAAAGGAGCCAAGACTCTCCTCTGTTTTTAAACTTATTTTTCAAAGGTAATGTTAAAAATTCAGAAGGATCCCTGAAGGCGTGTCCTGAATAAAATACCCAAGCAGGAAAATATTCAAGTTTCCTAGTTTTTTGCTCGTTTAAATATTTAAGAAACAGTGGTCTTCTTGACACTGGCTAAGAATTAATAACAGCTATCTCTAAGGTCTAGGCGTGTTACAAAAGTATTGTATTTTATTGACTTTAATGTTACTTATATTCATGTAGTTTATATGAATTGTTACTTAACACAAATACTTTTAGAAAAAAACTCAATCAAAACAGCGGGGTGTGCCTATATGTCACCGTATTATTGTAATCATCGTAAGGTCTATCATCATCATACTAATGATTGACTGTTTGTTTGAACGCGCTGACTCGGGAACTCCTGGTTCGAACTAAATAAATCACTTTGTGTTGAATAGTGCATTCATTGAGGGAGGAAGGCTATAAAACATCACTATATAACTAATAGGAGTGGAGGAGTTGTGATCCTTCCGCTCACCCCATTGGCCGGTAAAGCTGTGAAAGTGACACCTTGGACTAAAAGCTAATCAATACAAAAAAACAGGAGTTATATAAGTACCATTTGTCGGTTGGCCACGAATAGATTTTAAACTTTCCGAAATTAAAGCGTTTAATTTCAAACAAAATCAGATGATGCAGTTTCCAATTTACATTAAAAATGGATTGTAAAACGATGTACACCAGTATGATTATAAACATACTGACCTCACACACATTGTAAACTCACGGCGGATCTATTATAGTTGATGTTTATGAGATAGTTTTAGCTATGAATCAATCAAATCAGAAAAGAAAGCAAGCTTTTGATAATCGTCGTCAAGAAAACTTGCTAAAACAGTCATCGCAGCCTCCCAACAAGAAAAGTATCCGCTCTTTTCTATCGTTAGTTGGAATTCCTAAGTCCATAAAAAAAATTGTTGGTTGCAGACAGATTAGTGTTATCCGTCAGTTTTTGCAACACGTTTGAGTCCCAAGCGCAATATTAGTCCTCATTAACCAATCGCACAACACGCAAGGAACGTAATCGTCTATCTAACTAAACAATTGCCGCGCTGACTGTACCACGCTCTACGGCGAGACACGCGCGTCGCGTTGTCTAACTTGCGTGATTTGAACCGCACATTTTAACCTTTGCAAAGCTGGATTTTAGGTAAATAAACTTTTTCATGATACCTGGTGGTACTAGTACCTACCTGTGGATGGTTCGGTCTAGTCACCTCTGAGTTAAAATTACCAAGATCGCAAACAATGAGGATTCAAGATTGCAAATGCTCATTTGCATACTATGAAATATTCAAATTACTTTAAATTCAAATTAATTCAAAATACGAATATAATTAGTCTCTTTTTTGAAACTTACAACAGCAATGTTTCTCGCACAGTAAATAAAATCTATCTATCGAGCTATAAAGATAAACGCCATTCAAACTGCTGCTGACTGATCATATCACTAGAAATTAAGGTGACAGCTCTATTACAAGTAGTTACTGTGATAAGTAGGGTGGCATAATTTCAAATTATTTTTCAGAAACCAGGAATATCTAAGATTTTTAAAAGATAACGTCGTAGTCTCCTTATTTGGAATTATAGATAGGTACTTTAGTTTGGAGATTCGTGAGATCACATGACCTATCGTTTGGTAATCTACTTACCCCCTTATTCATAAAAACGAACGCAACGCTAACGCATTGTTTAAGCTATTGACGTGTTCTGTCACTTTCTCGCAAATGGCGGCAGCAACAAGAATGACAGTGACAAAGCGATACAATAGTTATCGTGTTCTATAACAGCTGTTTAAATTTTTATGAATAAGGGTGTAATCCTCAAAAGATTTATGAGTTCAAAAGCGAAAAGTAAATGATAACAATGACTATGTAATTTTTCTGCAATTTTTTATAGATAGCTCCGATAAATTTTATGATATATTGAATAAAGTTGATAATGATGATATTGCAATACTTTCAATAGAAACCACTTCTCCGACACGCTGCGCGCCAGTGGGTGAGCAACTAAGAATTTGAGATTCAGTATAGACTTGCAATATTTGGATCTTCATATTAATAATATGCTGTTGTTTTCAAAGACCTGCCCTGCCAGATTTTTGAAGGAAAGTTTAAATCAGACAAATAAAACAATTCGCTGAAATTTATTCATTGTTGGGCAATCTCCTTTAGCCATTCGAAATAGTAAAACCACTTAATTTGGACATAAGTACATAACAAAAATATTATGTCGCCATAAAATTGGTTTTTGGTCGTAGTGCACTAGATTGTAATGCTGTTAGGGCTGCAGTATCTATTTAATGATATACATATAGTGAAAAATCATATTCAGGAAAACTGTTTGTTGAATTGGGGTTCTTGGGAACAGAGTATTAAACCTATCTAGAAAAGGCAGTGTTTGATTCCATAATTATTGAATAATCAAGTCTAAACAATTAACAAGTATTGTCAATACGTTTTATTGGGTCTATTCGAATGAAATTATTGCCATTTCAATTTTATACAATTTTGAAACGAAGGGTGTTATTACTACGTAGGCGAGGGAATTTTTGTTATTACTCAAAGATGGCATAGCATGGTCGATCAATTATTTAAACTTTTAATTGAGGCGTATAGAATCAATTAGGTATAAGTGTATTCTGTCAAGTTCTGCGGTGGTGTTAGCTACATAAGTTTAGAAATAAATCGTTTTAACGTGACCGTTCGAGTCACGTGGACGAATCCTCATGACCATGGCATGTTAAGAAATTGCAGCCACGTGAATATCTACAAAAAACTCCACGAAGCATTTAAAAACACGATAAATGTGTTAAACATTAAGTACCTAACATAAAAATGTTTACATGCGAACGCATAAAACCACTTGAAATTGGCAGAATACCATCTATACTAGGATTTTTAATTGTAGTCAGTGAAATGACATTTTCAGTGTGGCAGGTTTTCAGTCCCAAATAAATAGTGATGTGGTAAATCGAGTTTTTACAATTAAAAGGTAGTCGACATTACAGCCTGACAAAAAAGTCGTAGTGAATGACCACGTCTCACTTCCATATGTCATTACTAGCAATACACACTGGTCAGACTTTCGTCTTGAGACATAGAGGTATTTCGGTAAACTGTATTTAGTAAATAGGTTTTCAGTTTCAAAATGTTTTGTTTCTGTATTATATTACTTACAGGTAAGAATTTCGTTTATTAACAGGTCATACAACTGGAAAAGTTTGAGAGGATACAACAGTAGAATAAAACGTATATAATTACTTGTATTTTCCTGACTTTCAAGTGTTAATTGCCCTGAACCTCTTTGAACATTTTTTTCCCAGCTATGGTTATAATTTTTTTGGTGAGAAGTTTTAATATGGAGGTAGGGTCCATATTTCTTAAATCGTATTATTTAATTCGTTGTGTACCTATTAAATATTTACAATTTAAAAAAGGTTTTGATACCTAATAAAATAAAGCATGACTAAATGTCTAAGTCTAGTGATTGCCGAACGTCACTATTGTAGCGGGTCACCCTTTCTTGTATCAGTCACTGTTGAAGTTGTCATTTCGCTGACTACAATTATTAATCGTACTATACAGTAAAGACTACAGGCTATTTGAACAAAAGTAGGATATTGTTTCGACAACTAGACGCCATGTTTTACATGGTCTGACGAGTTTTTCAAACAAGCAACTGTGTCCAATGACAACTTCCTGCGTGGGAATCTTTTGGTCATTAACAATTAAGTGTGCCGACGGCAGGACACCACAACGCAACCTAAAAACACGTCAGAACGCAGAAGTGTGCTTCACTGTTACACTAAATGAAATGACACATGTAACATTAAATGTAAACTAACGGTTTTTTGCCAAATCTGGTAGCCTAAAGTATACTACAGGTGCCGTCAGGGACGGAACACTGAGAAGCCCACACTCCCGAGCGAATGTGCCGTTCGTTATTCAGGGTGCTTGGGTTTTCAATCAGATAATGACACTGAGATGTTCCTGTTACAAATTGTACTCGCGACATATTTATTTTTCATTACTCATACTCTGAAAGTAGGTCATTACTGACCTGAGAAGCGGGCTGAAAGTAATACTTTTCATCTCTAGGGAGAATCACTTTCAACTGACAGCTGCCAAATTATTAAAAAAAAAACTTAGTTATTTTTCACATATCTATTGAACCATGGTCCAACTTTCTATACAGCCACGATGTAAAATTGAAATAACCCAAAGTTAAGTATTGATTAGAGAATATATATTTTCTAAATAACTTTATTATAATTCAGTTTCAACAATTTCATTAAAATAACTTAGCTTTGAGCAAAATATTTACCGTTTTTTCCAATGATGAAAATAAAAAATAATGGCTGAATAGTGGGCCCGCCACAAAAAAAAAAAACAAACAAAATAGGCGGGATAGCGCCAATTCGATCTTCATTTATTTTTCTATCTTTTTCTTTGGCTAATTCATGTTTTTATTTTTACTTTCCTTGTATTCGTAATGAAAAGCACAGTGTTTACCTCGGGTGAAAGACTTATTTAGTCCCTCGAACTATTGGCGCCCTCACTTCGTTCCGGGCGCCAAACCCCGTCTCGGGACTAAATAAGTTACTTTCACCCCTAGGATAACAATGTACTATTTCATTACTCATACTCTGAAAGTAGGTCATTACTGACCTGAGAAGCGGGCTGAAAGTAATACTTTTCATCCCTAGGGAGAATCACTTTCAACTGACAGCTGTCAAATTATTAAGAAAAAAACTAGTTCTTTTTCACATATCTATTGAACCATGTTCCAACTTTCTATACAGCCAGGATGTTAAATTGAAATACAGCCTGGCAAAAAAGTCGTGAAATTAATGAGGTCGCCACTTTTGTTAATGTGGTCACCCCATATACTACGACACAAACAGTTTTGATAGTTTACTAATTCAACTTTTTTTAGAGAGAGAATGGCTATCTCGTTGTCCTTATACAATCTCCCCACTACCTATTCGCCTGACGCAATCATCGCGCGAACCACAGTTAGGACACTCCTTTATCATCAATGAGTTTGATCTCGCGTTCGCACGTACTAAGGTAAGGTGGCAGAAATGGAAAGGCAATGGCACCAAACAGTTGATTCCCATTACAAACAAACACATTGTCAGGACGGTTTCCTACTACCAAGTAAAGAAATGTAAGAAGATACTAGCAAAATTTTATTAATGTATTATATTATTAGAGTGTAGAAAAATGTTGTCTAAATATTCTAAACTAGAAAAATCTTCATCTATGGCTTGGCTCAACCCTTCTCCAAAATTCTAAGCTTTACTTCGTTACGATGAGTCGCTCATACTAATAATATACTCTTGCAGGTTTATGATTACTACTGGATTTGCGCATTTAAAGTTTGTAATCGTTGTTAATAATACTTTTCTATTTTAATGACGTGTTATCATAATTTGTTACTTTCTTCGGGAGATAGGTATATTCTCAAAAGCTGGATCAGACGCTGCCTTGAAAATTGAAATTAAAACCTAAAATCAATTTAAAAAAAGTATCAATTAGCAAAAATGTGCCAACTTCCCAATTTTCTTTTTTTAAACACAGTATTACCAGTGATAATATTTTTAGTTCCATTTCAGGACTTTTTTGCCAAGCTATAACTTAAAGTTAACTATTGATTAGAGAATATATATTTTTTAAATAACTTCATTATAATTTAGTTTTCGTTACAATTTCTTAAAATAATTTAGCTTTGAACAAAATATTTACCATTTATGGAATGATGAAAATAAAAAATAATGGCTGAATAGCGGGCTGGCCACAGAAAAAAAACAAACAAAATAGGTGGGAAAGCGGCAATTCGATCTTCATTTTTTTTCTCATTTGTTCTTTAGCTAATTCATGTTTTTATTTTTACTTTCCTCGTATTCGTAATGAAAAGCACAGTGTTTACCTCGGGTGAAAGACTTATTTAGTCCCTCGAACTATTGGCGCCCTCACTTTGTTCCGGGCGCCAAACCCCGTCTCAGGACTAAATAAGTTACTTTCACCCCTAAGGTAACAATGTACTATAGTCTTCATACTTCCAGTTGCAGTCGTATTCCCCAGGCGACGACGCCTTCAAATAAAAAGGAATTGTGCTTCACAAAAGAAAATAATATCGTATTACTTACTAACAGAACCTCACAATGTTTGACATAGCGGATTGGAAAACTCTTGCATCCCTGGGGGCCAACTGCCATTAGACCAAGTACACAAAAGTACACGATTCATTAGCTTTTAAACATTATAGTGAGTACCAATGATAATAGGTAGTAATAATTTAATAGTTGAAAAAGCAATTCAGTCAACAATTAATAATAACTGAATGTTTTGTAAGCGTGACTCTGAATCTCCCTTATATAGTTTGTATGTTTTTATTAGGTTCTTTTAGCGTTATTTGAAACGTCCAATTTAGTAATAGGTAGGGCCGTGGGACTGATTTATTTTTGTTTAAAACTTGATTTAAAGTAGCATAACTGTAATATGGGACAGCAAATGTAATATTCATTCTATTATAATAGGCTCTTAAGATTTTAACCATACGAAAGACAACAATAACATGCTTGTTTAACTACCTAGTTGAGATTTAAATCTCGGTGGTTAAAACTATGATCCTTTTCTTGAAATCAGTCGACAATTCATTGTACGTGGTGTAAGTTATTATTATAATGACACGAACAGAAGATGTCAGGCGCCGTCTGCTGATGACAGATAGATGGACCGGTGAAAATTGCCAATTAGCGTCCTGACACAATAACTAACTGCTAAAAGTTAGTCCTACAAACAGAATTGTGAAGGTTCATTCTTCAGAACTAAATTACCGCTACACAAAGGTCCACTTCAACAAAGCACAATTAACACTTCACATTGTTTTTATGACATTATCCGAGCGACGACATCGGATGTACTCACTTAAATTCACGGAAGGAGTAATCAGTGATTACCTATCTGACGTAAACATGCCAATTACAGCCCACGTGGGGTACTCATCAAGCAGCACAAAACACACCAAACAATTTGTTGAACTGAATTTCGCAGACATATTTACGTGGCGGTATTTTCACAAGCGTTGAAACTTGAACGAGTTGTAGTATGGCAAGTAAAAGTACCTAGGAGTGTGCGAAGTGTCCGAGTGGAGTACTGATAGCGCGGATGCAGATGGGGCTGCAGACGAGAGTCGTGTGCGGAACAGTCGCGAGGCGGTGCAGCGAGAGGTCGCGGGCAGGTGCCGTGGTGGCCGGCGTGCAGAGGCGACGGGAGTGCGGTGTCGCGAGGCCTTTGCGCGACGCGCGTCGAGCTGCTGTTTAATGCGCGGGTATTTCGGTATATCACAGCCATCGGACAAATTGCGACCGTGCGACCCGGCCTCAACGAGCACTCTAATAATAAACTTGTTTATATTTTTTATTCCCACAGTGACTTTTTATTCCTATTCCACGTTACCCACGGCACGACTACGAGTCCTCGTTCGGCGACCTCGAGGGCCACGTGCGCCTCTAAATAGCGGCGGCGACACGACAGAAAATTTTATCATCGATTAATGGGAATTTATCGGGAGTGGATTGTGTGGTTCGGCGCCAAAATTTCAGCTGGCATTATGAAGTATTTATCGCGTAGGTGTGGAGCGGCGTGTGCGACGTGGACGGCGCGGCGTGGGGCGGTACGTACCGTGATCGTGTCGGAGATGGCGCTACAGAAGGCGCCGAAGCCGGTCTGGTGCGGGTGCGGCTGGTGCGGCGAGGAGGGCGGCGGGCTGGCCGGCGGGGAGCCGCTGGCGCGGTCCATGGCGGCGTGTGTGCCCGGCGGAGGCGGTCGGCGGAGCACTGGCGCCGCGCGTGAGCCGAGCGCCGACCGTTACATAAACTCGCTGCTCTGCTTGTCCGCTGCCCGCTCGCGCTCCCACCTGTCTGTTGTCGCTTCGTTCTGGCATCACATGCAACCCACAACAATAACACTAAATAATTATAGACACCCTATTTTAAGCGCACTCAACGCTTAGATGAGACTAATTTGTAGCACTTTGTCTTAAATAGCGTATGATTGTTATGAAGCGGGCACTCAACAGTGAACGATTTGTATTTTGTATGCTGCTCTTTAGAGCTGAAGTTCTGTTTAACAACTTGATATAAGGAATGTTTATTTTTGAAAAACATATTTACCAAACCTTACTACTCAAGCTTTTTGTTAATTTCACATGAAGCAGATTTATGGCAGCATTTACAGCGTTTGGTTCAATCTACAAGCTAGGTATATCTTAGTTCCCTGTACGTACAAAACACGAGGGAGATTATTTCTAGGAAAAATCTGTAGTGGACAAAATATTTAGGTCGCACTATTCCAGCAAGTTAGCTTCGAGTAGTTAGACAGTAACTTGCACTTATTGAACAAACACGTGTAAGCAATACATACAGGGTATGCCTGTTTAGAAAAGAAGTATGTAATGACATTATAAACATAAGCCTTTCAGCTTCAAGAATTGTTTAAAAGGGTGTAAATGAGTTAGTTAAGAAGTTTGTGGAAGAGTTTTCGTGATAAGAAAAAGGGTTTAAACAGACTACCGAATAGGTATCAAAATACTTCCAACGAGTAAATCTTGATAGTAACACTATCTCGTAAGATTAATTAACATAACAGAGTCGCGCCGAGATTTGATACATATCAACTTAGATTAAATAACTACGTAGGTCTTCCTCATGTCATAAATACTTCCATAATTATGATTAAATCGTAGCTCATGAATGTACGGACTTGTGTATTTTCCAGTTTCACATGCAAACTACTAGGAAGACGTTTTCAAGAGACTATACAGCTTTGCCTACTGGGCTTATGTATCTATTTATAAAAGCTGGGCTAGTACTTAGAACTCAATTACCTACTAACAGCTAAGTTAAGGGCTGGTCGACGTGGGCGGATACGCTGACACATAAGTAGGAATTATTTTCGAAGCAGATTAGAGAGAGACGCTACATCTCTCAAAGTTAAGAACCCCGCACAAGAATAGTCTCTTTTAGGTCAGAAATCTAGTGCAACGCGCTTTTTTTTAAATTATCGCTGATTGAACAAAATGTAACATGGGGCATATCGTTTATTTTTCCAGGTTTTAATATTTCTTATACTAGGATTTTTAATTGTAGTCAGTGAAATGACATTTTCAGTGTGGCTGGTTTTCAGTCCCAAATAAATAGTGATGTGGTAAATCGAGTTTTTACAATTAAAAGTTAGTCGACATTACAGCCTGGCAAAAAAGTCGTAGTGAATGACCACGTCTCACTTCCATATGTCATTACTGGTAACACACACTGGTCAGACTTTCATCTTGAGACATAGAGGTATTTCGGTAAACTGTATTTAGTAAATAGGTTTCCAGTTTCAAAATGTTTTGTTTCTGTATTATATAATTTACTAATTATTATTATATGAATTAATCAAAATAGTAAAATTACAAAAATCAAATTACGAACGCTATGCTGTGGAAGAGTTGGCCGCTGAATACGGTGTCACAATCCTGCGTCTCCCACCTTTTCACTGTGAGCTCAACCCAATAGAGTTAGTTTGGGCTCAAGCAAAGGGGTACGTTGCCAGGAACAATAAAACTTTGAAGAAGGCCTGAAAGAGGTGACGCCTGATAATTGGAGACAGTGCATACACCATGCCATAAAAGTCGAAGACAAAATGTGTCACTCACATTATAGACCAATATGTCCGATTCCGATTCTGAATATACCGATTCAGAATCGGAGTCGGAATCAATAGCAACCGTAACGAATAAAAACGTATATAATTACTTGTATTTTCCTGACTTTCAAGTGTTGATTCCCCTGAACCTCTTTAAACATTTTTTTCCCATCTATGGTTATAATTTCTTAGTGAGAAGTTTTAATATGGAGGGTTCATATTTCATAAATCGTATTATTTAATTCGTTGTGAACCTATTAAATATTTACAATTTAAAAAAGGCTTTGATACCTAGTAAAATAAAGCATGACTAAATGTCTGTCTACTGATTGCCGAACGTCACTATTGTAGCGGGTCACCCTTTTTTGTATCAGTCACTGTTGAAGTTGTCATTTTGCTGACTACAATTATTAATCGTACTATAATTACAACAATCTGAACATTTTGGATTAAACTAGTTCACGTTCAAAGCGCAGGCCCTCCCAATAACCCGCCCATGAGTTCTCGCCTTGTAGTGGCGGGGGCTTAGTACCGGTGGTAGGGTGCACCGCCGGGAAGCCAGGAGAACTCAGGCGTGGCAGTGAGGTGGACTTGCCACCCACCTGCTGCGGCCCATATGAACAAGGTGTGGTTAGCGCCCTGAGGTCTGTGGTGGGGCACAATCGGTTGGTGGGGGTCAGTGATCCGTGGCTAATCCCCATGTGCGTCGCGGCCCGGTGGGCCGTACCGCCGAATGCAGCAGCGGAGCCTTTGCCTTAAGGTGGCTCGTGGTTGCGGGCCCAGTAGAATCTGCGTACGGTGGGAGCCAACGGGGCTTCCTCCAACTAAGGAGTTAGGGGCTGGTACTGACGGCGGTGCAGTGTGGTAAAACTATAGGTTGGATCGACCTATAGTTTAACCGCCAAAGTGGCACGGTTGAGTGCCGTAGGGTTTTGGTTTTAGTCGGTAAGAGTCCGACATAACCTCCCCCCTCCCCCCGGGAAGCGAGGCATTCATGAGGATTTCCAAACGAAAATCTAGTCCTTTTGGCCCCAACAGCCATAAGTCAACTATTCGCGGGGGAATTCCCTTACGTGCACGCAACAAGTGTAAAAACAAATGGACAAAAAAAACTGTTTTCTTCAGCGCATTCATCCCATTCACTTTAACAGAATAACAAGAATACACAAGGTGGATTTAGTGCTGAATGTTTGAATCTAGCTCCCAACTACCTACCCAAAGAGTCAAGGGGAAAAATTACATTAGGTAAATAATGTCGAGCAGCCGGCATGCGAAAGACGCAGGTCGCTGGTTCGAGTCCCGCCTGAAACCTAGACCGAATGTTTTTTTTCTGGTAGGTAGGGTAAAGTCGCCAGTAGTCAGCCAGGCACCTAAGGTCAGCCTTTTCGGTCTTTTATACGCCACGAATAGCGCAATATTTTAAAACGACCAATAACATGGTGGTTAAATCATTCCTTGACTCTTTATTGGTCGAAAAAGCTCGTGACTGGTGCGCGCTGCAGTCACCACAGAGAAAGAAACACGTTCATAGCAGTGCCAACGACGGATAGACCGTATTGTTCGATGTCCGCCATTTTTTGTCTAACTTTTCGTCGCGTGGTTATTAGCGATCAGCTGCTATAATTGCAATTTTTACTGAAGTATTTTTGTTAGCTTATCTTATTGAATGTAATAAGAGCATATTTTCGTTCGATAACTGTTGTTTATCCCAAGAGAACACAGTTTTTGAGACGGCTGACTATTGGGTACAGGATTTTCGCTAGAAACGCCAGTACTCAGCCGGGGGTGGCTGACTTCTGGATTTGAGTTGTTTTTTTGTTTTTGAGTGATATGTACACCATTCGATCCGTTATTTTTAAACAAATTATTTAAAGCCTGGTCGTAGAACTAAAATATGAAGAAAACCCAGTAGTCAGCCGCTATAATGAACAGAGGTGCTGACGTCAGCCATTACAAAACCGTTGAAAAATGGATCTTATGTCAGCGGCATAAGGTGCCACTATGTAAAAGTTGATGTACGCGCCTCTGTACTACTTTTGATGCGGCTGACTTCTGGGGTTTAGGGGTTTTGTAACCTAAGCTCTAGAGCTCAGCCCCCTGTTTTAGTTTTTTAAGGTCAGTAATTGTGGCGGTTTGATTACTCAAATTACTAGCAGTGTTTTATTTACAAAAAAAATGACTCGAGGGGCCTCTCAAGTATAAAGATGAAAACCCTGACGATAGCGGGCGGTGCGATGGTAGAAAGAAGGAGAAATAATGACATGGGCATCACATCAAATAGGGCTTCCGGAAAAACCCGTTGTACAAGCGGTAGAAGAAGCAGAGAGAGAAGAAGTTCCTCCTCAACCCTCCCAAGTCAACAAGCAACAAATTTTATTAATTTCACCGCTTTTTTAGAGTTTTAGAACCTAATTAAAAGCAGCCAACGTAACGGCTGAGTACTGGGGAGCCAAAGGCTGACTTGAGGTTCCTTGTGGCTGACTACTGGGGAAAAGTGCCATTATTTGTTATTTCGTAATTATCTCAGAGTTCGAGTAATTATGTTGTGTTGTACCTGAAGATCATCAAAGTTAAATAAATGATTGATGACATAAAACATCATTTCACTCAATTAGTAATTTCCTTATGAAATGAGAGCAGTGCAAACTCAGAACTTTCGTTAAAAGGCTGACTACTGGGGACTTTACCCTATTTCCATCTTAAACAAAGATTCAGCATTGATAATGCTGATTAACAGAAAATATTAAGTATACTATACTGTATGTAATTATTTATTTAATTTTCAGCCTATGCTGTCCCACTGCAGGGCAAAGGCCTCCCCTCCCATCTTCCACTCCTTGCGGTTCAGAGCTACTTTCGGCCAGTCACTGAGATAATGGTCGAGCTCATCCCGCCATCTCTTTCTGGGCCTGCCGCGCTGACGCTTTCCGTTTCTGGGAACCCAATTGGTCATTACACGTACAATATTAATAAAAGGTTTTTTTACGAATTTGTGCTCGCGTAGTACCTTAATCAAATCAATCGGGTACTAAGTCCGCCATTTGTCCCATTTAGTTATTACGCAATAAAGAATGAATAAATCAATAGATATCCAGGGCACCCACGTGTAAATGGCGAATTGGCAATACGATATTGAATAAAAAAAAAGTACTTACGTCTTACACGCTCTTTAGAAATGCCAGCACTGAAAACATCTGTTTACACATTGTCGTCACGACTTTCCCGACATATCGGTATGTATGCAATAAAATTATTCACTATTAATAAAGCTGTTGCAGATAACAGCACATAAAATGTCTAATTTTCTTTTAACTAGAGCATCGTTTGTTGTTGTTTTATTCATGTGTTTGAATGTAACGTACAGTGGGAGGATTAAGAGGATTGTGAGAGGAACGCCGGTCACGTGCGGTAGATATCTGTGATATCATGTGTGTGCTTTTCAAAACCCTAATAATGCAAGGTAGTGTTAACTAGGTATAGGCATGCTATCAGAAATTATTATGTTTGGTCTTGGCACGTCTTGGGTCGCCGTGTCATTTAACGGAGTAGGGCCAGGAAGAGATCACTCTTACATCTTGATAAATCAGTATATACCTTAGCGTCGTTATTTAGCGTCTCTCTGTGTCGTAACGACCCGTGGATTTTATAAGTCACCAATTAGTTTTATCAAATCTGCTTAACATATAGCAGATTAGCTAGAAAGCTAGAAAATACTAGTAGCAACACCTAGTAGGTATTTTCCTTAAAAAAATAAGCGCTTTTAACATCGAATTGATCTCAAAGTTTACTTTGGTTTGTAAGTTGCGATTGTGGCATTATTAATTGTGTCAGAATCTCCTTATCCATTCTCCTTTTCATAGTTGACTTTAAATGAGAATAGTAGGTATGTATCTACACGAGTTCTTAATATTGTGGTGGGTGGTGGTATTTTATTCCAGCACTTCGCCTCATCGTTGGATATGTATTTATATCTTATCTACCAGCCAACCATTGGGCGAGACAGATATGTTGTGTGTGAAGGTATTTTAGGCACTTTAAGAATCATCAGACCTTAACTGACAAAACAGGTGATCAAGTGCGAGTCGCCTCGCTCCGCAACTCCACCACCGAGCAGCACCTCTGTGGCGCCACTATCATCACGCCAGACCACGCTTTGACAGCCGCTCACTGCGTCCAGCACCCAGCAGACCAGTACTACCTGCAGCTTAACAACTACTGTGGAGACCAGCCCTACCCAAGGGCACTTGTTTTGGGCATCATCCCGCATGAGAATTATGATAAGTAAGGACGCAATATATTATATTAATATATATGTATGTTAGTTTTTAAGGTTTTCTTTTTCTTCTTTGCGTGTCGATGGTAATACTTTATATTTGATGAGATTGCCAGTATACCGCCACTTTTATAGCGTCTTCATTGGCTCTTATCAAGTCATCCCGTCTGCAGGTGGTCGGGTACATCGGGCATAATGTAGGTGGCACATAGTTTGGGGGGAGGTACCACATTCATAATATGAGCCGATTATGTTTTTAAGATATATAAATTGTAATATGTAGCCTGAAATAAATAAATTATTATTATTATGATCAACACCCTGTAGCGTCATCCATCATTCATAATAGCAGGCCGGAGACTACGATTTGCTGCCCACTCAAGCGGCACCTGGCAAATAATAAACCATACTCTCTGCAGAATAACCACATTTGTAACGGGATAGACTAATGAAAAAGTCATACTCGTAGGTATAGCAAGATTGACAGGCGACTAGCAATCGAGGCAACATTGCGAGTTGGAGAATAGGTACCTACTCTTATACCGTCGAATTCACAAACGACAATCAGAGTTGAGCACGCCATCAAACTCATGCCATCCAGTATAGTGTGTTTATAACTGAAAGAGACGGCTTGACATTGAAAGCGCGCTCAACCTTGATTGACGTTTGTGAATTCCATGGTTAATTATTTTATTAATTTATTATCACCAGAAACCTCTACTTATCGGAATGCGAGCAGAATCCTCTTAATTCTCAAAAAGTTTCAGTAACAATTCGAAGAGCTAAGTGGGACCCAGATCTCGAGACTCAGGTAGGTAGTTACTGGGTGAGGGCAATCGGACTCAAGGGTGAAAAAAAAGCAGCCTTATAGCCTATATAGCCGTGATTCGAGATAAGCTGAATGGTACCCAACCGACAGGAAACAGCCCAAGAGAGTTGTTAGAAAAGCGATTGCTGGGTCATTCCTAGAGTTATCGATCTATCAACATTGCAATTCTGTATTTTTTTTCCCGACTGCGCCAGAAGGAAAGTTATGTTATGAGTCTATCTATCTACCACGTTCTTTTCGTTTTTTTTAAAATCTCATACGGTTCATCTGATTAGTTTATTTTTGCTCGTCAGTGCTAACAAACCGATTATCTAGGCAGATAGTGTTTTCCGAAGCATGCTTTTATCGGAAAAGGTTATCAGTTACGATATGTATCTATTTCGTGTCCTGTGTCTAGACTAGCGACATTATATTAAACGGAAGTAGATAATTATTATGAATCAAAGCAGGGCTGTCCAATGTTTTCCTGCGCGGTGCGCAAAATGTTATACCTACCTATTTAAAAAAAAACGGTGTTAAACGCGGACGTGTCCGCGGCAGGTCAGTCTTCCGATGAATGAACTCGAATCTTACAACGAGCGGACTCTACGAAGACGATAGATATGACTAGATTGTAGACCCGTGTAGCGCAGTGGTTAAGAGTGCTGGTTGAGACGCAAAGGGGCCTGTGCTCTATTACCGCACTAGCACAAATGTTCCTTGATGAAACAGGTAAGTGTGGGCATTAGTGGTACCTACTTACGATCGTTGTTTATGGTTTCTTAACAAAGGGAAAAACATTTCCTTAGGATGTACCTATGTCCATATTTATTTAAGTGGATGCAACCATAAACTATTGTAGCAGTAAGTAGGTAATTTAATTATTAATGAAGTAAGTACGTGTAACTGTATGATTTCAGGTTCACGAGGGCACACGACCTGGCTGTTCTACAGATAGTACTGGAGTTAGATGACGACGCGTTTAGCGAATCCGTGCTGCCGATCTCTTCGTTCGGCTTATCGAGTAACGTACCTTTCCTATTTATCAGTATAGTTTCTTGTATTGATCATATAGGTGAGAAGTTGTTGTCCCTGTCCTATCTGTTACTAGATTTTCAGCGAACAGAGAGGCATTGTTGATGTTTTTAGCAGTCCAGCGTTTTTTGAGACTTTTTTGGACACTCTGTCTTATTCTTGTAAGAAATTTTCATTAGGGACTTTGTGGGTAGTTACTATACATAAAAACAGAAATATATTAATCAATAGTTCTTATTGTTCAGTTAAGTGTGTGTGTGTAAGTAAGATGTCCAGTTCATTAACCTGAGCTATCTATAACAGGTGATTGCAAGATATACGGGTATGGAACCACGGACCCCTCGTCACCTAGAGCTTTTTCGGATACGCTGCTGGTAGGCAAGGTGGAGACAGTATCGTTGGACGACTGCATCCAACGCCTGGGACCGTTCGTAGCTCCTGACTATGACCACGGAATGATGTGTGCGCTGGGGGAGACAGCGGACGCCTGCCAGGTTTGTGTCACATCTGCTTTTAGACTAGTGGAAATAATGTTGTTCTGATTGATTGTAGATTTGACGGAAATTGATGTTTTTTGCAAAGTAAGCAAAACGCAGTTACGCACAAACAGAACAGACCTCAAGTTCTGGCAAATAAATCAAGAGCTGTAGTTGTAATAAACCCCATTAGGCCCAATTTGACGGTGCTATTAAAATTTCAGGGAGATTCTGGTGGTCCACTTATTTGTGCCAACTCCCTGGTGCAAGGGATCAGCAGCTACGGGCTGAGCTGCGGCGTGCGAGGCCTGCCCGGGGTCTACACAAGCATAGGCGCCCACCTCTCCTGGATCAATGACGTCATTACCAAAAAACTCCACGAATAAAACAACTCCATGTACCCATTAAATTCTTTAATTCACAACGGTATTATCCAATACAACCATAGAAGCTTACAACAAAGCGTAACATAGGTAATAGGTATAATGGAACTAACACCCAGTTTCAATAAAGGAAACAGTATTTTTGCCGTGCTTTCAGATAGAAAAAACCCATTCAGCTTTGGAAGGTTTGTCTACATAATAGTATCTATAAATTAATGGAATGACAGTGAAATGAAGTATCCTACTTTACTAATGGTTACGGCTAATTTTGAAGAAAAATTAAGTACAGAAATCCACTGACAATAATAAAAATGTAATATCAATTAGATAGGTACTTATATTAAGGTTTGTACACTGATTATTTAAGCTTTCCAAAGTACCTTAGTACAGTCAACGATTTATCAGGCTACAGATTACCGTTTTTTATCTCGCTCTTGCCAAATGACAATCCCTCGGAGAAGAGCAAGGAGGTATGGCGGGAATAGATAACCTGTCATCCCGTTGACCGTACATTTGATACTTACAACAAGTAGGTATGGTTGAATAGTTCGATCATATAATACAACATTTAATTTATTGTAACTATAACATTTAATTTACTCTTATTGTTTACTTTTACAATTTAAAAAAGCTTTTTCACAAATGTACCATGTTTCTTTACACTTTTCCAACTTAGATTACTTGAACATTCTGGATCAGTACATCATGAGGCGTAAGCCATTTTTATTGCATTTGTTTTAAATAGTTTCTTATAATGTGTTGTATATCAGAATATTATAAAAATAATTCAAGGTAGGTTCATACTCCATGCAATGCATTATCAATTTACCTATTTTATTTGACTAGTCAAACTTTGTTCCTAGTTTTATACCCGCCTCTACATTAAACGTAGCCTCTATAACTAAATTAGGACAGACACATAATTCAACTAAACAATCATTAGTTTAGATTAACTAAAAAAACCTCTAGTCAACTATTGAGAAGACAGTATCACTTATTTATGTACCTTTGGTCATCTGGTGTATTCGAGTAGAACTTTTATATTCAATTATTTCTTAATATATAACTTCCAACAATATCGTATAAAGGCCATCGAGAATTAGATATAACACTTAAATATTTTATACAGGGTAAGTTTTTCAAGTGGATGTGGTAGGCCAAATCCGAAACTATGAGGAATATCGAAAAACGCTGAAATGAGTCTCGAGGCCGATTTTGACTTAAACTGTGTATACTCAGATTTTAAAACAAAGCTTTTTACTTAGCCGGGAACCTTACCTGTTGGTTTTGAAATAACCTTCCACGCCCACTTGAAAAACTCACCCTGTATATTCGTCCTAAAACTGGACAGAAGGAAAAGTGGCATCAGCTGTGCCTACCTTAGAATGTTCCTACACACGTTAGTACTACAACGCACACATCTCACTACATATAAATCTCTAACACATTACACCTGATTAACATAATAATATCTTAGTTAAATATACCCATATATTTTGGGGCACATAGATCTACATCTGATAGTATTCATAGATTGCACTATAACATTTACATGAGTAATAAAAATAACTGTTTTTATAAACAAGTTTCAAAATATAGGAATAGGTATTCATGGTAAATCAGCACGAAAATGTTGTTCAATATCTAACATGTAAGACGAATATACCGCCAAAATTGAACTAGCAAATACATTAAGTCTACTACTACGAAGCAGTTAAGGGTTTGGATGACATGATATGAAAGAAGGCATTGCAAGCCAATATCATGGCCACAAGCTAAACCCTGTATTGCGTCAGATGAGATCAAAGTCTATTTTTGGGAGTTGTTTATGACCAATTGAACCATGTCCTTGTCTCGGAAGATGGAGTGGATCCAGGACTCTTCGGCGATTTCGGAGTATTCGGCTTTGAAGATTCAGACTTCTTATCTTCCTCCTTCTCTGCATCTGCATTGCTAATTGCGGCATTAAGCTGAAATATGAAATGTAAGTATAAAACAGTATCTATAACAGAAAAATCGATAAATTACAGTAAACTTAGATTTGACTTTACTTTATAAATTACAATAAAATCTATATAAAAGACAGTGTGTAAAATAATTACTAATTTTTAGAATCATTTTATTATAATCTTGAGACATACCTTTATATTCGTCTTAGCCTGCATTTCTCGCTCATATTCTCTCACATCCTCAATGGTCATGTTATACCAGTCATCCATCCAAGCGAATGCCTGACGATGGCCAAGGAGCAAAATTTCTCTAATTGCCTGCAAATTTAATTAAAATAAGTAGATGAATAAATTAGTGTAGGGGAGAAAATAAATGTTGTATTTCAAAGTTTTAAATAGACCAAGAAAAGCTTTGCTTAACAAATACTTACAGCTTGAACATATTCCTCTACTTTAGTCTGGAGGCCCCACACTTCAAACTTGACGTTCACAGATTTATAACAGCACATTATTGGCTGTTGGGAATCTCTCCACCCCTCAACAAGGGGTCCACGACCAGTTTTATCAGACTTAAAGAATTTGGGATCTTCTGCCTCCTTGTAGTGATGAGGTTTAATCTCATCATATGCAATGTCGAGAAAATCCACTTCCCTTTGCTCTAGTTCTTCTGCAGTCATACCAAGACACTGGAGTGAAAAATAAAACAAATTACGTATGGCAGAAGCTGCACAAACATACTTACCTATTTTTAATAGATAACATCTAGGCTAAAACAAACATAAATGGTTGTGGTGAGCAGGGATTGAAAAAGACTTTTGTTGCTCCAGGCAGTACCTCTATCAATTGTGCAGTGGGCCAGCCAAATATTTTAGCTTAACCCTTGAATTGTGATAGATAAAAAACCGGAACATATTTCTCTATCTAAAATAAATAGACTCACTTACATTATCAGTAGTCCCACTGTTATCTTCATATCTTGTTTGTATTGATATAGAGAACTTGGGAATGAAGGAGCACTGCAATTTTATAAAAGTTTTATTTTAAGCCAAACCACTCAAGAGTCACACATTCTGTCAAAAATATTCTATTACTCAACTTACCGTGTATTCTATTGATCATTGTTGGTGATATGAAAGAAAAAAGAAAATTTTAGAAAAACCAAAAGAATTTAACACAATTATTTAGAAGGCAGCAAAAAACATAGCATATGTAGCGAGTATTTTTACCTGTGATTGTATAAGGATAGTAATTCCATGCTTTTTCAATTATGTAAAATATTTTTGGACACAGTGACTGTACCCAATATGGAAGATGACTGAAAAACAAATATATGTTTTAACATTGAGTTAAAACTTAATTCGTAAAATATTAAATACTTAAACTGGATGTTGTTGTTGCAGTACCTGTCATAAATATATAAATAATTATGTATGTACCTAACAGTATAATTTTTTTATTTATTTTTATTTAACCACATACACTATGATGATATATTTATAATTTATGATCCTTTTTGTAAAGACCAAAATAATCAAAATACATTGCCTCAACTGATAATCCTAGAAAGAATATTTAAACTTTTAAAATGAAATCATAAAACAAAACCAACATAATAGCAGTGTCCCCTAAAATATGTGAGAAGTAATTTTGTCCATACCTTGATAAATGGATCCTTTTTTCAGTATACTGTCCTTGTCCGTTGACCTCATCATTGACTTGCTCATTAGCAACCACCTCCACTCCTTCACCATTGCTAGACTGCTCAAAGCTGTGCCGAGCTATCATGTAGAGCTGCCCGATGCGGTACTATTCAACATTTAAATGAGTTGTAGAAAATTAATGTTTTATACACAAAAAAAGGATGAGTATAAGTAATAAGTAAGTAAATCAAAGGATGCAATATTCATTTCTTAGATTGTTTCTTTTATAATTTCAGAAATAGAAAAACGTTTATTTAGTACACATACACACAATATACGAAAAGAGCAATGTTAAGAAAACAAAAACAAAAAAATTTATTAAAACCTATTTAACATACATAATATTTAACATTGTACAATTTAGTCAAATAAGCGTTATCGCTCGGAACAGGAAATTCAATAATGAAAATCGACGTAAAAATATGTTTTCCCTGTAACTTACAATTTAATAAAAGCTAATCCGATATTATCCTACATGGGAGTAAAATACTGTAAATTCGATTAAGTGCGACACAATGAACTTGCGACTTAATAGTGGAAGAAGACCCAAAAACCACTTACCTCTTCAACCGTCATCGGCATACAAATTCTATACTCTTTAGTTAACACCATTGTTGTAATTTAATACAAAGTTTTGGATAAAAATCCTTTATAATGCTAAAATAACGAGAAAACTCTCTTTCCTAATTTTCCTGCCCGAGTTCTGCCGTGCCGAGCCTACTATATGCGTCAAATTGACATTGACATATCGTCGTTAGTCATAAGTTCTAACATCACCTAAGTCGTTTTTAGCAACTTTTCAGGAAAGACAAAAACCGAACTGACTTACGTACTGTTTCCATAAGATAGTAGCATTCGTGCTTTTACTTTTTCGTTACTTTAAAGGTTTTTTTATTGGTTGCATCTTTATTCTGATTTGACGAAAGGATGCGTCTTTCGTTGCTATAGCAAATGGCAACAAATGTGAAAACCGCAAAAAATGACTTACGTGGTGTTAGAATTTAAGCGGTAACATCGGAACTGCTGACATGAGGCTTTTTAAAAATTTTGTGGCTTCAGCGACTGGGCCATCTGCCAAACTTAACACGAGTTTTCATGACACACACGGCAAAAGCAATAATAGGTTTTTTTAAATATTACAGCTAATAACAGTCTAACGTCTTGGCCCAAGCTCGGCCCAGTGGTTACAATCTGGCACATAACCAGTGTGGTCCCGAGTTCAAATCTGTCCGGAAGACATACAGTACATTACTATGTATTCATTTTGTGCTCATTCTTACCCACGGAAATAAAGAAAACCCAAGCATATCAACGATGGTGGATGGATTCCATCTACCCGGGTTGCAGGAGCCTCCAATCCACCTAGCTATCCAATGTTGGCTTCTGAATGTTACTTTCTCCATGAAGGCAACAGTCAGTGTGCCTCTGACTCCGTCGTTTAGGATATAGTCGTGAGCGTTAGTTCTCAGCCAACCGCTCGTCGATGACGCTTATTATCATCAGCCTGTTGGAGGCCACAGCTGATATACTTAGACCTCTCCTAATGTGCAGTGTAACTCCGGTAACTCCCGGCCCTGAGTCTTCCGCATCCAGTCAGGTCGTCGGTCCATCTGGTTGAAGAGCGCAATACATTGTGTTTCCCAATTCGCGGTCTACACTCAAGAACTCATCTACTACAGCCTAAGAGGATTCTACATTCGTTGTCAATCCCCTTACCCATGAAAAACTCAAATAGCCCCATATAATTACGATAACTTCGTAAGGTACGCTCACGAGTCGCGATTTAAATCGTCAAACGCGACGGAAGACGCTGCTTTATCCCCTTGGCTAATAATCTACTACTGTATGTTTTATCGAATTGTCGTCTCCTGTTTCTCATTGTCTTGAACGGCGAATCTTTTTAGGAGAATAGAATAAAGGGTCCACGTGAGTGAGACCGCGTGCACAAGCTAGTAGGTATTTTATATATTTATGAAAGTCCTAATGACTTACCTAGTCAACAAACCCATCATAATAGTAGATTGGACATTATGGGAATTAAACATAGGTATCTAGTATGAATTGGACAAAGTGGGAATTGGACATACCGGGAAATGGACATTCAAAGCCCGTTGGACATTTAGGGAACTGTACATTCTGAACTTAAACGGGATAACTAATGCGCTACCTTCAACTTGTGCTCTAGTCATTGGGTTGAGGGATGTATCGTCTTGCATTTTATTTTGGACAGCCGGCGCACCTTCGCGATGTAAGTTTGTACGATCGATGCTACCTACAAGAGCTCACTGGAAATGGATAGCCTGTCATGCCGTTAGCCGTAGGTACTTAATTCGATTCCTAATTATTTTGAACTGATAAAATGTATGAGAACCAATCTCTGGATTTCTTATTCTTCGTGGCATCCGTGTTTATTCTCACTCAGAGGCATCCCTCACCGAAACGCGACGCGATTTGACGCTAGGCTTCTTTTTTACTGCTAAACATTAAATACATCCTTCAATGAGGTAATAAGGCGCCGTTCAACTCAGCGCATCGTCTAATCTAAGTTTGAACTGATCAAACATCAACACCTTTATGTGCATGCACGTGAGCGATTGTAGGAACCGTTCGCGGGCAACCCGAATCGTAGAACGAATAGCTTTTTCAGTTCCAACAAACACTCCAACATTGGTCAATCGGACGGCTAGCGACAATGCGGTGGGTGACCACGCACAGTGTGATCGTTTAAGTCGGCCCCTACTTACTTTATTTCTCCATACACACCACACTTGATGCACCCGCCCTATTTATTTTCAAACACAACCCAACGGAGCGTGACTACCTATAGTGCTAAGTGTGCATTGCTTGATTTGTATGACATTGCGTGCGCCTAACGCATCGCACACATATCGCACAATGGGGTCCCTAGTAAATATTTATGTAAAACGACCCAGCAGTTGACGTTGCGCTGCGTCGTCGCAACATTCTACAACCAAGGCGCTACTGAGGCCTAACCCTTGCCACTGCAAGCAGTGTCGTATCTTGAGGATGCGTGCAAATCTGCTCGTTCTTATTCTCTTTTTGGTATTTCCATAGGCGGTCGCTGTTTATCGCTATGCCAGATGTCTTCCAAAATCTTCTACTATATAAAAATAAGTCGGGTTTTCCTTCCTGACGCTTTAACTCTAGAACGCACGAACCGATTTCTACGGTTTTGCAGTCATTGGAAAGGTCTCGGGCTCCGTGAGGTTTATAGCAAAGAAAGTTCAGGAAAATTTCAACAGAAAAGCGGGAAAATCTCATTTACAGCGGGAAAATCTTTTTCACATACAGCTGAGTCCACGCGGACGAAGTCGCGGGCGGCTGCTAGTACAGTTATAAAAATTGTTTAGGGCTGTGGTTTTTCATTGATTCAGGAGAATAACTACCAAAAATGAAAACTATATTCTGTAAGTATATAATTTTATTTATAAATATTTTAATTTAATCTTATATATCATGATGTATTAGAAATTGTACTACTTGTAGATAATTTGATAATACTTGGGTACTTTGAATATAAAATAAATATATTAACTAACATAACATCTGGGTATCTGTATTTAATGTTGGATCAGCAAGTTTATTGCACAAAAACAAATATTTTAACATACATAAACAGATGCTAAATAGTCATAATCATAGGTTCTCTTCAGAAACAGATCCACTAATGATAATCCAGTAATATTGTGTAGGCCAGTATTAATAGGCAAAGCAGTAAGGTTTACATAAATTGATTTGCCAGGCTCCAATGGGCCTAATTTTCTGTTTGAAATTCCACACCAGAGTAAACTCGAATCCTGGAGTGATCTAAGTTTTAAGATTAGATTTAGGGTTCTTTCACTGGCATTGACTATTTTACACTTAAAGTCAAAAGGCTCATCAACAGTTGCCTTATTGGGTAACATTTCATATGTTAACCTAACATCTCCATATTCTGTAGTCATTCTTTGTAATTGACTGGTCTGCAATCTACCTTTTTCTCCCAAGTTAGACCTCCAGACAATATCAAACTTCCCAATATTTTTTGCAGCTGATAACAACTTTATCTCTTTAGCAATGTTATCTTTAGGTGTTAAACAGTACAGGTATTGGCAACTCTCTTGTGGTTGTAGGAGTGTAATTTCACCAAACACAGACATCCCATTTTCAATTTCATTCAATGACTTGACAGAAAATTGCTGGGAACTTTCAAGAGAAACCTGTTCTAGTGTTATTGGTCCTGAGGTGATATTTTGGACTTGTGCTTCCAGGTACACATCATCAGACTCAGCGTTATAAAACTTTGTTTTAACATCAAGAGGTTTCATCACCTCAAACTTGAAGAATTTTCTGAATGATGCTAAGGTATTATAATTAGACATATATGTGACTTCACAGACCAATATATGGGTACCAAGGTCTTTGACTTCATGGTGTATAACATCACTCAGAGTTTCATCAACATCCAACATGGAAGGTGTGTGGCTTTGTTGTGTGGTAAGAGGGATGCGTTGTGAGTTGGTTTGAAGATCAGCCTTTATAGATACACTCTGTACAGGCTGTTTTGTTTCATTATGCACACACACATAGCAAGAAAATGTTTCTCCTAAATAAATATTACCAAAACTTTGAGGTAATAATAAAAACTGACCAGCTGCAAGCGTTTCCATTTGGGTGACGGATGTCGCGTCATCTTTTAGGTAATTATTTAGAATATTCCCTGGTAAATCCTTAGAGTCACAGGTAACAATTTTTGGGCTAATCAATGCTGGTTTTGTCAATCTCATAACTTTCAGTGCTACCAAATGTTCAACCACTTCTTTGGTATCCATTTTAAAGTGCTAATTTAAGCAGATACTCGTAGGTTAATGTGTCACTAATATTTCTAACTGGAATCCACCAATAGAAGGGAATTTCTCCAAGGGCGTACCCAGGATTTCAGCTAGGGGGGGGCAGCTCATACCAGGATTTCAGCTAGGGGGGGGCAGCTCATACCTGTTTCGTTTTTCGTAGAGAGAGAAATACGTTTTTAATTCCCACTTGTAAGGAAAATTGACTTCTAGGGGGGGGCAGCTGCCCCCCCCTGCTCCTACCTGGGTACGCCCTTGAATTTCTCTAAAGGAATGAACAAATCTTTAGATTTTTTGCTAAAATCTTCGCTGGACACAAACAGAACAGCCACAGCTGATTGACACTTGACTGACAGTTCATATGGTGCGGTCTGAAATGCAATTTTAGCGCTAACAATGCGCGAACAACTTCGCACAAAATAATTATTCTGTGGTAAGTGAAAGTATTGTTTAAAAATATTACAAACTATTTAAAGAAGATAGAAAAAAATATTTACACTTAAAAAAAAACTTTGAAAATATTTACCTTTTTCCACTCTCCTTCTATCAAATCGCATTTTTTTTTGTTAATATAATATGGGGTGAATAGAGAATCCAGCCAGACGGATTAAATTCAATGGTCCGATGAAAAAGATTGTTGTGTTAAACTGTCACTGTCAAACAAAAAGTAAGAGACCGCAGATTTCGCGATTGTCTACCTTCTCTTCCGAATTTTCTTGTTTTCTTTGTGAATTCTTTCAGTAATTTCGATAAATAATGATTTGGGATGCTGTGTAATTGTCTCGAATATCACTACTCCTTCCTTGCGATCATATAGGTGTTGTAAAATAACGCCTGTGTAAAAACTGATGTGGCCCAATGATGTGTCAAATTAGGGCTTTTATCAAATAATTTTCTTTCTTCTGAAGCAAATAGTGCAGTGTAACATAAGCAAAATGGCATATCAAACGCTACTTCAAGAATATATGCTGATACCTCCAGTGACTAGGGTATACACTACAGCTTGTGTTGTCACCACATTAGCTGTTGTAAGTAAACATTATTTTACTTGTTAAGCAATTCGTGGAAACTAAAGGCTTGTATCAATTTCATGTTCTAGTTACACTAGTATTTTAAGTGTGGTAACAATTTAGATTTGTTTTATTTTGTTGCAGCAATTGGAGCTGGTGTCACCATTTCAACTTTACTTCAATCCAATTCTCATTCTAAAGAAGTATCAGCTATGGAGATTGTTTACGACATTCCTCTTCTTTGGGAACTTAGGATTCAATTTCTTTTTCAATATGATATTTACATATAGGTACTGCAAAATGCTGGAAGAAGGTTCCTTCAGAGGGAGGACAGCGGACTTCGTTGTTATGTTTGTGTTTGGGGGTGTATTAATGATTGTATCCTTTTATTAATTATGCTAAGATGGTTGTGATTTCTTGAAAATTAATAACCTCAATGATTTTCCTTGACTAGACACACAGTTATGTGCATTTTTTGTTAATTTGTTATTTTTAGGACAGGCCTTCACAATCATGGTGGTATATGTCTGGTCAAGGCGAAATGTCTTTGTAAGAATGAACTTCTTTGGTCTCATGAACTTCCAGGTAATTACTGTGATTGCAGGTAACACTATGTTTACACTGAAATTACAATTTCTGTTAATACAATAATCTAAGGCATAATGTAAATTGATGTGAATCACACCTACTTGATTGGCCCTATTGCTCTAATTAAGTTATTTTATTCAATTAATTCAACATGAATGCCCTGGTGCAATGGTTTTAGTACTTAAATCAATCTATTTTACAGGCTCCATATCTCCCTTGGGTATTACTAGGATTCTCTGTTCTACTTGGCAATGCAATATCTGTAGACTTAGTGGGTATGGCAATTGGACATGTCTATTTTTTCATGGAAGATATTCTACCACGGCAAAGGGGAGGGCACAGGATTCTAAAGACACCAAAGTTTTTGTAAGTTTGTGTTTATAAAATTAACCCTGGTTTGTTAAGTTACCTTACAATGCCCTAATACTGTTACTTGATTGATGTGGTTTTGTACAATAATGATTATTTATCTTAACACTTAGGGACTCGCGCCTTAATTTGTAACACTAACACTCGCTACCGGGTCCAGCGGACCCACTATGATATCACGTGTTTATTTCTAAACTTCTCAATAAAAGTGGTTGTTATTTTTTTTTATCGTTAATAATGTTTAAAAGAAAGACATATATAAAATAAAAAAACGAATATTTATTGTTTTCACTTAATCATTAATCCGTACAAAAATAGAAGGAATTTTGGCTTAGTTTTATGACTAAACATTGACAAATAGTTATAAATTCTGGAACTATCTATTTTGAACAAAATCTTTTACACCTTATTATACAACTAGAATGTATTTACTAACACAAAATAACAACGAGAGATCAATCATCATAGGAACAAGTAAAATCAACTTCGAAAATCAACAAATTTTAGATTATCTTCTTTGGGATAAAATCACTTTTAAACATTGTTTCTACATCAAACTAAGCAATAATAATTTTCACAAATCTGTTTCATGTGTTCTCCACAAATTGGTATATTACATGCTGCGCAAAAAACCTTGGTTTTCCTATCTTTCTTCCAGTTACATAAGCCGCACCGCACTTTTCGTCCACTCGTTGGTAGGAGTGCGTAGGATGCTGCAGATGGTTCTACTTCTGGTACCTATTATGTTTCGGATACGGATTCTTGTTCATGTTGTCTCAAAGGCCGATTTTTCGCCATTTTCTACGAATAAAGTTCCAAAAAAATAAACAAACGAAATAATTTGATGGAAAAAACACTAACGTATTTAGTCGCTACCGGGTCCAGCGGACCCATACGCACCTTTCACGTCCGTAGCACTCACATGCAGCGCGCAAACTGACGACTTAGACCGCTATCTACCGCGCCATACTATGGTCGAAAGGTACTAAGAGCGGCAGCGTCGCAAACTTCATATTTTTTAAGTTATTCAACAAAATACAAGGGACTGGGTCCACTGGACCCAGTAGCGAGTCCTTAAGTGTTAATTATTTTTAAGCAATTTTTGCTTTTCATTATAGGAAGAGGCTATTTGATGCTCAAGAACCAGACTATGAACCTCTACCAGAATTAGCAAACGTCCGGCCTGGTGGGTTTGACTGGCGCCGCCGCGATGACGACGAAAACAACAGATAAATGAATCAAGAAAATCATTCAAACACTGTAAAGCCAAAACTGTAACTATGTAGGTACATATATTCAAATAATGTAGGTCAAATGAAATATAATAAGTAAATGTGTTGGGGTGTCCATGAACTTTCTTTTGATATTTATAATTTTATTCTGCACAAAGCTGATAAGGATTCAAGATTCTTGAGCCGCATTGGTGCGTGGGCAACATTGAGATAAACCGCGTAGTTCATGCTATCTTGTTAGCCAGTGGTGATGGCTAATGTAAGCAACAAAAAGTAGGTACAAAATAATAAAAATACATATTCCTCAAAGTGTGAGTTAGCTTTTAAAGTTATTGTATTTGATAGGAATTTGTTTTGTGAATATAATCTCTTATAAAAATATGGCCTAAATTATTTTAGACACTATTTGAAAACTATTTGTGCCGTGTAGTGCCGGCACGTAAATAGAATAGCACTACCCCCTCTCTTCCCGTGGGTGTCGTAAGAGCCGACTGAGGGAAAACTGCCATAAGGAGATGGGCAGCAGCGTCTCCGCATAACAATAGGCCTCACTGCGATCGCCAACCCGCCTGCCAAGCGTGGCGATTATGGCAAACCCCCCCTAATGATGGCACAACCTAGAAAATGGCCCCCAGTCCCCGGCGGCCCCGCTATTCCTGGCTACGGCAGCGGCTATGGTAACGGCGGGGCAAGGGGTGCGAGGAATCCCCGGGTGAGATCCGGCTGCCAACACCGACGACTCGACCTGGCAACATTTAACGCGCGCACACTGAGGCTTGACGCGAAGCTCGTGGAATTGGAAGAGGCAATTGGTAAGTTACATTGGGATATCATTGGGTTATCTGAAGTCCGAAGAGAGGGGGAGGACTCGATAACCCTGCAATCCGGTAACTTACTATACCACCGGGAGGGCGATCAACAGTCAGTAGGTGGTGTCGGGTTCATCGTCCACAAGTCCCTTGTCAACAACGTGATCACTATCGGAAGTGTTTCGAGCAGGGTAGCGTACCTGATACTCAGAATATCGAAACGATATTCGCTGAATGTCATTCAGGTCTACGCTCCGACCTCGAAACATGACGATGTCGAAGTGGAGGCTATGTATGAGGAGATCTCTAAAGCCATGCATAGCCATAAAACCCACTACACAGTTGTGATGGGGGATTTCAATGCGAAGTTGGGGCAACGTTGCGGTGATGAGCTGAGAGTGGGGCAATTTGGGTTTGGGCAACGGAACAATAGGGGGCCAGATGCTGGCAGACTTCATGGAGAAGGAGAAACTCTTTATGATGAACTCCTTCTTCAAGAAGCCCGTAAGCCGCAAATGGACCTGGATCAGTCCGGACGGTAGGGTCAAAAACGAGATCGATTTTATCATGTCGACGAAGAAGCATATATTCAATGATGTCGCTGTGATCAACGCTGTTAAGACAGGAAGCGATCACCGCATGGTCAGAGGCACATTGAATATCGACATAAAGCTTGAGAGAGCGCGACTGATAAAATCCACGCTCCGACCAATACCGGCTCAGATTCAAAACCCCGAGTGCTTTCAGCTCGAGCTTCAAAACCGCTTCGAAGCCCTTGAGAACAGCATCGATGTGGACGATCAATACAACATGGTGGTGGATACTGTCCGTACGGTAGGGTCCAAGTACTTTAAAACCCGCCGTCCGAAGTCAAAGAAACTCTCCAGCCAGACTCTCCTACTCATGGATCAGAGAAACGCAATGCGGCTACAGAACTCAGCGGATGCCCATCGTTATCGGCAACTCAATAGACAGATATCTAAGTCTTTGACGAGCGACCTTCGCCAATTTAATACCCAGTGTATTAAAGAGGCCATTGAGCGGAACAAAGGCTCCAAAGTGTTCGCCAGAGATCTGTCTATTGGGCAAAGCCAACTGACGAGGCTGAAAACTGAGGCAGGTAGCATCATTACGTCAACACCTGAAATCCTGAGGGAGATTGAGAGTTTCTATGGACAGCTGTATTCCACTCAAACACCTGTTGAAAGCAAGGCTAAAGACCCTAGAGCCAAGCTTACCCGACACTATACCGAAGATATCCCGGACGTCAGCCTGTACGAGATTAGGATGGCTCTCAAGCAGCTTAAAAACAACAAGGCGGCGGGTGATGACGGAATCACAACAGAGCTTCTGAGAGCGGGCGGTCGGCCGATACTCAAGGTCCTCCAGACGCTCTTCAGTTCTGTCATCCTCGAGGGCAGAACGCCAAAGGCATGGGGCAGGAGCGATGTGATGCTGTTTTTCAAGAAGGGTGACAAAACTCTCTTGAAGAACTACAGACCCATATCGCTTCTGAGCCATATCTATAAGTTGTTTTCGAGAGTCATTACGAATCGTCTCGCTCGCAGGTTCGACGACTTCCAACCTCCCGAACAAGCCGGGTTCCGAAAAGGCTATAGTACCATAGACCACATTCATACGCTGCGGCAAGTTATACAGAAGACGGAAGAGTATAACTTGCCACTTTGCCTAGCGTTCGTGGACTATGAGAAGGCCTTTGATTCGATCGAGACCTGGGCAGTGTTGCAGTCTCTCCAAAGGTGCCAAATAGACTACAGGTACATCGAGGTGCTAAGGTACCTATACCAGAACGCCACCATGTCGGTCCGATTACAGAACCAGAACTCTAATCCGATCCAACTACAGCGAGGCGTGAGACAAGGAGACGTTATTTCTCCGAAATTGTTCACAGCTGCGTTGGAGGATATTTTCAAGCTTCTGGACTGGAAAGGACGCGGCATCAACATCAATGGCGAGTACCTAACACACCTACGATTCGCCGATGATGTAGTTCTTATGGCTGAGACCTTGGAAGACCTGAACATAATGCTCGAAGATCTCGGTAATGCTTCTCAAAGAGTGGGTCTTAGGATGAACATGGACAAGACGAAAATCATGTTCAATGCCCATGTTGCACCCGCTCCAGTTAACGTTGGGAACATTACACTCGAAGTTGTTGACCACTATGTTTACCTGGGACAGGCAGTCCAGTTAGGTAAGTCCAACTTCGAGAAAGAGATCTCTCGTCGAATCCAGCTCGAATGGGCAGCGTTCGGGAAGCTCCGGCATATATTCGCGTCCGAAATTCCTCAGTGTCTCAAGACGAAAGTCTTTGACCAGTGTGTGTTGCCAGTAATGACATATGGGAGTGAGACGTGGTCGTTTACTATGGGTCTCATAAGAAGGCTCAAAGTCACCCAGCGAGCAATGGAGAGAGCGATGCTTGGTATTTCCCTGCTTGATCGAATCAGAAATGATGAGATCCGCAGGAGAACTAAGACAACCGACATCGCTCGAAGGATTGCATCGCTGAAGTGGCAGTGGGCGGGACACATAGCGCGGAGAACCGATGGCCGTTGGGGCGGAAAGGTTCTCGAATGGCGACCACGTACCGGACGACGTTCCGTGGGCAGGCCCTCCACAAGGTGGACCGACGATCTTGTCAAGGTCGCGGGAAGCCGCTGGATGCGGACAGCGCAGGACCGATCGTTGTGGAGATCTTTGGGGGAGGCCTATGCCCAGCAGTGGGCGTCGTTCGGCTGATATGATGATGATGATGATGATTTGAAAAAGTAAAACCAGATAAATATTATTATGATCAGCATTTATTTATAATTTTTCACACATGGTATTTGGAACAAAAACATATTCACATTCGGATTTGTAAAGAAATTTAAAATAACAGTCTGTAATTAGTAATGCTCAAAGTATGCACAAGACATTCATTTCACAATATGTATTCATATATTAGAACCTTTACAGGAATTCTTTGTATTTAGTTTGAAATAAATTTAAGATTACGATAGTGATGAAGGTAATGTATGTAGATAAGCATAATGAATTTTACAAGTGAAAATGCAACTACATATTATAGGCCAAATACTTGAAAATAAAAAGTCATTCTCAGTGACATGGAAACTAATATCAATTCAAAAGATAATTTTAATAAGATAAAATTGCTTGAAGTACTTTGGTACATCCAAGATGTTGGATTTAATGGTGTGGTCTTCAAATAGTATATTCAGGCCTGTATTACGCAACAACACTCAAGTGTTGACTCAACTCAAATTTAATTTATTCAATCACAGTTTTGAATTTATGCTTGAGTCGGAATCGAGTTGACAGTGTTTCAGATTTAATTAAAAAGGGAATCTTAATATACCTTGAATAATAAAATGAGCCCCTAAAAAATCCGACAGTTTTACCATATTTGGCTGTTTACAAATTCAAATTGACAACTCGTGTATATAAGCAACAGATTAAAGACAACCTCAGTCTGTCTGTGATCTTGTAGTTGCCCCTAAAAAACTTATTTTAGTTTGAAAATAATATAAAAAGATATACCATACCACATTCGTACATAGAACCGTTAGCGATTTTCAGAAAACATGACATTCATGTCCACAAATTCAATTAATTAACTACAGTAACAACAAGAACAGTAAAACTATGTCAGTCTTCATTCAAACACTCAACTCACATTTGACACTTCTACTTCTCAATTCATACTGGAAATATTCATCATCAACAGCTGAATGATTCATAATCATTTTGCGATTCAACATAATAAAGAAACTATAAAAGTGTTAAGACATGCTCCATGTTTTCTTTTCAACAATATTTTTATCTCATGAATGGTGATTTAGTCATGTAATCAATGAATGAGACCAAATAGATAGTATATGTATGATTATTATGATTTTTCCGCTCTCATCGTAAATAAATCAATATAATACAACACATCTTCAAACATACAAAGAAAATGACAGACATCCAAAAACACTCAGTATCACTGTAACTGACTAGTGTATGTACCTAGTCTGTCATAATATATAATTAAGCAGTAAAAAAATCACAATTTACAATCAGCGTAATCAGATCATCAACACACAACGCGCACGCGCAACCAAACATTATTTCACTAAAATAGCAACTCTATGATAAATAAAGTTGTTATCTATGTGCAAGTGATCCGACCGCTCCGAACATGACCCAGTTAGCAACTTTTTGGTGTCGTTAATCGCTAATTCTACTAATTTTCATTTCAAATGTCTTGAACAAAACAAGTGCATAAAATCTATCTAAATCACATGGAGACATCTTCATAGCGCTACTATAGCTAGTAGCACCGTTATGTCGTCCGGTTTTCCACCTGCAACAAAGAACATGTTATTTAAAACTATGTGGTGAACATAAAAGTACAGTAGACTTTTTTTCTGAGCTTTACAAAAGATTTTGATGCAGTTCTCACTATAATCCATTCTTCATAAGATAATAATGAGTCATCCCTGTCCACCCGCCTGCCCCTTCACCAATCTGTTGCAACTAGCAACAATGTAGACAGCTAAACCCCGAATTCACAAACGCAAATCAAAGTTGAGAATCCATCATAAGTATAGCTGTCCCTTTCAGTTCTATTGACATTTTACGATTGACGTTTGTGAATTCGGGGGTAAGCGACTGAATGGGCGCCCATACGGTAGCCCTACCGTATTAGTGCGGCTTGGCTATCAAAGTTTGCTATTACGGCGGGTGCCTAAAGTGAGTGACACTAGCGCCTCTAGCGGTAAATTCACATGCAATGGCCCGGCATGCTATTGTGCTGCCATCTGATACTACGTATAGATAATACTAACCGATAGCATCAATGCCGTTCTGCCTAGCGCTCTTAGCGAACGGCGACATATAGCAGCCGTCGAAGGAGAGGTTCCTCGCCATCCAGGCGATGGAGTTGGCGACGCCCTGCAGCTTGTGCGCGTCGCCGGCCAGCCCCTGCGCGCGGCGCATCTCGCCCACCAGCACCGGCTCGGGCACGTTGTCGAACACGCCGTCCGTAGCCACCAGGATCACGTCCCCGCTCTCCACTTTGAACTCTGAAGTGTCCGCCGATTCTGGCCTGCAAACATAAAGACTATAAGAAATCTAGCACCTACGTCATATGTTTTTTTTTTAAAAAACAGTAGTTTCTTTACTTTCCGATAGAGGTGCTGTACAGAATCTTATACAAGTGAAGCCAAATATTTAGTTGCTAACGTCTGCGTAAGCCACCGTCGACTTCAGAATGTTCATGTGTAACATTCTTCAACATAGTTTACCCGTTTAGCACAGTGGTTAATAGCGCCGGGTGATACGCAAAGGATGGCAGGTTCGATTTCCGGTACAGCATAAAATGTTTGCTGATGAACATAATACCAGGGCTGGGTCTGGGTGTGGTAACTACGTTGTTTCTGTTAGGTAAATTATGCGTTTCAATAGTTCAAGTGTAACATAGCAGTTTCAAAAATGCAATGCACTTCTAATGCATTGGTGTAAAGTGATACCAACTGTGTATCTGTCGTCTTCTGTACAAGCACTGACGATACTATAAGATTTACTTCGTCGTAAGCTATAAGGAGATGCTTTAAAATCATCAAAATACAGTGTCATTGTTTACACCTCTTGTAAATTGCGCCAAAACAAGCGGATTGCACGTTTTTGTCTTCGATATTTTTGTTTTGTTTTTAAAACTTCTTATATAGCGATTCGCTTTTTGTTGTTTAAAATTAAACCTGGGATCACCGAGATAACAAAGCACTGTTAACATTCTGGCAAAATCGAGCATGAAGTCTGGTACTTCATGCTCGATATGTACAGATCGAATGGTAGCAGAAATAGATAAGACTTTAATGTTGCACCTGGATGGTAAAGGAGGGAAAGGGAACAGTTATTCCCTCCAAGGTGGGAAGGCATAAATTTACGTTCCACTTATCTTTCGCTTCTAGGTTCTATGAATTTGCTTCCCACTTATCACATTTTTTTAACATATGATTGGTTTTAAATTACGCGATTACGTGAAAAAAAAAGTTCTTTTTACCCACCTCCACCAGGAAGCGTGGAAAATTAAATCCACTCTTGCTACCCAGGTGGGATTTAAGTGGAATAGGGGGTTACTTCTGCCAAAAGCAGGTATACCGATGCCCGTTAGGGCGGAAAGGTTTCAGAATGGCGACCTCGTACCGGACGACGTCCCGTGGGCAGGCCCTACACAAGGTGGACAGACGATCTGGTCAAGGTCGCGGGAAGCCGCTGAATGCGGATTTCCTTGGGGGAGGCCTATGATTAGGAGTGGGTGTTGTTTGGCTGACATGGGGAGGATTATCTATATCAGATAGTGGAACGAGCTCTGGCAATGACACTACGGAGAAAGATCTACCCAATTATGCGACAAAATAGTCAGTTCTGTGAGTGAGACCTTCTTATTGATAAGGAGAACTGTCTCATCTCATCCTAAATCCTGAAGTCATCATTCTAGAGTAGATATGTATACTAACTCATTAGTAACATTTTAATGCTTCATACCTCGTACATAACATGCACAATAATGTGACGATCACATGATCATTAAGTTCTTACTATTTTGCAGAAATAACAAGTTGTGTACTATAGATACGTACCATTTATGGATTACTGTCTTGTCTTGTTTACACGTACACGACACTTATTAACTATGTCTAACATGACTGTAATCTGTCAGTAAACCTTAAATAAATAAACACTAATGTACCCTGTAAACTCCAATAGCCACGGGGTTAACACGTTTAAAAGCGATAATGCTGTTGCGCGGCTATAGTTTCGATGGGTGGCTTTGAGATGCTATGTCGCGCATCGCATCTTGAATGACACATTCACCAACTAAGAATGCAATGAAATCATTTGTCACGACTCATGTGACTAGCTGCTGCTGGTAGTTTTATCAGATTTTTTGTCATTGTTCCCTCAAAAGATTTATTTTTTTGTCCCACAATTTCGTGAATCCAAATAGGGGTCACTGGTTTTTTAACTCTAAAGGTCACGCGAAAAACAGGGAAAACTCCTTGGCATAACAAATTTTCCCTGGAAATTGCTTTTCCTGTGTTTGCAAAATATTTTCAAATATAATTTTGGTGAAATCTTATTGGGACATACAGGGTTGTAAAACAAAAATGTATGGGGACTGTGATCGTGTTAGGGTTGAAAAATCTCAACCAATAAACCTTTAACAATATCTAACGGACTCTGCTACTCCGGCCAATCTAGATATAATACGTGAAAAAAGGGATGTACGAGTACTAACGGTAACTCCTTATCATTTACTAGCTATATTTCTCACATGATAATATCTCTCTTTAGTTTAAAACCAAATATGTGAATAATGAAGGAAATCCGGCCGTCACCCTGATCCCTCATTCAACGGATGCCCACGATCTCACTAAGACGAATATGCCCTAATAAAAACTAGTTCGGTTGACATTGGCACCTATTATTATGTTTGGTTCGAGCTGGTTGGAACAGAAGCAATCCAAAACGCAGTTGAAGCATTCTTCAGCCACAAGCCAAATAGGTCGTTAAACTTCATTGTAGGTACGATTACATGCTCATGTTCTTGGGCTGAGTGCCAATATAGCTTTCTGTTACATCATAAATTGCAGAATGTTTGTAAGAAAACAAAATAAACGTTGCATTGCACCTAGGAGACTGGATGTATTTTAATATTAGGCATATGATATGCCATATAAGTATGAATCTGAAATCTACAGAGCCAAGTCACTTTAAACAAATTTCAAATGTTAGAATTAGGTTAAAAACACCTACTTTCAAAACCATTTAATGTACATTTTTTTATTTTAACTTATGTTTTCCTAAGTATCTATCAGGTACAGGGTGTTATGGCTAAAGGTTCGCCGTTAGATTCTAACCCTGTTAAGGCTAAATCAAGTAGGTAAGTAAAGAAGTTTGAGCTGAAAAAAAGTTTTTAGCAGAATATACATTCGCTCTATAAACAACGCGTTATCGGAAGAATAACGCTGACGACATTACATCAACGACATTTTTCTATATTTACTATAAATCGGCAATTCGATGCTCTTTCAATTCCCGATCATTTCCTTGATCGAACAATAAGATTTATATCAGCTGAATTGTAAATATTGCAATGTTGCCACTCGCTCTAAGTTGCGAGCTATTGGACATTGACCCATCGCGTTGACCCAAGGCGATTTAATAGCTTGCGACATTCTTTCTGGCCGACCGATAGGTGTTTGTTACTTTATGAAAATACCATTTTTTTATTTACAGATGGTTGATTCTTTCCAACCAATCAACTTTAGGCCTCAACAAGAGACATTGACTTTTTAGTTCGACAGTAGTTCAGCAGAAGAGTGACTACCTTTAATTTCCCCCCTAGTGTCTAGTCTACGTCACATTCATTATTGATATTGCATATGCCTTTTGGTCTCCTTAATCTTAATAAGTCACACGAAAAGTTTATGCTGATTTACACAAAGTTGCGTTATTTTGTAGTTTGAAGTCTTGTTAGGATCGGTTCTGTTTCATGTTTGGTTAAATAAAAATTATGTTGCCTTAGTCAAACTGTTTGTTCTTAAACCACACAAGCCTGACTTTTTCCTGTACGCATAATGGAGTAAGAGAGAGGAGTCAGTCACGTAAACATAACTTTATTTCATAAATCCGAAGCATCACGTGAGTGCTGGCAAGCATCCAGTGCTAAAAATTCTAATATTAGTGCATGCAGAAAATACAACGGTGCTGATTGTGGAATGAGCACATGACTACTGGTCCCGTGTTTGCTAGTAAAAGCGGTCTTATGACTTAAGAAGCTTAAAATATAAATTCCTTTTTAGAACACTGCAGCCGAAATAAATTCATCTTTTATTTACATGGCTTGATATTACGTGATTGTTAAGTGCTGCATGTATCCCATACGCTTGTCTTGTATGTTTTCCTCTTTTTTGCCACTTGCCACTAAGACACGTACACGTACTGAGTGATCTTTAAATAATAATAATTGTTATCATTTCTTTAAAATATCGCTTTCTCACATGTTGAAAACAATAGATTTTATACTGTCTCAAGTCTCAACATCATCAAAGATTGAATTATAAACAATGGTACAATGATATTTTACTATGTTGAAGAGTTATCAATTGGCATTTAGCCAAAATCTTTATCAGTATTAAAACCGTATGAGTTCGGTCTGAAGCCCAAGACTTCGAGACAATCGTCAGTTCAAGTAAAATGTGTTACTGATTTTGCAAAAGAATGGATTTTTCGGTTGTAGGTACGAGTATAGGCTTCTGAACACCGAACCGTCTTTGCCCAGAAGTGGGACAGTATTTATGTGTATTACAGCGATTAACTGCTTACTATCAGTATCATTTTGTTTTTAAATGTTGCGAGCATGAATAGACGTAACAGTTGTATGTAAATACCGTTTTGAATGCCTGTCTATCTAGCTATCTAGGTTATCTCGCCAGTTTTCTACTGAGTGTCAGATGGTTGTGCTATCATCATCATACATAAGTATCGTGAGGGGTGTTGAAGATAATCACTTAAATAAATATTCGATCTCGTTCGCCACGGAACCTTTAAAACTTCACGTAAGTTAGTACTTGGCGAGACTATAGATAGATGGATATATTATTTATTGCACACGAAAAAAAACACATCAACAGCAAAGAAACACAGATTACCTAACGTAAATGTTCAATTTGGGCGGCTTTATCGCTAAAAAGCAATCTCTCCCAAACAACCCAGTAAAGGAAAGTTGACTAGAAGGGTCGGCATAGAAAACAAATCAATATTTCAATGTGACTTCTTTTTCGGGAATTTTGAATTTTATTCTGTTTTAAAAAAATATAAACCTACCGAACAGGTTTTACAAAAAGAAACAAAAAGCCCTGAAACGGAAAAAATATGATACGATACTGAACGCAAATATGATAATGAGTGTAGACGTGTTATTTTCATGCAGATTTGTTCTCTTCTGCCTGACACAGTTAAATATCTAACATCTATGACCTTGAACGTAGTATTTACACCACTATCTACATTGAAATAACCTTTTGCATCGCTTCTACTTGGCGCAAATAGTGACGCACTCTCTGTCTGTGTGCAGATTAATCGTTCATATTTTCTATAATGGTATTTAGAACACTATTTGCCATGAAAACTAAATTCCTAAAAAACGTATCAATCAATTAGTATCGTAATCAATTTTGAATAGGCTTATGTTGAACTTGTACAGACGCGTTCACATTAACCTTTACAAAACCATTTTGAAATAAGCCTCATGTCAGCAGCATAAGGTGCCTTTATGTAAAGGTTGATGTGAACGCCTATGTAAACAGCTCCATTTAATACTTTCTCTCAATTAATGTATTGAAAAAAAAGTATTTCGTGAGGGATAGAGTTGAAGAAGTAGAAATCTCTGTGACGTGTTTGCGTACGCTGTTATGTGTGATTTTAGTCCGTTCGCGTTAAGAATGCAGTAATTTCATACCTGTCTTTGACCTAGCACGTCCCCTAACCAATCAAATCTTTCCTAATTGGAAAGTCAAGTCTACAGTGACCAGTTGAACGCATACTTTCGAACGCAAAGGTTTTGGATCTGAGTTTTTTTGTGTGCAACATAATTAAATTTAAAAATCACTGTATTAACGCGAACGGACTATAGTTGTAATTGCAGTCCACCCTAGCTGTTACAAATCTTACCTGTCACTAAGCACGTTCCTGTCGTGTCCAGGCGGAGGTAAGCTCAGCTGGTAGGGTGTGTTGAAGTAGTGCTGCTGCTCGTGGGAGCGGTGCACCACCCGCCCGGCCCGCACCACCATGTAACCGCTGTCGCCAATGTTGGCCGCACGCATCACGCTCTCGTTGCGGTCCAGGATCATCACGCACGCTGTGCTGCTGCCTTTAAAGTCGAAACATCTTATTGAATGTTATCTAGTTTAGTTGCTTAACTAGGTAATTCTATTCAGTATTAGCTATGTTGGGTAAAATTCTTAACTCTAGTGGAACTTGATGAATACATACTAATACAGCAAAATTAAGTCAGAATTAGACAGCTCAATAATTTCAAGGCTTTTTTGAAAAGAGAAAGCAGTTACCCAATCAGTCTTTCTACTTAACTAGGGGCTATCCCACATAGACTAAAGTAATCTGAGACCTATAGTTGTGCCACTATTTGGGATATTGATATGATAATACCAGCTTTTATATTCAAACACCCCACTCACCTAAAATAGGCTTCTTGTGTTCAAGTAACTCATAATACGATTTTGCTAGCAGGTCCCCTGGTTCTGATAGCTTGAAATGACCCATTTGAACTAGCCTCTCGCATGTTCTCATGAGATACGAGGAGAATTCGCCCGGATCAATGCCGTACGCGCGCCAGCCTCCCACTCCATCGGCGACTCCTGTGAAAAGAAAAACAACTATGTACATGTATCAAAACTCGACCAGTGGCGAAAGACTAAAGACTTAATGAAGATTCGCAAAACAGGCCCAGGGAACGCTACATTGATAGCAAGCAGGCCGCAAGTGGACAGGGCAATGGAAGGGTTGTTTGTGGTGTCGTAACAACAACTAACGAGTGAACAGCGCACATACGACGGGGGAACCGTCTATAGGACAGCGCGTGCTCTGGGTGAATAGAACGCTGACTTCAGTAGCTGACAGAAAGCTGTGCTACTGGTTACTTGCAACCTCCAAGTAAATCTTTGTTTAAACTGTAAATCAATTATGTGTGAGCACGGCGAACCCTCGCCCGCTAGCTGTGGGCGAGTGTTTTATTTATTCTTTATTGCACATAAAAAAGTACAAATGGCGAACTTAATGCCAGGAGGCATTGTCTACCAGTCAACTGCTGAGCGCAGCGACTGGCCGACCGCAACAATCGTCTGGCCGAGTTTGACGCAGATGATGCACCTTGCAACTTGTTTATCATGCTCAAATAGTGCACTTTGCTTTATCCTTTTATCTTATTACATCTCAAAAATAATTTAAAGAGCAAGCAAATTTGACCTACCAAATTAAGTTAAAAATGTACACTACCTAGGTATTGAAATATCCAAAATAATTAAAATTTGCTTTTAAATAAAGCTACACTTCAAGTGTAACAAAGCAGTGGGGAAATGATTTTTAATGTAATGAAATAAGATGGTAAGAACCTAAAAGAGCACGCCTTCTGTACTAAAGTGATAATTTCAGAATATGATGCAACTTTATTTGTTTGTCAGACCTTCTTATCTCCAGCTGCCAACCTACTAACTTACTATTTAAAAACTTAAACAAAATAAAAAATAAATAAATTGAATCTTTCTTCTTAGCAAGAAATCAAACCTGTTGGTTTTGAAAAAAAAAGGCAGCCTTTATTATTATGCCATCTTGTATTGTCGCTTATAATGATCAAATTCTGGGAAGTAACATTAAATGGCAAACTAAAGGAAAGGTCTCATTTTCAATGAAATATGACTATTTTCACACAACTATGTACTACACCCCATATCTGGACTTCACGACTGCTTCCCATCAGGTGGAGTGAGGTCATCTTGAAGACCACAATAAATTTTAAAAAAAAAACTATAGAAATCAGTTGGAATCCCCCACTGGTTTCATCAACATAATTGATAATTTTACCACTCAGTGTACAAAAGTTGGTTTTTAAAATTTAAACAAACTTATTGTTAGTAAAAATAAAGGAAAGTTATTTTAGAGGTAATGTAGAACATAAATTCAATGATATAACCAGAGCAAATAAATGTTTTGTTTTAGTCTATATTTCTCATGTTACAAATTCCATGCAGTTCTGAAACAACTTAAGTTACTTAAGTTGGAGCAATTGATGACTTCATCCTTCTAACAACCTCATAATGACAAAATCAGACATATTTCTTTAATTAGTATAATGTATTCAACAAAGTTAGGGTTAAAAAGGAAAAATATAAACTACTTGTAGTGTGTTTTGATGCTCTGTATGAATCAAATGGAATTGAATTCCACTATACATAATAAGAATACACTAGTTTAGCTTTCATGTTTGGCACATCCTTTGCTTATCACTAAGATTTTTAAATTTATATAAAGTAAGTAGGTACCTAAGTATTGCAGTCTGAAACAATAAAAGTTTGCAAGCACGAATTATTTATCATGTAAATGTACAACTTGGGCGGATTTATCGCTATGAAGCGATCTCTTCCAAAAAACGCAGGTAGAGGAAAGGACAGGTCAGGTATTATGCTTATTCCAAACAATGTAAATACTCATGTGGGCTAAAATTTCTTTTTTTTTACTTACCAATAACATCCGCATTGTTGAAATTCGTGGAAAACCATGCGTCGTCTCCGAATTGACCTTTACGCGTTCTCCCATTAGCAATGTCCTTAGGAAAACCACATACTACCGAAACTAAATACGGATGTTTCTTGTTGGAAACATTTAATTCAGCAGCACTCGAGAAACTCGAAATCCCATTCCTTATAGCACGTGATAGCACTCTGCCTGTCCAGAAAATAGACTGCATCATTCATTGAGTTGTTTGTACTTTGACACCAGCCATTCACAATAGAACAACGAATACAACAGACACCATCATTTTTTTAAAAACTTTACATATCATCAGATAAATCACAACAGCACTGTTCTGAAAGGATCACACAAACTAAACTAATAAAAGTAAAGACGTATTTTCGATTTCATTTCAATGATCTTGTGACCGTCTGACTCTATGCGTCTGACGAACAACCATAACCAATCACAGATTAAAAATTGCCAAAATGCCAAAAATGTCATGTCATGTCACAGAAATTAGGCACAGACAACACAAAATTCAAAAATGTAAAGATGAGGATACATCAATGGCCCTTCTGAGAAACATCTCAGACTGCGCGGTCCGAAATAGTCCAAAAGTTAAATCAAACGCGTCCTCAGTGGTAATGTATGTTGCACTGGAACAGGAAACATCTCAGAATGACCTTTTTTGCGGGTACTCAAATGACAAGGATGGTCGATCTATATTTTCAACATAAATATACCACCTTAGTAGCTTAAAATGAATAGATTAGCGTTTTGGCACGTGGTTAAAATATTGCTTTCTTAACTAGTTATTTTCATCCTGTTATTGAAGACTGAATGTCATGTATGATGTTTATTTTGTGTGCTAAGTTAATTTGTGCTCCAGAAATGCTCCAGATATATTGATCGATTGTATAACTGCCTTTATGATATTGATCCATAAACAATGATATTTGTCTGACGTTTCAGTTTTACGAATCTATGGTAATGGAAGGCGTTGTAGAAGAAAGCTCATCTTCGTTTTTGTGGTACCAAATTAAATGACGGCCGCCGATTGATTTATTGTAACTTTGCGTGTAATTACCCAAAACACAGTCATTGTTTCAGTGCCGGTCACTAGGTTGTGTTTTTTTCGCCAGAAGAGTAAAGAAAGGCTTAAAACTGGTGTTCGATAAGTCACTTGGCAATATGCCTGCCGTGAGAGGCGATGGAATGCGAGGACTCGCAGTCTTCATATCTGATATACGAAACTGTAAAAGTAAAGAAGCAGAAATCAAGAGGATTAATAAAGAATTGGCTAACATACGAAGCAAGTTCAAGGGAGACAAAACCCTCGACGGTTATCAGAAAAAGAAGTATGTCTGTAAACTCCTGTTTATCTTCCTACTGGGCCACGACATCGACTTTGGACACATGGAAGCAGTCAATTTGCTCTCGTCCAACAAATATTCCGAGAAGCAGATTGGATACCTCTTCATTTCGGTGCTGGTCAATACCAACAGTGATCTGATAAAGCTCATTATTCAGAGTATCAAAAATGATTTACAGTCGCGCAATCCTATTCACGTAAATCTTGCTTTGCAATGCATTGCTAACATCGGTAGTAAAGATATGGCTGAGGCTTTTGGAACTGAAATACCTAAACTCCTTGTGTCAGGAGACACTATGGATGTTGTAAAACAGTCAGCTGCTCTATGTCTTCTCAGATTATTCCGTAAGTCGCCTGAAATTATTCCTGGAGGTGAGTGGACTTCTAGAATTATACATCTTCTGAATGATCCTCATATGGGTGTGGTAACAGCAGCTACATCTTTGATTGATGCTCTTGTAAAGAAAAATCCTGATGAGTACAAGGGATGTGTGACCCTGGCCGTGGCTAGGTTGAGTCGAATTGTCACAGCCAGCTATACTGACCTACAAGATTACACTTACTACTTTGTGCCAGCCCCATGGCTCTCAGTGAAGTTGTTAAGACTTCTTCAGAATTATACCCCTCCTTCTGAGGAACCAGGTGTAAGAGGCCGTCTTTCTGAGTGCTTGGAGACCATATTTAATAAAGCACAAGAACCACCTAAATCAAAGAAAGTACAACATTCCAATGCTAAAAATGCAGTCTTGTTTGAAGCTATAAGTCTCATCATTCATAATGACAGTGAGCCTAATCTTTTAGTACGGGCTTGTAACCAATTGGGTCAGTTCCTCAGTAACCGTGAAACTAATTTGCGATACTTGGCTCTTGAATCTATGTGTCATCTTGCTACATCAGAGTTTTCTCATGAAGCTGTAAAGAAACATCAAGAAGTTGTCATTCTTTCTATGAAGATGGAAAAGGATGTATCAGTAAGACAGCAGGCTGTCGATTTGTTGTACGCTATGTGTGACAAAACAAATGCAGAAGAAATTGTCCAGGAAATGTTGGCTTATTTAGAAACAGCAGATTATTCTATAAGAGAAGAAATGGTGCTGAAGGTTGCTATATTAGCAGAGAAATATGCTACAGATTTCACATGGTATGTTGATGTGATACTCAATCTGATCAGAATTGCTGGAGACTATGTATCTGAAGAAGTCTGGTACAGAGTAATCCAAATTGTTATTAACAGAGAAGAAGTTCAAGGGTATGCTGCAAAGACTGTTTTTGAAGCTTTGCAAGCTCCAACATGCCACGAGAATATGGTAAAAGTGGGCGGATACATCCTTGGGGAATTCGGCAATCTAATTGCTGGAGATACCCGATCTTCTCCTCAAGTTCAATTTGAACTATTACATTCAAAATATCATCTTTGTTCTGCTGCTACTCGTGCTCTCTTATTATCAACGTACATTAAACTTGTGAATCTCTTCCCAGAGATTAAAAACCGTGTACAAGAAGTTTTCCGTGCTGATTCAAACTTACGTTCAGCAGATGTTGAGCTGCAACAAAGAGCTTCAGAGTATTTGCAGCTCAGTATTATTGCAAGTTCTGATGTATTAGCTACAGTCCTGGAGGAAATGCCAGCTTTCCCTGAAAGGGAATCTTCCATCCTTGCTGTTCTCAAAAAGAAGAAGCCAGGGCGTATACCTGATGAAGTAAGGGACTCAAAGAGTCCACAACCCAATGCTATGCCTGTTCCTGTTATTAATTCCACAAATAATACTAATAACTCAAGTGCAGATCTTCTTGGGTTGTCTACCCCTCCTGGTGCCACTGCTCCCTCTGCTGGTAATGGTTTACTGGATGTTCTTGGTGACTTGTATACTGCTCCCAAAATCAGCCCTAATACAGTTCAGCAAAATAATATCAAAAAATTCCTATTTAAGAATAATGGAGTCCTCTTTGAGAATGACATAATACAAATTGGAGTCAAAAGTGAGTACAGACAAAACTTGGGAAGAATCGGATTATTTTATGGCAACAAGGCTTCATATCCTGTTTTAAATATCCACCCTGAATTGCAGTGGACTGACATGCATAAGCTAAATGTACAAGTGAAACCTATGGAGCCTGTAATAGAAGCAGGTGCGCAAATTCAGCAAATGCTAACTGCTGAATGTATTGAAGATTTCACTGATACCCCCAGCATGACCATTACTTTTAATTACAATAATGTACCACAAAAAATTACCTTAAAGCTGCCCCTTACTCTGAATAAATTTTTTGAGCCAACTGAAATGAATGGGGAATCATTCTTTGCTAGATGGAAAAATCTAGGAGGTGAACAGCAAAGGGCACAAAAAATTTTCAAAGCCCAGGGCGCAATCGATATAGCAGGGGCCCGTACAAAACTAGCTGGTTTTGGTATGCAGCTTTTAGATGGCATTGACCCTAACCCTGAAAATTTTGTGTGTGCTGGGATTGTGCATACTCGTGTGCAGCAAGTGGGGTGTCTCATGAGATTGGAACCAAATAAACAAGCTCAAATGTTTAGACTGACAGTTAGATCTAGCAAAGAATCAGTCTCACAAGAAATCTGTAATCTGCTAGCAGATCAGTTTTAAAAGATCTTTCTAGTAATTGCTACTGGACCACTGATCATGAACAACAATGTTAAGTTGAATGAAATTTAATAAGTAGCTGCATAGATATTCACAATTAGATGCTATGGTGTACCTACAGAATGTGGCAAGCAAGTTTACTAATGCTCTAAACACCTGTGAACTAAGCACTGATCTTATTTATCTGTGTACAATTTATTGTTTGTTATGGCTAATTTAGTGAATAGTATTAATTTAATGAACTGATAAAAGTTGAGTTTAACTACATTTCATTGCAAATACTAAGCATGTTCTGATAAATCATGTCATGTTATCATTTTAATTACCTACAGCTCTGGTGATTCTTTTAATATCTATTTCAGTTATTTACAGCCCAGTGTATCCTCTATCTTTGCTTGTGCATTTACATTTTGTGGTATACTGTCAATAACCTAATGAACATATGATTTAGGTCAAACACAATGAGGTTCATACCTTATGTATTGGTACCAAGATCATGATGTGGTCGGCTGTATGCCAGGGTGTCCCATAAAATGATGTCAAGTTGAAGAAAATAGTAAACCATACTGAGAAGCATCCAAGTCATCATTTAACATATTATTCTGTTCTGTGCTTGTAACAGTACAAATCAGTACTTTTTGTTTTAGGCAGTTTATTACATTGCTATTCATTACAAAATGCGTGAATTTTCTGAATATCACATCTCATAAATTACAAAGCACCACAGAATGCATGTTGAGTGAGGTTGATTGGGGTGCTCTGCCTTTCAGACTTGCACTTTTTGGCACATTTTTTGAACAACCTGTAGAATTTATTGTTGCATAGGTAAATGATTGGTAAAAAGTATTTAAATTTATGTGTTATCAACTCATGCTAGATTTATTTTATGCAATTTTTGTTCTAAATATTTATATTTTGAAAACTGAAGTTCACATTGTTATCTGGATATTGAGATTTTATTTCATACAACATGTTTTTTGAAGATATTTTGTACAAAATAAAGGTAATACCTAACTGCTTAACTAAGTAAAGACACAGTGTAAGAATGTTATGCAGTTCGTCCTTGTGTATATCTTTATTTACAAGCTTTTATATCTTGTTGAGATTATTTATGGTATGAGCAATACATACTAATTTACTATGTACCTACCTACATCTTTTCTAAATTTTCTAGTAATCAGTAAGCAAAGTTATATTCCATTATATTTTGGAAATTAAACTGTTACTGTTATTGTATTGTACTAATAAATAGATAAATTGTGATTATACCAAAGTAGGTAATAGTTTTGTAATAAGTCATTGTATATCAAAATTATTTGGTTATCCATATCGGACTTGAAAAACCGGAAATAGGTCCTTTTATATGTTCGTCTTACTATTTCAATGTCCCACACTAGGATACATCCCTCGAGGCCTAGTTAACTGATTTAAAAGATGTTTTAAATCATATGAAAGGGCTAATTTCTGTTTTTAAATGATTTTTAGGTTTAAAACCTAGGAAGTATAATAATATCAATATTTATTCAGATACGCAATTAAATACGCTACAGTTCCAAATTGACGATCAGTGCCGGAGTGCTTGCTACAGACAGTGTGGGTGTCGGTCCGCTTCATTCCGTATTAATCGACAGTCGGCTGCGCACAACCGCCAGACAATTGCAATTTCGACTAAAAAAACGGCTTAGCACTCTGTGCACTTAGGCAGCAATCTGGCGCTAATCGGTTGGGAAATTGAAGTAAATCTTCTATGTCAGCTAAGTACTAAGTATCTACGTTTGACGAGGAAGCATGCCACTATGTATTTCCGTTTTGAGACTTATGTCAATGAATGTTTTCTATTATGGGCAAACATACGCCAAAAGCTGCTGAAAGAGAGGGTTCAAAGTTACAGTTAAATTCAAAAGTTACATAAATTAACTATCTGTACATACATGCTTTGATTATCTCAACATCTATATTTGAAGTCCTACATTTTCTTTTATACAGAACTCTGTAAACATAATGATCAACTGCTATCTGTATATTACTTTTAGTTCTCACAGACATTCCTGTGTATATAATCTAAATCTTTATTTTTGAGAAAAGTTAATTAACATATCTTATTTGAAGTTATAGATCTCAACGAAACTATATCTTAAATAAGTAAAAATATCAACAAGTTTACAATTCATTATGTCTTCGTTAACATGACATGTATGTCAAAGTTTTCTTGTACATGTTTTGATTTAATTACTAGGAATCTCACAACAGTAATGTTTTATTTTCATGTATGACGAAGTTATGGACTGTAGGGTTAGACAATTTAGTATTATAAACATGAAATGTTGTTATAAAATCAATAGTAAGCTAAGGCTTTGATTGCATGGTAACCTAGATGGTCATAAGAGATCATTATTGTGTATAAGTTATAAAAATTAATATATTGTCATTTGAATCATCATACTATTCATCTTGTTAAAATAGTATAGATACCTACTATATCATTATATGTATATTATGAAATTTAACGAAGCAAAGTTTAGATGCTTGATTGGTATACTCACATAGTACACTTTTATTGTGTTGTTATCAGTTGTACGATAACGCATGTGAAAATTTGAGTGTGATTCAGTAATAGAGATAGATGTTTGTTCTTGCGCTTCGAAATCATATTGTAACTGTCTAAATAAATATTTATCCAATACTTACCATACCATTTTTTATATAAACAACCTTTGCCCTGATTTAAATCACCGTTGCTAGCGGCTTCGGCGAATTGATTTCATTCGATCTTTAAAAAATACATAGAACAAAGAAGTCCATCTAACGTCTTAGCATCTTACCAGTGTCTAGTGCGAGTTACCGCGATTAAAGGCATCGAGAAAGTCAACGCGGATTTGTAAGACCTTTTTTCTTCCTTAGTATGTAAACTCCCGCACGCTGTTAAGTACCTACCTATTTTCCAAAAGGGCAGTAAGCCCTGGCATGCCAGCTCGTACGGGCTATTTCATTCCTAGATATACTGCGGTATTGCATTCAGGCGAAGAACGTGTGGATGTAGGGTTATAATGGACACACTGGTGGTAGAGTTCTTTCTTACATCATTTTATTTTTTTACTGACTTTACATAAAAACTTGTAAAAATTTACATGAAATGAAAACTTTTCATTTCATTTCACACTCAATTTTAAGGTTAAATGACGGTAGGATAAAAATCCTACTGTTTAACCGTTTCGCAGGAGGACATAATGTTGGTATGATAGAACATTATTTCGATAAAATGGGAGTAAATTAAACAATTCTGATTGCACCAATAATATACTCACACATGCTCACTTACACATTACGTCAAAAAGTCCTAATTAACAATATTATTCGCTATATTATAGTTGGTAGAAAACGCTAATCAAACCACTCTTCAACATTTGGTGAATTTTCCAAGACATCATTTGACTCACTGAAACAAAAAGCGAACGTTAGTAGCATATCAACACTGATTTAATAGTAATTACACAATACTAATGTTTAAAATCATGGTTAAACAAAATACATTATTCCACACAGCGCCATCTAGCCCCAAACTAAACACTTGTGATATGGGATTCTAGACAACAGTTGAACATACTTAAATACATTTTTTTTGTAAATACATACTTAATATACATAGGAAACACCCAGAGCAGTTCAAAATACATGTTCATGTACACAAATGTTTGCACTGTACGGGAATCGAACCCGCGACTTGTGTAATAGCCCACTTCTGAACTATTACACCAAATCCGTCATCGCGCACCAAAACGCGGTTAACAGTTTTATAAACAATGTTTTACACAATGCGTGTCTTATCAAATCCCTATTTACTTTCTAAAAACAAAACTCAGAGCCAAGCTCACGGTTACTGATACGGTGAAGGGACCCAGAAGTAGAGATCTATTCCTTTCTAATACCAAAAACTAATACCAATGGTATTTGTTTGCTATCGTAAATAATTTTCTGTTCCGAACGAATACCAAATTTTAAATATTTCAATGTAGTTTTGGTATTCGTCCGGAATAGAAGTTAATTACGATTACAAACAAATACCATTGGTATTACTTTTTGGTATTAGAAAGGAATAGATCGAAGTAGAAGTCTACACTTTGTAAAGTGTAGTTGAACGAATTTGAAACCAGTCTAGAGCTCACGAGTCTCTCTCTCGTCTCACGAGAGGAGGGAGAGTGCATACTGGGCGAGACAACTGCCGGTGCGCCAAGTGCCAACATTTTTGACACATTGTAAAGTCAGCATCTGAACCATGTGATGTTAATATTTTGTCCACTCTAGCCAAAATATTTATACTGTTGGAGCAAAGCAATTCTAATACTACAGTAATAAAGTCTTTTAATGTTTTTGTTTCTAGAGTCCACCCAAATCTAAAAATGACCTGATAACTGTCCTGTAATAATTTCTATACGTCTATACGTTTTATTTGAACTCTCCCCGCACACGGGGAAGCCGAAAGCCGCCAGACGTTACAAACTATAGGAATATGACAGGTGGCGGCGTTTTCTGGCGCCACAAAACGTTCACCCTTAACACGTTTAGTGCCACCGACTCGCCCGGAGAGTTCACGTAAATCTTATTCCAGTGCAGACGACTCGCCTGGCGAGTTCAGTGTTTTTCGCTAATATTTCCAAATTTATACATAATCGGCCTATATACGTCCCACTGCTGGGCACAGGACTCACCTCAACTATGAGGTGAGGCCAAATTTATAGTATAGACTAAATATACACTAATCTAAAGATTTGCGTGGTGGGCCGGGTGTGGAGATCACGTTTATATTTGAAAGGAAGAAAACTATTCTGCAATGCCTTGAACTCGCTAGGCGAGTTCACTGACATAGATCCTCAACCTTGAAGTACCGGTAAAACGGGGTGAATCACAACTGCGGGGTGTATCACAACACTTTTATGGAAGATTAATATAGAACGTGATGAGAAGAAAACACCACCAACTTTGAAAAATTACAGTTAATTAGAAAAACAAGGTCACGTTTTATTAATAAACATGTTGAAAAAGGTTGTTTTTATTGTTTACTTGTGTGTGTATCAAACTGTTGTGATTTACCCCGCAGTTGTGATTCACCCCGTTTTACGGTACATATTAGACAACGACGTCAACAAAGTAGCATAGACTACCTACATACTTGTGAAATGGAACTAATAAACAACAAACTGGACTAAATAAAAAAGTTTTTTTTGTTTTAAAATTTGTTTTATAGTTCTTAGGGTTCCGTACCCAAAGGGTAAAAACGGGACCTTAAAAACTATAAAATAAAATATAGACGATGGATACGCAATGACAATCACTACCACTGCATAAAAATAATAATGCTTGCTTTATTATAACCGAACTTGTCCTAGTCGATGTAAAACTAAGCTTACTTATAAGCTTATTTATAACTAGTTTTTGCCCGCGGCTTCGCCTGTGTTTGATTCGTCAAATATTTTTATTATTACGGATCGATGGTATTACAGGATAAAAAAAAAAAATAACCACCTTAACAATAACCACTATTTAAAAGATTGACTACCACTGCTTAAATTACGAAAGAAACTAACCTTACTTTTTATCCATAGAGTTTTTTGCCATTTTTACAAGTTAGAGTACGCCGAATAGTCGTAAAACACTCTTTAATTGCGATAAACACGTTACGTACACTATGACGACCACAAAAATAACAAAACAAAGAATTTACCCTTACGTATTGCCAGTGAACTCGCGTGGCGAGTCGATTCAATTTATATTGCAGTGCCGGCGACTCGCCTGGCGAGTCTACCGTGAAATGTAGGCGGCACCCTAGTAGACATCATGAAAATCGTACTGGTAATGAACGTGTTAAACTTAATTCGTAAACTTAATGATGTTTATGAAGTCAAATTCTAAGATAACTGACTAGATTGTGTAGGTTTTGCTGATGCAACGAATATAAATTGTGTATTTACCTGTCAAGTGAAGGGTCGTTGCTGAACATTTCCGTTGGCACAGTAGGTGGCGCTCTTTCCGGAAGCAGCTCCAAATAGGACTGACGTGACTGCAGGTGCCGTTCCACCTCTTCTGGGGTCATGTGACCGTCTCCGGCCGATAATCCGAAGCCCAGTGCTGGAGATGCTTTCGCCAACATAGCTCCACTTGCTTGCTGCTGAAACAGTTGTAATAATCAGGTAAAGCGTAGGTAGCTCATCATCTTAATAGCGAGGCCCGTAAACCAGCTTTAAAAATGTAAACTATGGGTACACTGTGGAAAAAGAAGGTAAAGATCGGGTTAGCGTGTCGCAAAGGGGTGAACTAAAATTACGCTCGCTTCTTTTCCCAAAAGATCAAAAAGACAATGTGCCTCTTGTTCCATACCTATTAAAATACTTGGCCTGTGGCTTGCGACACTTATTTTCTGCCGATAATGTAGACTATCATCATAAAATAACTTACTACAACTTACAATAGACTGTCTTTGGCAATAAGAATCGAATCAAACCAAAAACTCACAGCTGAGCTTTTCACTCTATAAAAAGTTGGGTAAATATTAATTCAATTGCTGAGATCCACTGAGCGAAACTATTAACGTTAATAACTAAATGTATCTATTTTTCTATGAGGCCTATGCAATAATATACACTTAACCTGCAGAAAATGCAATCACCCCTCAAAGAGTAAATAGTTTTTGAAAACTTATTTTCATATATGTATTCCCATAGTTCTACGTTATTTTGCATAAATAAGACCCATTTTGCAATGGTATTGTGAAGGTTGATGAGAATGCTTCTGTACCATTAGGGCTGTGTAAACAAAGTGTTTATATGGATATAAAAGTAATAGCTACAAGTATCAAAGAAAAAATAATTGCTCACAATGTGACCAGCATTTTGTGCTTTTTTGGGAACAACTGTTCTCTTCCTTTTGACTGCATTAGCACCTTTGTTCTGGGCAGCTGGGGTAGACACATTTTGATGAGAAGCATTGGCCTCAATCTTTTTACTGAAAACAAAAGTAGAAACTTTTATTTTTCATCACTTTCAGCACACGGGTGATGAACGAAGAGACCTTTTGGCACTTCAAATAGCAAATTAAGTTAGCTAATAGACTAATAGTATTTAATTTTCTAATTTCATTTCTTTTTCTTTAATTAATTTAAGCAAGAATAAATTAATTCGATTTTATTTTTCAAAACAGAAGAAAGAAGTTTCTGTTTAATATAATAAATTCTGATCTGTCATAAACATGTATTGACCAATTTATGCAAGAGTCCTGAGGCCTGTCACTTGAGATTTCCTTAGAAGCTGAACAAATTTAGATCAAGCTCAGTATTAAAATCTGGATGGGAATCAATCATATGTTTTACACAATTCTGCCAGAAATATGGCCCAAACCTGAGGTTTAAGGAAAATGAAAGTTTAAAAAAGTATAGTATGATTTGTTACTAAACCATTCTCATAATGGGTTTCTATGTCATGGACATGATTTTTGCTAAAGACAAACATGGTCTATGTATGTACTTGTGTACACTTCAGGTAATCAGAACTCAATAATATAATGATAATTACCGTTTGAGTGCATCCATGCGGTTGTAGTCATCATCAGATGACTCAGTCTCATCACTTTCAGATGTTGTACTCTCTGGCTTCTCATATTGCAATAGTCTATCAAGGAGAAAACTGCGATCTCTAGATACTTTTAACAATCTTTTCTGACTTGATCTAAGAGCATCTTGGAAGCACTCATTCTCCTGAAAACATTAAGTGAATGCATTTATATGATTATGTAATTCAAAAGCTCCACAAATTGAGATTGTTTCTTGAATTCAACTTTTAAATTTAGCAGCTTTCTGAAGACAAAAATGTTAATGCATAAGGCAGTTGTACTTACGTATATCAGAAACTTGAGCTTTTTCTTCAAAGTGAGATATTGTGCTCTAAAGTTAGGTTCAGGCTCAGGTTCACTGCTGCTATCACTGGAGTAGTTGTTTGAGTCGCGAGCGTGCGTAGACTCCGCCGGAGTGCTGCTGCTCACGCTAGCGGCCTCGCTAGCTTGCATGTTCGCTATAGAGCGACAGTACCACCCATCTAACATCTTCTGTAATAGTATAATCACAATATCGATATAACCTCACAAGCTTTATGACAGTAAAATTCAAAGTAGGCAACCAATCGACGAGGTGCGGTCGTAATGCATAAAATTTTTGTTTAGGATATGCCCGAAGAAATACCTTAGGATAATTTTCGGACGCCAGTGTGACGGTTTCAATTAAGTTTTAAGTAGTATTACAGGCTACAACAGCCAACAAGGGTTTCGTCGAAGAGTTGTTATTGTTTTCAAAAGTGTCAATTATGACAAATGCCTTCATCATACGTCAGACAGACTGCGTTCCAAAACGAGTGCAAGTCCAGAGAATTTCACTAATTTGCTAATTTCATACTCCATAGCAGGAAATTCGTCCAATAACTGCCAACAACACAGTTAGTTATCGGTAGCAACTGGTAGCAACTTAGCAAGGAAGGAAGGACACAATGATCTTTTTTCTCGACACGGTGTCAAAATATTTTTACGGGACCGTGAAACTTTAACTGTGAGGCAGGAAGAGATCGAGGGCGAGATGTCACTCGTTTTAGAACGTACAAATTCAACATTAAGAAAACCTTACATTTTAAAGAATGGAGAAGAAAGTCGGAACCATAAATCAGGGTCCAACGCCACACCTTGCTAGATTCATAAAATTATTTATCTGTTTCAAGAAATTGATTGGGGTTATGAGTTTTTTCATCGATAGATGTCGCTTTAAGTGAAATTTTCTTTACGTTTGTTTCAGTTAGTTTTATATCCATTGCGCCTTTTTTTCATCTCTTGCTATGCTTTGTGTTGTTTGTGCAGCAATGCATAGCACACTAAACGACTGTAACTATTGTTAAGTAATGGGAATACTACATTGGTTGTAATATCATACTGAAATATTAAGGTGGTCGTGCTATTCCATACTTAGTTTAAGAAAGAGACATGCGATTAACTTAGTCGGGTTACACTGGGACTTCGTACTCTTCGCCCATGTAATCAGTCGAAATTGAACCCTAATTCTACCGCATGTGCTCTTTCAGCTGAGTGTGAGTGAGCCGTGCTCGTCGCGGTCAATCGTTAGCGGCTTGATTCCTCGTGTTGTGATGGCTCTCGGTAGTGAAGTGAATGATAGCTCCTCAAAAAATGTTCCCCAGAAAGTGAAAAAATGTCCAGCCAGTAGTAATGGAAACGAAAAAACTGCAAATGAAAATGTTAGCAAGGGTAAGTTTCTATGGTCATGCTTTCAGTTATGTAACGTTGAGTTTTTATACAAATAATGTGTATTCTGGTACCGACTTAATTGTCCGTGTGCTTGCACCAAATGCATTTGAATCATGTGACCATTTTAAAAATCATGTGATTGTAACATTTTCATCTCACTGCTTCAACCTTCCGTATCTCTATCACTAAAGAATGACCCCTAATTGCCTTCATTTGTTTCACATGGTCATACAAATCCAAGTTTAGTGCATTTGGAAATTGCCATTCACATGTTTTTGTGTGATGTGATTTTATTACACAACTTGTCAAATGTATTACATTTTGGCTATAGTAGATCTGTCTGTCTACCTATACATTGTGCTCAAGGTGCAAACACTTTGTGGCTATTGTAATTTTATTTATTAACTAAGCTCAAGGCACAAACTAAAATAATAATCTCTATGAGTATGAAGACAGAGAGTTTTACCTACCCTAAGATACTTATAGATTCCTAACTTATAGGGTTGGCCTTATGTATGAATTTTATACCCAAATTATAGTTGATTTAAGCTTACTGATTTATTCACAACTTCATGGTAATTAAGTACCACTTTCTGCACATACTTTGGTGCCGTTGATTTCAGTGACTGTCCACAAGGCCTTTGGAACCTAGCCTTTAATAGCCCTGAATTTACAGTTCAACTGTGAAGCAAAGTTCCATGAAAATACAGACACAAAAAATATTTAAAAAGTTTTTTATGTTTAGAATAATAAACAAAAGTTTTTTCTGTATGATTAGTACATAAATTACATCAAAATAGATCTAAAGAACACTAATCAGTAATTAAATTAACAGATACCTAGATTCAAATGAGTAATTGAAAACTAAGTAAGACCCTCCTATTCTAAAGTAGGGGAGGTAGGTACCTCTGTCAAATGACATGTGGGTCTAAACTTTTTAATTACTTTCTGTGTTACAATTGAAGTAAATTCTTAATTCATTAAAGTACCAGTTTTAATAGGACTAGATATTTTTATTCATATAAATCAGTGGTTCCCAAACTTATTTTGTCTACTGCCCACTTTGAGAATAAATATTTTTTTAGCGCCCCCATTTTTTCACCTATTTAAAAACCACTTCAAATTTCTAATTGATTTAATTAATTATTGTGACCTATCTATGTATATCAACGAAGAATTCTAAACGAAACTTTAACATACAACGGCACACAACGCACCCATATTTTTTCTGGGTCTCTTACCGCCCCCCTTGAGACCTGCAGCGCCCACAAGGGGGCGTTATCGCCCACTTTGGGAAAGACTGATATAAATGTATAAATTTTGATAAATTCTATTGATTCATACCGTATACCCACAGTATACAAAAACAGTATGTTTATTCTGTCCCAAACAATATTTGAATTCAGCTGTCACAGAACTCATTACTTGCTTCATTTTCATAATAATATTATGTGCAATGTCAATCTCACTCAATTTACAAAACCCCCAGTGGAACCTGGTGTTCTACGGAATAACTAAACTCTTGAAAAGACGGATTTCCCCTATGAAAGCCATGTTATTAAACTCTTAAGCCATTCTTAAATAAAACTGTACATAAAAACAAGTGGACATTATAAAACATGGTATGTATTGGTCTATCTATATAGCTTGTTTGGCCTTAGTTTTGAGACATTGTCATACACACTATAAAAATTATATTGTGCCGTTTCGTATGAGAGAATGATAAAAAGGTAAAAGTCTTGTGTGCTTCCATAAAACATTTTAACAAACCAATAAACTGCAGCTATTTGCATTCCACTGCTGGGCATATCCCACACCTCAACTGCGGTGGTACTAGATTTATGTGTGTGTGTAAAGGCATGATTCCGAATCACGCTGCCATCAGTGCTGCCGCGACACTACTGGTCCCCATACAATTTGTATGAGCTGAGTTATCAAGACGCCCCAATACCTTGCGACTAAGTTAAACGACTGACATCTGGAGGCGACAAAATAAATAGGCGCGTCACAAAATATTTCCGAAGTCCGTTACCATCTTATCAATAAACTTCAGCTGAAAAATATACAAGCTAGCTCCAAGGGGCTAGCCATGACCAACACGGCCGCGAGGCGCCCGGCGACAAAAAGCGCCAAAAATATATTGAAATGAATTTAATGTCATTTCGATTTTTCGTTGTTTTGGCGACTTCTGATGATACCCACATTTCCCGCGCCGACAGCGTCGTGGCCCAGTGGTTAAACACTCTGTCTCTTAAACCAATGGTCACGAGATCAAATCAGGCCGAAACACACCTTCTTTGTGTTTATTGTATAAATTGTGGCTAACTCTCCGTTGATAGAAAACAACGATATTAAACTCAAGCAATCCGGAAAACGGCGGTAGGCTCGCCCCTTACCACGTTGGGTTTAACTTCCCTCGACGAAATGTGGGCTTCCGAATGTTCCGGTCACCATGACCGCAACAATACTTTATATCTACGTTACGTCTTCGCCATATTATACAAATATCTATGTAATTTGAATTGAATTTGCTTCAAAACTTACAACAAACACATGAGGTATAAGATTACATGGAATTGTACTTAGACTATCAATAAGGATAAAGCGTTGGTGTAGCTCACAGGCATTATGTCTGTGGTGTAGCTACTTAAATCTCTGTCCTATAAAATATTATAAAAACGGAACTCTGTGGTGGGTGGTCACATTGATGACCAACCAATTTTCATGTGATACAAAATTCCGCCTCTTTTTATTTTTCCGTTTGATAACGCGATACGCCATGAATTCCCTACTTCTCCCCTATGAATTTGGAATTTGAAACATTTTGTTACGCTGCTTTAGTCAGCAGCGTCTTTTGGATACATGTTACATCAGCCAACTGTCCCTCTATTATTTGCCACATTACACGGTCAATGATTCGTTTTGTTTAACATAAAGATAATGGCGTGCTCACCGTTTTAACAATGGTTATATCCAACTTAGCAGTTTTTTTTAAATGCTTATCGCGTATAAACTAAACTATCAGCATGCTGAATTCTACTGGTGGGCAAATGCCAGGTTCTTTCTATACTCCAATCCTCCACTGATTACCATTTCCAGCCCAGCCATTCCCAGCCCAGTCAAGCTAGCCTTGTCATCATGTTTAAGGCCGTGGTTTTAGGTTTGCCGCGAGCTCTTGAGAATGACAAGACGCTTAACGCTAATCAGTCGCTTGTTCGCTACTCGCTACTTTAGTTTTGGCTGGACAAGCCTTCTGCATACGGGATAAGCTATGGAGCTTATCGTCCGGCCCAGTCCTACTTCAGCTGGGCGCTTTTTTTAACGGGAGAATGCTTTTACGCATACCCGTCCGCCATTGGGCAAACTGGGTTATGTCGGACTCGACTGGGAAGATCAACTCAGAGGTTCCCTGGGTTGATCAAATCGGTCTGTAGTACACAGACTAAAACCCCAATGGCTCGCCCTCATCGTCCACTGCGGTGACTGGCACGACGCCTACTACGCTTTTTCCCCCGCAGCTGGGCGACCTGCAGGAAAAAGTCAGAGGGTAGTCCCTTTCTTCTCCGAATATCGTACGTCCGAAAATCGAAATCCCGAACGCGTTTTCTATAATCATCACTATCCATAATGGTCTCTTATACGAAACTTTGTTTCACCTAATAGTCCACAACTATAATGGTTTTGTGTCATAAAATTGAGTGCTATAATAATTATACGTCCTAATTTTACTAGCTATAAAATCACTTGGTCTAAGTGTGATTTGACATAATGAATGTTTGTCCGAATGGTGGTTTATAATAACAATGTAAGTCCGAATCCGAGGGTTAGTTATTTTTTTACAAACGCTAAAATAAAATGCATGCTGCATCCCTGCTTGCATTTTTACCTGCATGCTGCTTGCTGCATCCCTGCATGCTGCGTGCTTGCCTGCATGCTGCATGATTGCCTGCATGCTGAATGCTTGCCTGCATGCTGCATGCTTTCCTGCATGTTGCATGCTTGTTAACATGGTGAATGCCAAGGGCGGATCCGACATGGCCGTGATAGGTTCGAAGGTTAAGGCGTGAGCGCAGCTCACGCCTTAACCTTCGAGGGTTAGTTATTTTTTTTTCAAACCCTAAAATAAAATGCATGCTGCATCCCTGCATGCTGCATGCTTGCCTGCATGCTGCATGCTTGCCTGCATGCTTTCCTGCATGTTGCATGCTTGTTCACATGGTGAATGCCGAGGGCGGATCCGACATGGCCGTGATAGGTTCGAAGGTTAAGGCGTGAGCGCAGCTCACGCCTTAACCTTCGAGGGTTAGTTATTTTTTTTACAAACCCTAAAATAAAATGCATGCTGCATCCCTGCATGCTGCATGCTTGTCTGCATGCTGCATGCTTGTCTGCATGCTGCATGCTTGTCTGCATGTTGCATGCTTGCCTGCATGCTGCTTGCTTGCATGCAATTTTTATAGCAAAAAATATTCAGGACAGTTATTAACATTTATGCAATTTCGATTTTAGTGCTCGATATATTATGAGAAGAGACGTTAGGACAAAACACTATTATGAGAAAAGCAGTTAGGTTTCATAAATATTATAGATTGTGATAGTTATGGCAAAGAATTTTAGGACATATAACGTTTCGGAATTATGATTTTAGGGCAAGTGATATTATGAGACAGTAAATTAGGGCTACCTATCATTCGGACAAATGATAATTATATCAGAAAACATTATGATACGTTAAATTATGGACAAAAATTTTATGAGACACAATAGAGAACCAAGTCAGAGACTTGATTTTTTGAGTCTATTATATTAAGATGATTGATGATGGTAACAAAATAAATATTCTGGTTAGCGACCATTTGGTGCGATTAGATTAGACCTCACCTAGGTAGATCGTTCGATTCGTTCGGCGTAATGAAACTCGATAAATTCGTCTAAATATCGCAAACACAAATAATATTTCTTGGAATCTTTAGCAGAACCTTTTACAGCTCTCAACTGTGGAAAGACGCTACTAGAACCCTTAGTGGGGTGTAAGCAATACAAAACTTATTTTGGCTCATCATCAATTCCAAGTCCTAAGCAAATGATACGCCAGGTTTACTAAAATTCGCTGCTGAAACTAAATACCTGGTCTACATCAAATTTCCAACTGTGCAAAGGGTTTCAGTCTAATTCAACCAAATATGCAGCTCATGTTTTAAATAATACTTACAGTTAAAATAGCCCAGCTGCTAAGCAGTGTGTAGGAATGCCCCCACTGGTGCTTGTCATGTCAGTGTGACAGGTTTTTTGTAGGTGGCGAAAGATCTACACGTGTGTCCCTTTTGTGTAGCTGGGCCAGGCTACCACTGGAATAAAATTAGTATTTAAAACTATTTAGAAATTTATATGAACTTAATTCTGCATCATTTGCTATTTGGTTTGAATTTTGAAGTTGAAAGCTTATATTTTTTGGTATCTAGATTGAACTTTGACATGGCATGTTTCCATTTTCTTTGAATGCTACCTTCCGATATGATACTGGACAAGTCGTTTGCAAGATACTGGACAACCAGTATCATCACTCAGGATGTCTACTGCTGAACACAGATCGACTCCATAGGTTTCCAGAGTCAGTGCTTTCCAGTGGTTGCCTTTCTAAACCTAACCTTTTTTCTGCTAACCATTTGGTTGGTTTACATCACATTCGATGTTGATGTGTGAAATGGTATCTTACTTACGTCATTAAGAAGAATTATTGATTTTGATTATGCATACTAACTATAACTATCTACTTATCAAATAGTAGATTGCTCACTCATTCTTTTCTGATGTCATGTAGGTACGTTTATGCAGGCATATAACTTTATAGCGACGACAATCTTAACTGTATTGAGGGAGGGGTCTTGTTCAAGTCATATCAATAATTGCGTCACGACATGATACACTCAGGCCGTAATGTGATAAGAACACGACGATCCACTAAATAGTACCTACTTTGAATACCTATAGGTATTATATGCGTATTTCCCTTGCCTTTAGAATGTGTTTTCCTTTTTATCTCTCACTCGATAGCTGTGCCTGCGGCTTTGCCCGCGTGGTTATTGAAATGCGTTTTTTTCTAATAAAAACTCATATTTCTTCCTGTTACGGAAATTGGCTGCTTTATTCCCTGTGTTTTATATGTGTTCCCGGTAACACGGCCAACCGCGATATACTCTTTCTCTTGGAAGTTGAAGAAGAGCAACGCTGTCCAGCAACGCCAATAAAAGTCATTGCGTTTTCATCGCAAGATGATTTATACTGTTGTATACAGTAACGGGCAAAAGAACGCCCTGGCTAAACATACTGCCATGAGAGTCTTTGAAGAGCTTATCCTGAGACGAGTAAGAGATTTAAGCAGGAATAATTGGCAAAAAACTAGATCTGCCTATAATTTTCAAGCTGGAAGACGGTATCTCAGCTCGAGTCTCTTTAAAATTCTAAGAACGTGATTTCTATGTTTAAGAGTATGACTAAGCATTGGAACTCTGCACTTAACATTCAACTGTGTTGTATTCATATGTAAATTGTCTTTCTGACTGATAGGAATATCAGTCAAAGATTCCATCGTACCTGCCCTAGTTCTGTATTTCATAATTAATGGCATGGTTGATTTTCACAGCTAGCCCTAAAATGTATACACTCCCGGATGCTGCTTTTGTCTTGACTAATTAGTTGACTAAAGAAAGTTTGTTAGGTAACCTAAACTAAGAAGCAGCTCAAGCTTTGCTTGACTAACTTTTTACATTACCGTCCAAAAGAGGATATTAATGTATTTTTTAAATGTTTTTTGATAAACTGCTATCATTAAAGATACTTTGATATTTTAGGACTATATTCGATAAGAACACAAAAATCAGGTCAGCAAGTCGCCGCCGGCGCAACGAACGATTAACCTCCTGCGTGCATGTAAATATCCGTTGTTTCTCTTGGTTTTAAACAATTATTTTTTACTAAAAAGCCGCTGTAGCATTGCAATAGTAGGCGTACATAAAACTATATTGAAATAAAGACTACTATCGTTTGTACGAATCCGATTAATATTATATGCATAAATTAATATCTGTTCCCGCTCGGTGGCTCGGTTGTCCGTGAACCCGCCTGTTAAGCTGCGAGGTTGTGGGTGCGCTGCCCACCCAAGATCGTGCCCAAGATCCACAACTTTAAACACACATATTCATCACACGCATGCTTGTCCTGGGAATGAATCAAACTCACGACTTTCAGTGCTTTCAACAATACTTCCGCCTATCTATTGCGCAGGCAACCCGCTAATATTATGTAAATCTGAGCAAACCTCGACATGATTTTGAATACCTCTTCGGTGGGTTAGCATCGCATTGCGGGCTCAGTGGCATTTATGATTGATAGCAATGTTGATAAGAAATTTAGGTGGTGTGATTTTGCTCGAATAGGCACTTGAAGTTCGATAACCGGGCCATACGTTAGTGACGTCAAATTTAAAAAGCTAACAACTGCATTAGGTAAACAGCATTTAGATAGTAAAATATAATCATTATCTAATCGATAAGCTGTAAGTGACTTTGCTTTAATGTTCGCTGGGAAGAAGATGATAAGTAAGGCCCGCAAAATGCTAAATTATATCTGATCGCACACACGCTTTTTATCAACGCGTTTTTGATGAGTAACGAAAAATTATTTTCAATTTTGATAATCTTCAAAAGGGGCTTCAAAAGCTAGTTTAAAATGTTACCAACTGCTACTGTCTGTCACATACCTATAACTTTTCGTATGTGTTCAAACACATCTTGAATATCCGAGTAACGCTACAAGCTACAAACATTATACGACTCTACCATTGAAATGAAATTAATTTTCTAAACCAGTATACATCCATCCACATACATTTTTGTCCACTCTGAAAGCTGAAATGGTTCTGATGCTGACTGTACCTGTACGTTTGCTTCACACTTGGCTGTCTGTATTCAAATATTACATGTTATTCCTTCTCCCGTTAACTTATTCAACTCGTGGACTTACATAATTTACCACCTCCATATAAATGTAACAGAAATGACAAGTATTCCAGTGCATGTTCTTCCGGGAATCGTGATTCGTGACTCTTTAATTTGAAGCCACCTGTTATTTCACCTCTGATAGTTCCAGTACCACAAAAGGCTAATACGCTGCTTCTACCAAAATGTTCTGACGAATTTCAGTCTTATCGCATTAGAGACGAGTCTATATTTGTTAAATAGGTACTTAATTACATTTGGTTTAATGTGAATTTAAATACTCGCTTACCTTCACTGCTGTGATAATTGGCTCATGATCGAGTGCGTGGCATTTGGCAGTTGTTAGTCAGTTGTTACTCGCTTCATTTGTCTTTGTTTTACAGGTGAAATATTTTTATGTCAGTCTATGGAACGGTGGCTCGGTTGTTTCAGTCAATCGGCAGGGATCGCCGTTGTAAAGGGTCGGAAATGGAGTGGGTAACCATCACTCCGACTGAAATGTTGAGATGAATTTGACGGGCATCCCTGTGCTTCGGAAGGCACTTTAAGTTGGTCCCGGCCGGCTGATGCCAGATGTCAGTCAAGGGCCTAAGGCGGCTTGATAAAACCTGACCCAAAAGTTTGTCACTGATTATCACTAACCTTACACCCCTTCCAACAATCCGCACTGAGCCCGCGTGCTGTGTAATGTGCCCAGCGAGGGACATATAAAGGCTGTTGTTTTTATATTTGAACTGGATTATTACGATATTTTCTAGTTTGTTTGTGGCTTTCTCATAGCTTGTTTTTACTGACTTACTAAAACAGCCGCCTTATCAAAAAAAGTCGACTACGTGTTTCAGACTAAACACCCTGCTTGATATAAAACCTTGTGTCGTATAGTAAGGGCTTGAACTTTAGCGAGAGTATGTTGCTGGCAAGGTAGTTTTACAAGCATGGAAGCAAAGAGTTGATGTGACAAGGGCTATGTATGGTACATATTACTAAATATTACCTTTGAACTCAAGTCAACTGTATTCACTGGTATAAGCTGAATACTAAATTCCATCTAAATCAGCCCAATCTGTCCCACTGTAGGGCGCAGACCGCCCCTCCCAAACTAAGTGTCGAACTTAAAGCAAGTGTCGGCCAATTCTCATGATGCATATCAAATCGTCTTTTTGAAGTAGCTGCATAAACTGCTGCTGTGAAGTCAATTAGCTATTGACATCAAAAATGTATTAAAGCAAAGTGACAAGTGTTTAAATGTTCGGCAACAGAGTAATGTAAAATTCGAAAAGTGGTGATCGCGACAAGCATTAAGTCCGTTTTCATTACACGCTATTTACAAAATTAATTACAACGATGCTTGCCGTAAACGGTTAATTTCACGCAACACCGTTGTTTCAGATCCATTAAGCCACTTTAGGCGGCTATAGTGTAGTTTTAGTCAGTTTACTCGACACTGTCGTCACTGGTTGTCATAGTGTGGTCTATATTTTCTTTAATTTAGGCGGAAATACAATGAGGTCACAAAAATAGGACGGGACAGTATTGCGGCGTCCAGTGACCGTTTTGCCTGACCAAACCAAGAAAAGTTTGGGTTCTGTGCGAGATGAGTGTGTTACCTCACCACGTCACAAATCACAGTATCGGTTACTTATTTATTTAGCACGCGATATTTTTTAGACGAGCAAGTGCTCAGTTTGCACTTTGCACACAGTTTATTTTAGTAATTCACACTGCAATAAGTTACGTTCATATTTTCCTAGCAATGGCGTGGCAATAATAAAATATCGCCATACGTTTGAAAACATGTATAATCTACAATCTTTAGTTGTTAATATTTTGATGTATCTTCTTTTATTTGTCTTTTAAGTGGAAGGGGGTTTATCAATCAGTTAATAAGGTGTTTTATTTCCCTAATTATGACATTCAGTTCAATAAACTGTCTGTAACTGTCAATAAACTAGGTACTTTGACCTACCTACTTAAAGATTAAATTTTATACATTTTGACCTTTAACGAAATATCCCGGTAAACTCAAACAAAGAATGAAACTCCCTTAAAGTAAAAAGGGCACATGTACATTTAAATGATGCAAAAATGTTAAAGACATTCTATACACGAAGAAAAAGCGCCTGACATACACGAACATCCCAACAATCAATGCATAGCCCGAGCCAGGGTACTGTTGACCCCGCCTATTCTAATGATTCCTGCGACTTGCCAGTATGAAACGGCTTCAGTAAATATTCAACGTTTGTGATGTCAATCGAAACCAGGCGTCGCGGCTGCTAGACGCGTGCCCCACCGACCATTCAAGTCGGTCGCTCTTATGTAACTAACACAAACGAAACGCATCGGAACATACCGGTTGCCATGCCCGCTGCATCTAATTTATAGTCTTACAAGACAATGTAATAAGATTGATACAAGATGGCCAATAGTATGCAATGTCACCTCTGATCTGAGGAAAAGAACACAAACGAACCCTGCAAAATTAACTAACACTACAAGATATTGTCTTCTCATTATTCTTATGAGTAAATAATAATGTTTTATCTTGAAGTGAAACTATTTTTTGTCTGTAAATCTGGCACATAAAACATTGTTAAAAAGTTATGACGCTTAGTTCTGTTGTAAATATGTCAAATTTGTCAAAGTAGATAATATCTTCGTAAACGTTGCGTGTGTATTTCTTCATATTTTTCTCTTGCATATTTTTTAGTTATTGTTGTGTAAATCAGGACTGAGTAGAATAGAAAACTTAGAGGGTCAAGGGAAGAGCCGTACAAACCAGTGAGTTAAAGGTTAAACATTCAGGCGTCGTCAGGGGCGCGTTGTGTCCCCTTGCATTATTCATCGTTTGGGCCTGTGGTCGGTCGAGCCTCTTCTTACTTTTGTATGTGTTATCTGAATTTGAAATCAGAATTGCCATTAAGTTAGTTGACGTCTGATTTCCAATAGCTTTACCTTTCAATTCTACGGTCATGCCTAACTACTCTACCTACTATTTGCCTCTCCAAATCATGGCTTTTCGCAGATTACAATTGTAATTGTTGCTTACCGAACACATTCTTCACATTAAGCCGTTGATATCACAACAAACAAACCCACACGCCTTTTTGATAGCCTAGGGTCATTTCGCCGGTTTGCGTCCACTTAGTGCAGTTGCTAAGTTTGAAGGTGAAACTAAAAATGTTCTAGCACTCATTTGTATGTAAAAATGATATAATGTGTTCATTATATAGTCTATTTTAGGATTAACTTACAGTTTTGTCCGAAAAAACTTGCGTTTTTTTTAAAAATAGATAATTATCCGAATTAGGCGTTTTACCCAGTTTGCGTCCAAAAAAGCCAGTTCGCGTCCACCCTGGACCAATTCGCGTCCACTGGCTTTATAAAGGATAACTAGCTTCTGGCCGCCGGCCTACGGCCGACTCGCGGCCATAAGCTAGGTCTGCGACGCTGGCCGCTCCGGGGCTTCGCCCCTCCCGCGGCTGCGAGGCCCCCGGGGGCCTCGCCGCAGCTCGGCCTTCGGCCTCGCATTTGTGTGACGATGGGGTTGCAGTTTCGCGAATCGCGCTCTCGTTCTTTTCTGGGAAGAAGGTGTTTTAGCAAAAAAATCCTAGTGCGGGGTTGGCCGCTCCGGGCTTCGCCCTCCCGCGGCCGCGAGGCCCTGCGGGGCCTCGCCGCAGCTCGGCCTTCGGCCTCGCAGTTGCTTGTAATTAGGTTCACTGTTCCGGGACAAAGCTCTCGACCTTTTCTGGGTGGTAGTTGTTTTAGCAAAATGATCCTAGTGCGGACGCTCAGCCTACGGCTTCGCGAAGTTACTTGAAGATCGATAAAGGACGCTCCGGGGTTCGCCCTACGCGGAGTTCGGCCTCTGGCCTCACAGTCGAAGCTCGGCCTGCGGCCTCGCTGGGGGTTTGGAAACCAACGCTACGGGCTGCGCCCTACGCGTAGTTCGGCCTTCGGCCTCACGCTCGAAGCTCGGCCTCCGGCCTCGCCTATTAGTGACTGAGGCAATTAACTTTGGACTTCCCCGTGTGCGGGCGCTTAGCCTACGGCTTCGCGAAGTTAGTAGGGCCGTCATGAGGGACGCTCCGGGCTTCGCCCTACGCGGAGTTCGGCCTTCGGCCTCACATTCGAAGCTCGGCCTGCGGCCTCGCAAATTCAAATGTTTCCGTGAAGATTCACAAGATTTTTTCATACAAAGTAGCATTATCAGTGACTCCCAGTACATTTAGTATGGGAAGTCTTACTATGGAAGGCGAAAAGTTCAATGTCCTTTATTCGTACTGCAAGGGGGTAAACTACCCTTAAATGGGTCAGATCGTTAAGAGTGGATAGTTTTGAACAGTATGACATACTTTTTTTTAAAAAACAAAGCAATTTTGTTTTTCGGGTAAATCTCAGAAATTACCCTCAAAATTGGGTAATTTTTTTCACCATACTGTAGGCCTTACTAAACCTGTCAAAAAACTCAAATAACATTTTCCTGTAAAATGACGCAAACTTCCTGAAAAATCAACTTTAGTAAATTTTTTAAATGTGATATTTTCAAATGGCCGCCAGTGTACTTGCCATGTTGAATTCTTTACATTTTACACTTTCGGTGCAATCTCAGTTATATTGCACGAAGAACGGTATCTTTAGTTTTTTTCTACCTTGCACACAACTCCTTCAAGGTACCTTCAAAGTGACCCCTTCCAAAAAAAACTTTTAATGCTCATTTTCAGTGTTGCCAGTTGATTTTGATAGAAATGGTCAAATGTCATTTTAATGGGTGCACTTAACCACCTTGGGGGATGTTTATTCCTGAAATACCTTTATTTCTATTTTCGACTTTTTCGGGCCATTTCTCAAAAACTACTAAAGCTACCAAAAATATTTTGTAACCTGGCAATCCGCAAGCACGAGCTATACTATTGGCTAGTACATTCCATCCCTCTCAAAAATTGGCAACACCCAAAAAAGTTCAAAAAACAGTTTGAAAATCGCAAACTTTTTACAAAATGGCCGCCAGCTCGTCCGCCATCTTGAAATTCAGAAATCCCGTATTTTTCCCATAATCTGGACTATATGTGGCAACACTTGGCGTTTTCACTTTTTTTCTCCCATATGCGGAAGTATCCGTCACTAACTTTAAAGACACCCATGTCGAAAATTTTATTTTCCACCGTAGTTCCCAGTGTTGCCAGTCGATTTTTGCAAAAATACTAAAAGGTCATTAGGGCCCTGGGTTGCCATCAAACTGCATTCAAGTTTTTTTGACAGCTGTCATATTTCTCATTTCGACTTTCCCGGGCCCGATCCCAAAAACTACAATGAATTTGGTAGAAATTCACATTCCTGGCAATACTTGAGTAAATTACCCACAATCGGTACATACTACGTAAAACGCTCAAGTGTTGCCATCTACCGGAAAAATCACCTCAAAAATGGTCAATTTCGCGGATCTTTACAAAATGGCCGCCAGCGCCGCCGCCATCTTGTATTTTTATAATCTGTGGATGAGGATGTCGAGTGGACTATACAAGCAACACTCTTCAGCAAAAATTTTGAAAATCGAACAAAAACTCACTTCACTATGGCATCGCAAAAACCACTCTAAAACCCGTTTTTCAATCCAAGATGGCGGCCTGGGGACGTTCTTTTTTTAAAATTTTATTTTTTCAAAATACCCAATTTGGACATGGCAACACCCAGTTAAAAAAGAAAAAATTCAGCGCTTCAAACAAAAAAGTTGATGTCTGAAAAAAATCCGCCATCTTGTTTTTTGAAAAAAAAAAACTAAAAAACCTGCGTTGATAAAAATAACAAAAATTCCTAAAAAGTAAAATTAACCCTAAAACACCTCAAAACAACTGAAAAACACCCCTGATCAGTCAGTGAGTCAGTCAGTCAGTGAGTGGTAATCGAGCTTTATATATTATAGACTAGCTTCTGGCCGCCGGCCTACGGCCGACTCGCGGCCATAAGCTAGGTCTGCGACGCTGGCCGCTCCGGGGCTTCGCCCCTCCCGCGGCTGCGAGGCCCCCGGGGGCCTCGCCGCAGCTCGGCCTTCGGCCTCGCATTTGTGTGACGATGGGGTTGCAGTTTCGCGAATGGCGCTCTCGTTCCTTTCTGGGTAGTTGGTGTTTTAGCAAAAGAATCCTAGTGCGGGGTTGGCCGCTCCGGGCTTCGCCCTCCCGCGGCCGCGAGGCCCTAGGGGGCCTCGCCGCAGCTCGGCCTCCGGCCTCGCATTTCCTTGTAATTGGCGTCAATTTTCCGGGACAAAGCTCTCGTCCTTTTCTGGGTGGTTGTTGTTTTAGCAAAAGGATCCTAGTGCGGACGCTCAGCCTGCGGCTTCGCGAAGTTACTTGAAGGTCGATGATGGACGCTCCGGGCTTCGCCCTACGCGGAGTTCGGCCTCTGGCCTCACAGTCAAAGCTCGGCCTGCGGCCTTGCTGGGGGTTGAATGCCCACGCTTCGGGCTGCGCCCTACGCGTAGTTCGGCCTTCGGCCTCACACTCGGAGCTCGGCCTCCGGCCTCGCCTTTTAGTAACTGAGGTAATTAACTTTGGGCTTCACCGTGTGCGGGCGCTCAGCCTACGGCTTCGCGAAGTTAGTTGGACCGTCGTTGGGGGACGCTCCGGGCTTCGCCCTACGCGGAGTTCGGCCTTCGGCCTCACATTGGAAGCTCGGCCTGCGGCCTCGCAAGTTTTTCGATGATTGGTGGGAAATTCACAAGATTTTTACATACAAAGTAGCATTTTCAATGACTCCCAGTACATTTAGTATGGGATGTCTTAGTATGGCTGGTTAAAAGTTTACTGCCATTTATTCGTACTTTAAGGGGGTTAACTACCCTTAAATGGGTGAAATCGTTATAAGTGGATAGTTTTGAACAGGATGACATACTTTTTTTTTAAAAACAAAGGAATTTTGTTTTTTGGGTAAATCTCAGAAATTGCCCTGAAAATAGGGTAATTTTTTTCACAATACTGTAGGCCTTACTAAACCTAACAAAAAACTCAAATAACATTTTCCTGTAAAATGGCGCCAACTACCTGAAAAAACAACTTTAGTAATTTTTTAAATTGTCATATTTTGAAATGGCCGCCAGTGTACCTGCCATATTGAATTTTTGTCATTTAGGACTTTTGGTGCAATTTCAGTTATATTACACGAAAAACGGTATCTTTAGTTTTTTTCTATCTTGCTCACAACTCCCTCAAGAGGCCTCCAAAGTGACCCCTTCCAAAAAAAAGTTTTAATTCTCATTTCCAGTGTTGCCAGTTGATTTTGATAAAAATAGTCAAATGTCATTTTAATGGGCGCAGTCAACAACCTTAGGGCATTTTTATGGCTGAAATGTCTTTATTTCTATTTTCGACTTTTTCGGGCTATTTCTCAAAAACTACTGAAGCTACCAAAAATATTTTGTAACCTGGCAACCCGCAAGCACCAGCTTCACGATTGGCTAGTACATTTCATCCCTCTTAAAAATTGGCAACACCCAAAAAAGCTCAAAAAACAGTTTGAAAATCGCAAACTTTTCACAAATTGGCCGCCAGCTCGTCCGCCATCTTGAATTTCAGAAATCCCGTATTTTTCCCATAATCTGGACTATATATGGCAACACTTGGCGTTTTCACTTTTTTTCTCCCATATGCGGAAGTGTCCGTCACTAACTTTAAAGACACCCATGTCGAAAATTTTATTTTCTACCAAAGCTCCCAGTGTTGCCAGTAGATTTTTGCGAAAATACTAAAAGGTCATTAATGACCTGAGTTGCCATAAAACTGCATTCAAGTTTTTTTGACAGCTGTCATATTTGTCATTTCGACTTTCCGGAGCTCTATCCCGAAAACTACCATGTTTTTGGTAGAAATTCACATTTGTGGCAACACTCGAATAAATTACCCACAATCGGTGAATACTATGAATAACGCTCAAGTGTTGCCATCTACCGGAAAAATGACTTCAAAAATGGTCGATTTTGCTGATCTGAACAAAATGGCCGCCAGCGCCGCCGCCATCTTGGATTTTTATAACCTGTGAATGAGGATGTCAAGTGGACTATACAAGCAACAAAACAAAAGAAGAATTTTGGAAATCGAACAGAAACTCACTTCACTATGGCAACGCAAAAACCACTCTAAAACCCGTTTTTCAATCCAAGATGGCGGCGAAACAGTATTTTTTTTTTCCAAAATATTTTTTCAAGATACTCAATTTTGATATGGCAACACCCAGTAAAAAAAGAAAAAATTCAGCTCCTCAAACAAAAAAGTTGATGTCTCAAAAAAAGCCGCCATTTTGTTTTTCGAAAAAAAAAAACTAAAAAACCTGCGTTGATAAAAATAACAAAAATTCCCAAAAAGTGAAAATGACCCTAAAACACCTCTAAATAACTGAAAAACACCCCTGATCAGTCAGTGAGTCAGTCAGTGAGTGGTAATCGAGCTTTATATATAATAGATAGGGGTGATATTTTTATGAATTTGTACAGGAAAAGTTGTATTATATCAAATCCTTTATTTAAGGATAAAAATATTTCAAATCAACCTTATTTACATTAAAAAAACGCTTGAAAAAAATTAGTTCTCAAATCAGGTAAGTTGTACGTAGATAATCATTGCACCTAGGTATATAAAATAAAACACTGGGAATATGCCGGGTGTTCGGTCCGCCTGTTGTGTGCCATTTCACCCATTTCCCCAGGCTCTATGTCTTCAAGTTGTCACAGTTTCCCGTCGAATCTTCGCGTTGCTTAAAGAGTCTGATAATCTGCTCCACCGTCAGCGCTCGTACTTGGGCTATGCCTAGTTTGTCCGACCCTGTGAGCTCCCATCTGGTCAGTGGGTAGGTTGGGCATTCTGCGATCAGGTGGAGACTTATTTCTTCGCACTCCTCGCACTGCGGACACATGGGGTCGTCTTTCACGCTTATCGGGGTTAGATGTCCATTTGGTTGGGAGTGTCCCGTTTCTATCTTGATTACTAGTCGAACGTTGCTTCTAGAAAGCTTAATCAGTAGCCCCTCCCCTTTCGTGTCTAGTCCGTTGGTAAACTAGCTCAACTGTCGCAATCCTGCCGTGGTCTTTGATCCTTCTTTGGTTGCTGCGCTTTATTATCCCTCGATGATGTTAACCCCTCCTGGGTTCTTCTCGACCCCTGCTTTGGGCCATTGATCAGCTTCTTCGTTGTCTGCCTTTCTGTCGTAGCAGGAGACCCTCGCACATCCAACTTCAGCTGTGCCAGCTAGTCTCTCTAGTGCTGATTTGCATCCTTTGACAATCGCTGATGTTGTCTCTGCTTGTTGAGTGCTTTCAGTGCGCCTGGCTGTCACTGTAATCATCACTTTTGTGTCATCGTTTTGACGTTTGCCTAGCAGGCGTGTCAGCAAAATCCAGAATTGCGGAGATTTTGGTTTGGCAAACGCTCGCCGGCCAGCCTGCCCGGCGTCTTTATTTTGTCATCTCCTCTGCTATCATCAAATAGTAGAAATTGCGCACGCTTGCAACTAAGAGCTTTGTTGATTTTTTCCTGAAGCGGTCGGTGTAGCATACTACTCCACCTGGTTCTGTTCTCCAGTCGTCTGTCTATGAATGAATAAACAGTAAGTAATCAGTTCTGTTAAGTTTTGTCTTATCGTTTTATTCTTCACTCGAATTTCATTTAACGCTTCCTTTAAATCGTCTTCTGTTTATGTTCTTTTTCTTCATTCTTTCTTGGTTCCGAACCGACCGCATCTTCAATTTATTTATTATTTATTTATTTATTTACATTAATTAATACGGATTACCCAATTACATTCATTAGACAAAAAAATATTAGAAGAATGAAAGAAAGTACCTAATTTCATTTAAAAATATATTTATAAGCACGTAGTCTGAATAAAAAATGTATTATAATAACAAACAATACATTTAAAATTATTTTTACAAATAAGTAAATTTTATTGTATTTAAAAAAGTAGTGGACGCAATCTGGTCTATCATTATCCCCTATAGGTATACTTTGCGTCCATAGTGGACGCAAACTGGGAGTTTTATAAATTCGATGTAGTAATTCGCGTCCACCCCATTTTATTCGTCAAATACAAAAAACTTAAGCAAATTCATAGTTAATATTATTCCTTTTTTCATTATAAAAGTCTAGAAACAGCTATGTATACTAAAATTCACATATAACAACAAAAAACTTCCCTTCGAACGCGCCACTGCACACTATTTTTTCGCTAAGAATCCGCTCTCTTGCTGAACATCCGAAACAAATTATTTTTTTAAACGGGATTGATTTGGCGCACGGCCCTTATATCCTTATGTGCGTGTCTCTTGAACATTGAGGTATTAGCACTCATGTCTTTTTTTTCAATTCGTGTGATAGTTTACTTATTTTCGAGTATTTTCAAAGGCAGATCGGTAAAGTGGACGCGAACTGGGTGGTGGACGCAAACAGGCGGACTAACCCTACATACTGTACAAATCGTAGAAGCTGTTGTTTTCTTTTTTACACTGTTGCACCACCTACTATGTTTTTCTGCTTAGCCCTATGGTTGACTGGTAGAGAATGCCTTTTTCGGCGTTAAGTCCGCCATTTGTAACAATCTCATTGTTGTGCAATAAAGTATAAATATAATATATATATAGAAGCAGCTTTAGGCTTACGGAAATGATTAGACCAATAATTAAGTGTTTATTTTACATGAGTATTGTTTTAAAAAAAACGTAATATTTTGTCAGTAATATGGTTAATGTGTTAGTTTAGTGGGCAGGAATTGTGCCAGCGCATGGTTATCAAAATTTTGATTCACGTTATCTAGAGTCACAGGCGCCTCTACGCGTTATCTTGTTTGGGAACGGTAAGGATGATAACGTCGTTTTTTGTGAGTAGTATCTTCTCAAGCTAACTAGAGTGAATAACATTTGCTTTTTCAGTTTTTTTTTGTGGGTAGAGCATGTAGACTTCCTGTAGATGTATAATTCTTACTCAATAATAGAGAGCATACGGGCTATATCGGTTTAGCCGTTGTTATACGCTTTTTTTTATCTTCGTTCGATGTTGCTATGTGCTCAAAATCGTCTGCATTTCTTTAGCCACTTTGGCTCTGCTAATTTATTCCTCTTGTGCAGTTGTGTTACTACTGCATGATTAGTTTTAACCGCGCATTTATCAGTAGGGTTAACTGTAAGTTCATTAACGTTCTTCTACGACCAATTGTTTCTATTTCTCTTATCATGTTTATGTGTGTCGTGGAGCTAAATGAAGTTTTAATCTAGGCCATGCAGTATGAATATATTTTCTGTTTATTTTGCGGTTGCTTCTATTTGATACGGTCTGTGGTATTTCAACACTTACCTAGTTAGAAAACTTAACTGTGTCTGTATTGCAAGTAAATATAATTAAGTTGAATTTCCAGTTTTCACCAAATATGGAACCTCGTAGATTAGTTCTAAAGTTTGTAAATAATAATTGAAAGATATTGGTTCATGCACAACAGTGTGCAGCAGATGTAACGGAGTTAAGTCGATGGCGTCTATTGTTGGCGGCATCCCGTTGCCGTCTATTATTGACTCGCTGCTGGAGATAGTTGGCGTTGCGCCAGCGCAAACCACGTGCTCACTCGTCACGGGACTGACATGCGCACTCGACTCGCGCCTGACGCTTAGAGCCGCGCTCGCGAGTCGCGACCCGCCCGCGTCTAACGCGTTCGCGTGATACACAACGCTCGACACACCGCTGTGGCAGAGCCGGCTTCGGCTATCAACATGCATTTTTATTAACTTAACTTCTTCACATTTTAGGGAATAAGTATCAGTGGCATTTACAGCATTTTAAATATAGGTAGGAATGAATATCAAGTGGCAAATTAGGACAATCCTTTTAATTAATTGACCGTTTTAGAACGTAGAAACAGTGAGACATAGTCTGTTTTCTTGTTGCAGTCCAGAAACAAGATAAACAAATTTCAAAGATGAAAAAGGACGCTGGCGTTAAAGTATCTTGCAGTAACGGTCATGCAAGTACGCCTAACGGAAGGGCAGATGATGAAGGTGGCGGCAGAACGGTTCCTACGCCTAGGGTTTCTTACGCGGCCGCTGCGCGGAAGCCCCCTTCACCACAAACCAACAACACGTCTTCGCCATTCCTGCTTAATACAGGTGCATTGCAAACACCCTGTTCATTCATTGGATTTTGTTTGTGTTTGTGAAATGTCGAATAGTTATATGTATTGTGCACGATAATTCTTCAGACCACTCCCCTTGGTGATAATAATTAAATTCATAATCCATCAATTAGGCTAGTTACAGTTGCTCGGTTATATTTAACTGATAAACTTTCACAAGTAAATTTATATTAATTGACTTTGTGGTAATGGTGATAAATACCGACCATACCCGGATGTGTATGTGGGTACCTACTGCTAAAATATTACTCGTCTAATTTACCTTGAGGAAGTAACTTACATTAACTTAATAGATGTTTTAAGTGTACGCGATAAAGAACAATAAATAGACAAAAATTCCCAGTAGAAGATTTTTTGTGTTTTTTTGTAACAAAAGAAAGTGTTATTATAATGTATGTCCATTTTATTTTCAGAATCCCAAAAAACAAAAGCTAACAGTGAGAAGTCATCACAACCGAAGCCTTTAAATTCCACAACGAAAGTTAATGGTGAAGGATTAATAGTAAATGATGATAGTAAAAATGATAAGTTATGTACCAAAGAACCTATAGTAAATGGCTCAGAAGACGCAAGTGAAAAAATTGTTAATGGAGACACAAAAAAACAATCGGATTGTGATATTAGTAGTAGTGATAATGCTAATGTAGTTACTAATGGAGTTAACAGTGATTCAGATGACACGAAATCAATTAAATCAGACGAAGAAAACCACACCCCAGTGCCTGTAGTGTGCCCAGTCAAAGTTTCGGATGGAAAACAACTAACAGACAAAAAGAAAGAAAATAAAAAAATAAAAGTTGTGGACAAAAATATTGAGTCTTGCAAAAAAGATTCTGATGTGAGCCAAAACACTGAAAACAATAAAGAAGAGGAAATGGCGAAGAAAACTGATAAAGAATCTGACAAAGTGAATGGCGATGATTGTACATTAGTCAATGGAAATAAAGACAGAGAGTCCACTCCTAGTGAGGATGATGATGATAAGAAACGGGACCCTGAAGTCCTTTTTATTCAGGATATGGGTTTCACAGTAAAGATTGTTAGTCCTGGAGCTGAACCCCTAGATATCCAGGTAATATTTAACTATGAAAATGAAGGATACTACAGTCATGACGATAATTTATTCATTTTAATTAATTTGTTTAATTTTGGGATATCCGTAACATTGCTATCACCAATCTACCAATAAATGAATATGTATGATAAACTAACGATACGAAGTTAATTAATCCTTATATCCTTTTTTAGGTGTCAAGCATGGAGCTGGTCCAAGAAATACACCAGGTATTAATGGATCGTGAGGATACATGTCATAGGACGTGCTTCTCATTGCAATTAGATGGCATCACATTAGATAATTTTGCGGAATTGAAAAATATAGAAGGATTGAAAGAGGGATCAATTATTAAAGTAAGATTTGAATTGAAGTTCATTGTTTGACAAGTAATTGTGTTACAGCCTGTTTATGAACATTTTTTAATACAGGTTGTAGAGGAGCCTTACACAATGCGTGAAGCTAGGATTCATGTTCGCCACGTACGCGACCTTCTAAAATCTATAGATTATACTGACGCGTATGCAGGCCAAGAATGTAGTTCCTTGGCTTTTCTCAATGTCATCACTCAGGGAGATATATTGGGTTGGTAACTCTTCAGGACACATTAAACATTACCGTACATGAACAAATGAATCCTGTATAACTATTGTTTTTTTTTCTTAAAGAAAAGAAAAAATCTCGCCCTGAAAGTGTGGACTGCACACCCCCAGACTACATAATGCCTGGCAGTACTGAAAGACCATTGTTAGCATTGCACCCTGGTCTAACGAAGGAAAACAAAGCTCCTCAATGTGTTAAGGTAATTACAGAAATTATTAAAATTCGCAAACCGGTTTTTATATTTTGTTGATTAAAATTCCAGTAAAGTATGCCTGTTCAAAAACAGGAAAAGAGCTGTTCAGAAACAGTGTTACTAAGATGAAGTTGTCTGCAGGTGTTGACGACGTCAGGCTGGAACCCGCCGCCTGGGCCGCGCAAGATGTGCGGCGACCTCCTTTACCTGCATGTGGTCACTCTCGAGGACCGCCATTTTCACATAACGGCGTGTCCAAGAGGATTCTACCTCAACCAGTAATTACATTATTATTTTTAACTTATATGATTGGATTTTTTGAGCAAGCTACCCACACTACACATCGGATTTTGTTGCGGGTTTCACTGTCTTAAAGAGATTTTATTGCAGAAAGCTGTGTGATTGCCTGGCATAGGTCTAAGGTTGACTTTACTTCTTGTTGTAAACATCTAACAGAAACATTTCATAGATTTTGAAAACCCGATTAAAATCTGTTCAGCGGCCCCAAACAAAACCGAGCATACGAGTATGCAGGCCAAAGGCGAACCATGTTACTTCATACATACATACATACATACATACATACCCTCACGACCATATCCCTAATGGGTTAGTCAGAGGCGCACTGACTGTTGCCGTCATGGTGAACGGAACATTCAGGAGCCCACATTTCGCCGAGGGAATTTGAACCCAATTTGATGTTACTTCAATGACGAGATATTGAAGTTAGCTTAGGAAAAAATTGAGCATCCGAGCTGCCGTAACCCTTACCATCATGGGATTTACATGCTCATTTACCACCGAAAAAAAAACGTATAATATATACCTAACTATTTGCTGTGGACTTGACTTACTAAAACAGAATACATTTGACTCAATTTAATTACAAAATCCGATAGTTTTGATATCTATTTGACAGATCTACCGAAGAAGTGTTCAACCCTCGTCCTTCGAATCCGTCCCTGCTGTGCCACTCGCTGATCGAGTTGCTTAGCATTGTATCCCCGGCGTTCAAACGCAACTTCGCGCTGGTGCAGAAGCGGCGGATGCAGAAGCACCCCTTCGAGAGGGTCGCTACTCCCTACCAGGTGTACCAATGGGCCTCGCCAATGCTGGATCACACCGTTGATGCTATACGAGCGGAGGACAGTAAGTATTCCTGTGCTCCTCAATCGCATGCCACAAGGTTAACGTGTGTATTTGTGTTGGGCATCGAAGCTTGTAAATTGAAAAGTTTATTTTGATTAAGCGACTTCCCCAGTGTGTTCTTTCGAGAAAATGATGTCGAGAGAGGTTTCTTATTCTTATTTTTTGTGAAATGACTGTTAAACTGTACAGCAGTCACAGTTAATACTATAATATGAAATGAATAGTAATTTATATTTAAGATGAACAGTCTCACCGAGCGTTTCCGAACCGAATGACCTGAATTTAACTTAGCCGCCGCGTTTGAATGAATGCACACGTGTCTGTAATGTACCTATGTCTTATTAATAGGGTATGCATTGTAACTCTGTGAGTTACTGGTCAAAGCTAGAATTTTAGCCTTCTTAACTGCAACATAGTCGGTGGAAGCTATTTCGCTGATCAGCTGAACAATCTCAAAAGAAACGATTTTCATCTTTTAGTTAATTTGTGTGTGGAAAACAAACAGGCCTCCCGTTTTTTTCCTAACTCTATGGAAGTAGATCCCGCCACCGCCAAGTGTGTTTCACATTTTTCCGTGTGCAACAATGTGTTTTATTTATTTATTTATTTATACAATAGCAATACATGCATGAGACCTTAAACTATAAACACATAGGTTTAGCATCAAAAGTACACATGCGCCTTGGTAGGCATAGCCATATGTAAAAGCCATGTGTATGTTGAATGTTACAGTTGACAATCTATAGACAATTTATAATATCTCGAGACATATTGTTAACTGATGATGTTTACGACCCTACAGTGACATGACTTACATCGTTTACTACTACTAGTACTACCATTTATACGTATGTGTGAGAATCACGCCTATATTTTTTGCTACTCCCTTATTTATGTAAAATGTAGCGCTTTAACCGTGGACTAACTAGGTGTTTGGTTTGTTCAGCGTTTTCGTCCAAACTGGGCTACGAGGAGCACATCCCCGGCCAGACCCGCGACTGGAACGAGGAGCTGCAGACCACGCGTGAGCTGCCCAGGTCCACGCTGCCGGAGAGACTACTCCGCGAACGCGCGATCTTCAAGGTAATCGATACTTTCAATTAATTCTAGCGTGTTTTGCATAGGCAGAGTTAATGTTCTCCTTGATAGATGCATTGTTAATAAGTTTGTATTCACGCTATGGTTTATTCACATTGCTTCAAGCAAAATTAGCGCTTATTATAAACGCGTGAATAACCAGTATTGCAGGCTCGGTAACATTATGCAATTAACCTTTGATGTCATGTTTTGTTAATAGCTCATTGTAGATTTCCGTTTTTTATTGTTGCCATACGATTACTCTTCCCATTCACAATATTAAAGTGATGCAACCTTTGGGAAATCATATCGAATGACTCATATTGTGTAACAGGCCTTTTAACGTTCTCGCGCATATTATGACGATAAAACTTAGGCAGCCGCTTGTTTCCTTCAACTCTGAATATAGCACAAAAAAAGCAAGCTGTTTTGCTATTAGCGTACCTGAAGTAACTATGAATTTTCACATAGCATTGGGCAGATACGTATTTCAATCAGCATTCTAATGACATTATTGTATGCTTTCTATTTTCTAATGACACACTTCGATTCAGAGCTGGAAAATCACAGTGCAAAAATAAATCTTATTATGTTTTCTGCAGTTGATTGAAATATAAAGTCATTCGAGGACTGCGAATAAAAAAAAAGTATGACGAAGTTGCTGTAACCAAGTGTATACTTTATAGTTTAGTCAAAGATTGGATTGATCCAAAAGACTGGCCACCACTAATATCTAATGATCACAACAGGTCCACAGCGACTTCGTGGCGGCGGCGACGCGCGGCGCCATGGCCGTGGTGGACGGGAACGTGATGGCCATCAACCCCGGGGAGGAGCCCAAGATGCAGATGTTTATCTGGAACAACATCTTCTTCTCGCTCGGCTTCGACGTGCGCGACCACTACAAGGATCTTGGCGGGGATGCCGCTGCCTTCGTGGCTCCGGTAACTAATTCACATAGTTTATCCTAAATGAAATTACTTTTCAAATCATAACAGGAGCCGAGAGAAATAGTCGGCACTAGAATTTGAACCTTGAAATTTGAACCTGAAGGTTGTCTGAAAGAGATCGCTTCTAGCGATAAAGCCGCCTAAATTTTACATCCTAAATCTCTGTAAACTTTTTATTTATTTCTTTTCTTTGTGCAATAAAGTATATCTTATATTAACCTCAATGCCAATAAAAGTTAAATATTTTCGGGCAAGTTTGCAAGTTGTAAATTTTGATTAGTCCACGTCTTATAATATAATTAAAATAACTAGCGGCGTCCCGCGACTTTGTCCCCGTGGACTTAGCGTGATGCTAAATAGCCTAAAGCATTCTTCAATAGACTATTCAACACAAAATGAATTTCTCAATTCGAACCAATAGTTCCTCAGATTAGCGCATTCAAGCAAACTCTTCAGTTTTGTATTATTGTAGTATAGAGAGAGACAGCTTTTGTCTGTGACTTCATTTCCGGAGATATAATCTCTTTGCTACTATAAGTAGTGGTATCTTATCTCAATCAGCACAATTCGTCGCACGGCAAGGCTGATAAAAAAATGCTTGTAACGAACGCAGTTTAAGTAATGCACCTTATACTAAAATTCTTCTTGTCATGCTACATGTTACACGCCCCAGGACTTTTGGACAGACTTAAGACACCGATTACTATTAATTATTATCGTGGATTAACGAGGAAAAGATACTTGCAATATTATTGGCATCTTCTAATACTTAGGCTTAATTACCACGTGTAAAACATTATGTCCTCATATAATTCGGTTTTCGGATTAGGGCGGTTTCGAGAGGAAGACCTCGGTCCATGGTAAAATAAAACACTTGAACTTAGTAAATTGGTACGACGTCTCTTTTTTGACATAGCCATGTTTTTTATCGTAACCATATAATCTAGCATCCGTGAATATTATTTTAATAAATTAGCGCTTACGTTACGATAATGCAACCAAAAAAACACAGGGTCAGTACCCAATTACGGATTGTTAGAAGTGTGTAAGGAGCCGCTTTCAGATCTTACCAAGCTGCTGGAAGGCCTCCCACTAAAACATTTAGCGGCGTTAGCCCTAACCTGCCTTCCGAAGCACGAAAATGCAAGAAAATACTTCACTAAACTTCTGTCGGGGGTTTCCTCCCCATTTTCGAAGCCGCTTTCGTTGGTTTCAGCGGCGATCCACTCCTACAACTGGGCACCTCACTGATCACGTCATTCGGTGTATGGGCAAGTTAAGAGGACGAAGGGGTTGAGGTTGAGAGCCTTCCGCTCATCCCATTGGTCGGTAAAGCTGAAAGTCGCACCTTGGACTAAAAGCTGGCCAATTTAAAAAAAAAGGGACAGTTTCGTAATTTTCATTACTTTTTGAATGCCCAACGCCATCTATGAACGGCCAACTGAACCGTGTCACCATTGCAGCGCAACGACCTGCAAGGTGTGCGCGTATACAGCGCGGTGGACACTGCCGGCCTGCACACGCTGGGCACAGTGGTGGTGGACTACCGCGGATACCGCGTCACGGCGCAGTCCATCATTCCCGGCATCCTCGAGAAGGAGCAGGAGCAGAGCGTCGTCTACGGCAGCATCGACTTCGGCACCACTGTGCTGTCTCATCCCAAGTATATGGAGCTGGTGAGGATTCATTTGCAATTCAATAGAACATCATCTTTTGAACTTAGATAACATTATCTTTCGTGTTTTAAAGACCAGAAGCAACAATCGTAAGATAACATCAACCTACACAACCATAGTCGTGCATTAAATAATGAACTACGAACCGCAGAGACACAGGACCTAGCGCAAATGTTTCTGTCATGGAAGGCGTGGTTCCAACCAGCATTTATACCGATGTCGTCATACATACAGATTCACTGAATGAGCTCACACTTAATAGCTTTCTACCGAGGCTATAGGGATATTATAGTCCTAAACGGTTTTCACATTTTCAGCTGTGCAAGATCGAAATTATGTTAAATTGTACAAAACATGCTGAAAAACGGTTTCCGGTTATGATAATGGACCGAATAATGTTAGACAAGGTCAATATAAGTTTTATTTCAGAAGAAACTTTATTTCAAGTGTTTGAATACTGCGACAACGTTGCAGTGAGATTGTTACGTTGGTATTAAGGCATCTTTAAAATGTTATGCTAACATGTCTAATCAGTTGCTTTGCTTACATATGCGTCTTCCTTTGAATAAATATTACTGTGTTGCGGATATAAATATTTTATTGCGTCATTACATTAGCGTAAGCCTATTCTTACTACTATGTTAGAGCAATAAAGTGAAGATTACTGAAATAAAATAATCTCATTGGGTTTTAGATGGAGTAAAGTACAAAATAAAAGTGTGATTAGATAAGTCATAATATTGAGGTACTTATGGCTTATTGTACAGAAGCCATCAAATCAGATTATCTCAAGCTGACAATTCCCTCAATAGATTTTGATGTTTACATCAAAGTAAAAACAAAACTGATTGAGGAAATTGACAGGTAACCTGATCTCTCGCTTCTGTACTGTTTAATGTAGATCTATCGAATGATATAACGAAGACGACTAAACCCACAAGGTGAATAGACAATCTGATAAAGTTGATGGCTGCTCACATCCAGTTATTCTAGGAAGTAGTAGACTCAATATAATTGTAGCTTCGAATGATGATCATGATGGTTTGATTTTGATGTTGCGCTTACGTAGGACTCGGGCGTTTGTTTGTAAACCGTTTTTATCTGTCCTGCTCTTAATTCACTTATTAGCTGTGAATAAAAAACTTTCTGGAAAGATGAAAGACTCTGAAGCTCAATTTCACTTGAACTTGAAAAGCAATGAAAGAACGAAAAATCATTTATTAGTCCATAGAGCAGAAATAAATGATATAATAATGCCAAAATAATAAACTACTAAAAGATTAAACAGGAGAAAGAATAAAGATAGGCATATCAGATAGGATGTTAATTTACCTATTTTTGTTTTCTAACCCCTTAGATACTAAGTGCTACTAACACTATGAGCTATAATTGTTGCAATAAATGAATTTAATATTATATCAGGACCCTGTAGTATGTGATATGATGTTAAAAAAAGTGTAACGTCGTCTCCAGCTAAGCAAAGCAGGCCAGCAGCTGAAGATAATGCCGCACTCGGTGATCAGCGCGAGCGGCGACACCGTGGAGCTGTGCTCCAGCGTCGAGTGCAAGGGCATCGTCGGCAACGACGGACGACACTACATCCTCGACCTGCTGCGCACCTTCCCGCCAGATGTCAACTTCCTGCAGCGTATGTTATGTTTTTATTGTCAATTCAGACTCTAATTTTATATATACTTTCACAGGTGCTTATAAAAAGTCAGTAAAATCATTTACAAAAATAAAACAATTAAGGTAAGAAACACTCAATGTTAATCTACCACCAGTTCGGAAGTTGTTTCGATCGACAAGAATCCGGCAAGAAACTAGACTGTTACTCTTTCCAATATAGTTTGTTTACCACTACTGAGAGTATAGTCACGAAAAATTTGCAGGGTCTGGTGGAAAGTAGCTCTGTTTAAGGCTTAGATTATAGAAGGTAAAAAAGAAAATGAAAGTGGCAGTCATTCTTAAATGTGAAATTTTGTTTTCAGTGGAAGATGATGAGTTGAGAGAAGACATCAAATCAATGGGTTTCCCAATTATCCACAAGCACAAGCTATGTTGTCTCAGGCAGGAACTAGTTGATAGTTTTGTAGAGTAAGTATTTTCTGGAAGCCATTCTAGCTAGTGCGCAAAACTAGTAAATATCAGGTGGTTATTTTTTTCTTTGTTTTTAGGGCCCGTTACTTCATGTTCATCCGTTACGCTGCGTTCCACCTGCAACAGCTGAGTGCGAAGAGACAGCGTGAATCATCCGAACAAAAAGCAATAGAGAAGAAGAAGGAGACCGAAGCCAAGAGTGCTGCTAATGAGACTGATAAAGAAGCCAAGAGGGACACCAAGAGCCAAGAGAAGGAGGTCAAAGACAAGAAACAAAAGAAAGAAGAGAAAAAAGAGAAGGAAAGTGCCAAAAAGGAGTTGAAGAAAGATGAAGAAGTGTCATCTAAAGAGGAAACAAAGGTTGAGAAGGGAAAGGAAAGTGATTTGTTGTTGAATGAAAATTATTCTGATATAGACACTGATGTTGCCAAAAAGATTGTGGAGAGTATCACAGGCTCCATCTGCAGTGGGGAAAAACAGGAAAGTGACTGTAAGTAATGCCATTTTGTTATGCAAGCATTTTGTTTACTCATATTTATGATTTGTTACTTATTTGTTAAATTGTCCCAAGGTCTACTTTTGACCTACCTATAACTATAACCCACCTACTGTACCATATTAAACAAAAAACTGATGTCAACTGGTCGGTGGTTTAGTATGAGGAAATGTTTTTGTTTTGCGTTTTCATGTGGGTCTCGAAGAAAATTTGCTCTATTGAACCATCAAAATCAACCCCTAAATAGTTTCGCGCAATTTCATTTACACATTGTATTTTACTTACGTGTTAAATTCAACAGCAGTAACCTCCGAATTCACAAACGCAAATCAACGTCTGAGCATCCCTCAGAAGTATAGTTGTCCCTTTCAGTTCTATCGACATTTGACTGTACATGAGCGTGAGCGCGTGCTTAGCGTTGATTGAGGTTTGTGAATTCAGTGCTAATTCATACTGTAATATTTATTAAATTACATTAAGTGCGCTCACTTTGCTTTCCTAGTGGTAAATAGGTCTTTAGCGTCTGAGCCTATCAGGTCCAGGCATTAGCTGAGTGGGTCCATTTAGTTTTGGACATCGTGACACTGCTGCCTTGTGGAAATTATTCTTTGTTTTTCTATTGTTTGTTTTATTTTTTTTGTTTTTCTCCAACCATCTTGTTCTGTATGTTTTGCATCCGTTGCGATGTTCAAAATCAATAAACGTTTTTTCTTTCTTTCTTTCTTATTATAACTGGTCATAACGCCTTTGTTATCCTTAGCCGGCGAGCGTTCACGCGCCGTAGTGGCGTCCGCAGCGCGCGCGGTGGCCTCGCTGAAGGAGTCGGAGTTCGACGTGCGCTTCAACCCCGACGTGTACTCCGCCGGCATCAAGCACGCCGCCGCGCCTGAACAGCTCGCCAAGCAGCGACATCTGGTCAAGGAAGCCGCTGCCTTCTTGTTGACCACGCAGATACCCAACTTCGTGAGTGTGATGCTAGTAACACATTAGGGATTAAGTTAGCGCTGTACCAATGCCACCGCTTGTGGTGGTTTTCATTACAGTTACCGAAGACTTAGTAAGTTGCACCATAGTAGAAGTTAAAGTTTTTGTCAAATTTGACAATTTGACGTCATTTTTGGGCCTAACCGGTACTTTAACTGAAATTTGGATGTTTGTTATTGTTAAAGTCAGATGGTGCAACCTACACTTACTGTTTTTGGTGCTTGTCTGAGATTTGTATCGATAGTGGAAGGCCTGCCTTCGAATGTGAAGTAAGCCCAATCCTGAATAGGGCGTAGCCCAAATCCTCTATTAGCGACCCCGAGTAACTTCAAAGTTGCAGGGTTAGTGCCTGCATTATCATGTTACCAGGAAAAAACTGATAGCGAGTACTGCCAAGTATGCACATTATTAGAAGCAATTGCAAGGCTAGCTGCGGTAAAACCGGAGTGGCGATCGTCGTAGGCCAAGGCCGACTTGGGTAATGAAATATGTAATGAAATATATGCAAATGTAGTGAGCCAAAGGGTTATTTGGTAAGAACCTTCAGCATTATACTAAAGTTATCCAATGTTTGTTGCTAGGTCCGCGAGTGCCTAGAGCACACGTCAGCGCCGATGGACGGCGCTGGACTAACTGAGGCGCTGCACGCGCGCGGCATCAACGTGCGCTACCTGGGCCGCGTGTGCTCCGCGCTCAAGCCGCACGCGCACCTCGCCTACCTGCACGCCATCGCCGTCGGGGAGCTCGTGCTGCGCGCCGCCAAGCACGTCTACACCGCCTACCTGCAGGCACGTCTCTCTCTCTCTCTCACACACAGCGGCACACGCTATCTCTCTCTCTCTCTCACACACACAGCGGCACAACGTGCGCTACCTGGGCCGCGTGTGCTCCGCGCTCAAGCCGCACGCGCACCTCGCCTACCTGCACGCCATCGCCGTCGGGGAGCTCGTGCTGCGCGCCGCCAAGCACGTCTACACCGCCTACCTGCAGGCACGTCTCTCTCTCTCTCTCACACACAGCGGCACACGCTATCTCTCTCTCTCTCTCACACACACAGCGGCACAACGTGCGCTACCTGGGCCGCGTGTGCTCCGCGCTCAAGCCGCACGCGCACCTCGCCTACCTGCACGCCATCGCCGTCGGGGAGCTCGTGCTGCGCGCCGCCAAGCACGTCTACACCGCCTACCTGCAGGCACGTCTCTCTCTCTCTCTCACACACAGCGGCACACGCTATCTCTCTCTCTCTCTCACACACACAGCGGCACAACGTGCGCTACCTGGGCCGCGTGTGCTCCGCGCTCAAGCCGCACGCGCACCTCGCCTACCTGCACGCCATCGCCGTCGGGGAGCTCGTGCTGCGCGCCGCCAAGCACGTCTACACCGCCTACCTGCAGGCACGTCTCTCTCTCTCTCTCACACACAGCGGCACACGCTATCTCTCTCTCACACACACACACGCTGTACCAGGCGCAGCTAAACGCTGCTGTACATACTTTCCATTCGTAAACTACTATATGCAGCATTGGCGTCCGAACAAATCGGCGCGGAGGCTTGTGTCAAGGGGTGTCGGAATAAACTGCAAAATATAAACTTACAATGGCGAAGTTATCTGCGTGCAGCCCCTACACTTATCGCTGCATAGTAACTAAAGATAGAAATACAATAAAACACAATCTAGGCTTAGATGAGGCTGTTTTTTTCTTGTATTTCTATCAAATTAAGAACAAACATTGATAATGCTAATATAACATAGAAAACATCTTTATTTTGCTACGAATTAGTGTTAACGTCCAACGTCTGTACGTCCTAAACTTATCCATACTTCTTGTCGAATAACAAATGTATAATAATTCTCATTTTGTTATCAGGGCTGCGAGCCAATGTGCATTGGCAACGCCGTAGCCCACTTCCTGAACTGCCTAGTGGGCGGGTGCGCGGCGCCGGGCGGGGGCGGGGGCGCGGCGCCGGCCCTGAGGGGCGCGCGCGGGGGCCGCGGGCGCAGGGGCAGGAAACACCACCAGCACCAGCACCAGCCGCCCAACAACGACTGGCAGAACCTCACGCCGAAGGCGCTCTTCTCGCAGATCAGGACCGAGCTCAAGGTACGTACTGTGCTACTGTTCGATTTAGGGGCGGAAAGTCAAATTCCCAAAATTTCGATTCGGTGTGAAACAAGACGACATTGGGTTGGGAAATTGTCATTTTGACCCTGTTCGCACTAGCGATTTCACGGCCATAGTTCCGCGACAAAATAAACTTCACGAGATCGCCTCGCTAGGTGTGAACCAGGATCTTTGGACTGAGAAGTAGGCTCTGACAAAAGACTTACCACTTTTGCTCTGCACATTTAGATGTCTTCTTCAGAGGAATGATTCCATTTCAATGATGGAAACCTTTACTTGTCAGTAGGACCAAATATAAGCTATAAACCACTTTTAAAGATTCTTAAAACAAAAAATTGATAAATACAATATATTTTATAAATTACTTTTCTTAGAGACCCTATGTGTGTCAAGAAAAATATTAGGTAACAAGAGTCAAAACATATTTTGGGATATTTTTTATATTTTGCAGGCATATTGGGGCTATGAACTGAATGCTGAAAATATGGACGTTGTAATAGAAAAACATGGCCTACAAAAAATATCACTCCTCAGGTTCGTGGTCTTAACACTTTTTATGTCATCAGACAATGTCAATTATGCTTTACTTAATTTGCGTTCTAATAACTTTCTTTACTGCAGGTCCTTCGCACTGAAAGTTGGTTTGCAAATTCTACTCCGTGAGTACGACTTTGACAACAAGAACAAGGCAACATTCAGTGGATCCGATATTATGAATATTTTCCCAGTCGTTAAACATATCAACCCTAGGGTAAGTGTACCATGCATTTCATTAAAAATAACAGGATAAAAATTAATATTGATTTTCTAGACTGTTATCAAAATTAAAGTTGTTTTTCGGGTAGCTTCGTACTTTAGAAGGCATAGAATTAGCAGTTGCTCCCAGACCAGCTGACTTGGCTAAATGTCAGTCGAAGCCTCCATTACACCTACTTGTTTCTCTAATCCCACGTTCAATTCGACAGGCATCAGACGCATACAACTTCTACACAACCGGTCAGAACAAGATCCAAGCGGGCGCGGTGTCTGAAGGGCACGAGTTGATCACAGAAGCGCTGAACCTTCTGAACAACGTGTACGGCGCCATGCACGGCGAGATCGCGCAGTGTCTCCGCATGGTGGCGCGCCTGTGCTACGTCACCGGGGAACACCGGGACGCCATGGCTTATCAGCAGAAGGCTGTGTTCATGTCTGAGCGAGTCAATGGCATCGATCATCCGTACACTATTACTGAATATGTAAGTGCTCTATATTATTTGTGTCCCATTTGCTGTTTTGGAACTTTGCAGGTCATCAATTTGTCGCGTTATTTGTGTTCTCGTTTAAATTTGATGATGAATTTCTCGAATCGTTGGCAAGACGGATCAGTAGGCATAGCACGAACCACTAACGTTTTGGTAATCGAAAAGGGAACGTTACTTTTTTCGACCGTATTTTGACACGGCTTTCAGACGTGATGTTGAATTTAAATATTCTAAGCAATCAAAGCTTGAAGATATTCTTGAATATTTATTCATATTAGAGTATTGATTTAAAATACATGTCTTTACAGGTTATTATTTGATGTTGTTCTATATTAATTATGATTTTGAAGTAAAATGTGTAAATCAGCATTAACAACAGCTGTATGATCCATGCCAAACGTAGGCTTCCCCCATAGATTTCCAGACCGTCCTGTTGTAGTCGGAATGCATCTACGGAAATCCTGTGATCTTTATCAGGTCATCCGTCTACGCTGTCAGGTGTCCATTCAACAATTTACCGGTGGATGATAATGTTGGTTAAATCGTTAAAAACGGAATTGCTACAATGTACCTTTCTTGTTTTGAGTATCCGATATTTCGGCACTGTTAAAAGCACCATGTTCACGGATGACAATCGAATCAAATCAAAATCAAAATATTTTTATTGAGCCATCACATCATTTACATCTGAGTTACATAATTTAAACACAATAGTTTGGTTTAAGTAACTGAAGATCTAGCCGGTGAGATGTTATTGGCAGTCATATCGGTTTATCCTCCTTCGAATTCTTTCATTACGTTCGCCGGCGGTACTACTGTTCACAAACTCTGATTCTATGATTTAAGTGTTAGTGACCATGAAAGTTTAAAGAAGAATATAGATAATGTTGGTGTTTGTTTCCAGTCGCACCTAGCGCTGTACTGCTTCGCGAATGGGCAGGTGAGCACGGCGCTGAAGCTGCTGTACCGCGCGCGCTACCTGGCGCTGCTCGTCTGCGGCGAGAACCATCCGGAGATGGCCTTGCTTGATGTAAGTGTTACTTTTCTTCTTTTTTACACACTGTAGTTAACATTCAATGTTTTTTTTTTCAAATATCAGGCTTAATGCGTCGAGTTAGGCTTTGCTAGATGTTTTTCACTGTAACGGGGCGCAGTATTTTGTCCTGTAGATTAGGTCATGATAGCATTTGAATGAAGCTCTTCAATAGCGAGGCTTTAGTTCATGATCCTAAGGCCGTCAGACCCAAGTTTTATGTCATAATTAATGAATTAATAGTGTTCATTATTTTACTTACATTATATTCGAAGTACTACTGTCTGACATCTTCACGGGCGTGACTTCCGTCAGATGCTTTAAACGAAGTTCTAATTGAATAGTGTTATCCGTTACACATAATTTTTTAGAATAATATCATCCTTAAGATTCGCACTATGCAATGACGTAACTTGTAGAATTTTAGCTTTAATATCGACACCAGATATGGCATGGCCTAACAATACAAAATGGGATTTTTCTAAAACGTTTGTAAAGGAGTTACTTAATTGGCGATTGTATTGCAACTACATCCTTGCCATGCAAGAAGTCGTTTAGTGTGTCTATTTTTGAGTCAAATATTGATTAATGTTTTTGTACACAGAGCAACATCGCGCTAATCCTTCACGCGGTTGGCGAGTACGAGCTATCCCTACGCTTCGCCGAACGCGCGCTCAGCGTGACGTGCTGCGTGCACGGCGCGCGCGCGCTCAAGGCCGCCGTCGCGCGGCATCTGCTCGCGCGCACGCTCTCCTGCCTCGGCGACTTCCGCGCCGCGCTCTCGCACGAGAAGGAGACCTACTCCATCTACAAGCAGCTCGTGCGTACTCACTCACACACACACGCTGTCTCTCTCGCACACACTCCTGCCTCGGCGACTTCCGCGCCGCGCTCTCGCACGAGAAGGAGACCTACTCCATCTACAAGCAGCTCGTGCGTACTCACTCACACACACACGCTGTCTCTCTCGCACACACTCCTGCCTCGGCGACTTCCGCGCCGCGCTCTCGCACGAGAAGGAGACCTACTCCATCTACAAGCAGCTCGTGCGTACTCACTCACACACACACGCTGTCTCTCTCGCACACACTCCTGCCTCGGCGACTTCCGCGCCGCGCTCTCGCACGAGAAGGAGACCTACTCCATCTACAAGCAGCTCGTGCGTACTCACTCACACACACACGCTGTCTCTCTCGCACACACTCCTGCCTCGGCGACTTCCGCGCCGCGCTCTCGCACGAGAAGGAGACCTACTCCATCTACAAGCAGCTCGTGCGTACTCACTCACACACACACGCTGTCTCTCTCGCACACACTCCTGCCTCGGCGACTTCCGCGCCGCGCTCTCGCACGAGAAGGAGACCTACTCCATCTACAAGCAGCTCGTGCGTACTCACTCACACACACACGCTGTCTCTCTCGCACACACTCCTGCCTCGGCGACTTCCGCGCCGCGCTCTCGCACGAGAAGGAGACCTACTCCATCTACAAGCAGCTCGTGCGTACTCACTCACACACACACGCTGTCTCTCTCGCACACACTCCTGCCTCGGCGACTTCCGCGCCGCGCTCTCGCACGAGAAGGAGACCTACTCCATCTACAAGCAGCTCGTGCGTACTCACTCACACACACACGCTGTCTCTCTCGCACACACTCCTGCCTCGGCGACTTCCGCGCCGCGCTCTCGCACGAGAAGGAGACCTACTCCATCTACAAGCAGCTCGTGCGTACTCACTCACACACACACGCTGTCTCTCTCGCACACACTCCTGCCTCGGCGACTTCCGCGCCGCGCTCTCGCACGAGAAGGAGACCTACTCCATCTACAAGCAGCTCGTGCGTACTCACTCACACACACACGCTGTCTCTCTCGCACACACTCCTGCCTCGGCGACTTCCGCGCCGCGCTCTCGCACGAGAAGGAGACCTACTCCATCTACAAGCAGCTCGTGCGTACTCACTCACACACACACGCTGTCTCTCTCGCACACACTCCTGCCTCGGCGACTTCCGCGCCGCGCTCTCGCACGAGAAGGAGACCTACTCCATCTACAAGCAGCTCGTGCGTACTCACTCACACACACACGCTGTCTCTCTCGCACACACTCCTGCCTCGGCGACTTCCGCGCCGCGCTCTCGCACGAGAAGGAGACCTACTCCATCTACAAGCAGCTCGTGCGTACTCACTCACACACACACGCTGTCTCTCTCGCACACACTCCTGCCTCGGCGACTTCCGCGCCGCGCTCTCGCACGAGAAGGAGACCTACTCCATCTACAAGCAGCTCGTGCGTACTCACTCACACACACACGCTGTCTCTCTCGCACACACTCCTGCCTCGGCGACTTCCGCGCCGCGCTCTCGCACGAGAAGGAGACCTACTCCATCTACAAGCAGCTCGTGCGTACTCACTCACACACACGCTGTCTCTCTCGCACACACTCCTGTCTCGGCGACTTCCGCGCCGCGCTCTCGCACGAGAAGGAGACCTACTCCATCTACAAGCAGCTCGTGCGTACTCACTCACACACACACGCTGTCTCTCTCGCACACACTCCTGCCTCGGCGACTTCCGCGCCGCGCTCTCGCACGAGAAGGAGACCTACTCCATCTACAAGCAGCTCGTGCGTACTCACTCACACACACACGCTGTCTCTCTCGCACACACACAGCGTGACGTGGCTCAAGTTCCCGAGTGCACATACACACACACAGACATATAACACTCAAAGTATTGACAAATGTAACCTTCGGCGCGCAGTAAAACACTTAAGCCACATAGCCCCGTAGCAAATCGGCACTAACCGCTTTTGAAAGACTTTCCTCACGACAAAAATACACTTGAATTATGTCTCTATCACAACCGTAGTTAGTTCCTAAGATGTGTACCAGAGGGAGAAAACAACTAATCTCATAGAAAGATGCCTGTCTGTGTAGTTTTCAGACTTTTCACGTAGTTGTAAAGGCAGACCGCATTTTTGGCACTTACGCAGTTGCCTTAATCATTTCCATGATGTTCATGATTGATTTACTTTTTTCAAATAATTTATACGCAACTACCCAACCTACTTTTTGACAACTTTGCAACTTATTCTGTATGTAAATTGGCTACCTTTGTTTCTCAACTACACGTTGTTCTTCCAGTTGGGCGAAAAGCACGAGAAGACCCGCGAATCCTCGGAATGCCTCCGCCACCTGACGCAGCAAGCCGTGGTGCTGCAGAAGCGTCTGGCGGAGGCGTACGCGCGCGGGGGCGGCGCGGGGGGCGCGGGCGCGGGGGGGCACGCGCCCGCGCCGCCGCTGCACATCCAGCCGCCCGGGATGGCCTCCGTCATCGATATGCTCAACCTTATCAACGGGATACTCTTTGTGCAGATCAGGTATTAAACTTACATTTGCAGTTATCTTCGAGCAGGGTTGCCGTTCAAGGAAAAAACGTAGATAGGTTACTTGAGCTAAAAGAGTGACACCCGAAATCAAGACTTTCGACGACCTAAGCAAAGCAGTGACAGTTTATGACAACATTGTGCAACATGTATCTGTCTCGTTTACACTTTAGTAAATACAATCTTGTACACACGGTAAAATTATAGGTACGTACGCCAGGGGACAACTTTTGACTTCGCGTTAGTACTGACTTAACCTATCTTCGTCTTTTATTGTAATATTGTTGCTTTATTCCCGTTGAGTAACACCCCCTTGTGACACGTTGGGAAAAAATCTCGATAAGTCACACTGTTACACATTGCCACTTTTTTTTTAAGTGAATACAAGTGTTATTCATTTACCAGACTTTATACAAATTATACAAAGAGTACCCCACAAATAAGAATATTCTTCAAATGAACTAAACGTTAGGTTGTAAATTTTTGTGAGCAAAATAAATAATAATAAACAAAATAAAACAAAAAATTGAAAAAAATTGAATTGAAAATATTCTTAAGGCCTAGAATTAAGAGAAAATCTCACCTAAATAAGTCACTAACTTCGCAGCATATATCTAGTATGCACAAGAACTCTAAACCTTATCAGAGTTCTTGTGCATACTCTTCAAGCATGGATCTCAAATTGACATTCTTTTCAGTCCGCAAGACATCGAGCAGTTCAAGGCTGAGATCGAGAAAAGGCAGCTGAAGGATCTGCCGATCGGGAGCGTGCTGAGCGAGCTGAGCGCCGGCCAGGAGGCCGCGAGCGCGGAGAGTTGAGAGGGTAGGCGACGGCGCGGGAGGGAGACGGAGATAGCGCGCAGCTGACTTGTTCCACTCATATTGGACGTTATGCTAAACATTGTTACTTTACAATTATTGATTGATGATATTGTTCCTTATCTATGAATGTATGCCGTAGTGGATAGTGTGCTAAGGTTTGATGTAGATTTTTTGTTAGTCAAATTTTGAGGATATTATTTTGATCAAATATAATTTAAGAGTTTAAATTTTATGAATTTTTGCAAAGTGCAATAGATTATTTTATGCATGCGCATATGTTTCTATATTTCGCTCAAATCACGCAGATATAGTTTTAATTTTATGCTTCCGTTTGGAACACACAATTTTATGGCCACCCCAAAGTAGTGCAATTTTGATGTAGTGATAATAGCAATAAGTTTTGGTTGTGAACCTGAGACCGCATGCGTGTCGCTGTGTTACGGTACTGGTGCTACTGCCCATTATCCTTCGTATGATGATTTTACGAATTGTTATTGTCGAGTATTATTTCTTTTTTAATTAGTACGGGAGTATATTGTTGCGATACCCATAGTAGTAGAAATTCCGTTATATTGTCACTGAAATGTAACCGAATTTTGATATTTCGGGGCTGTAATCATCGAATGTTGAGTACAAGCCGATATTATTTATTTTATAAAGAACAATTATTTACAGATTACCGTCACCTGGTAAGTTAAACACTGCCTATAATGTTACTTATAGTTTCAGGTTTTAGTGACTAGTGCCATATAATAAGTAGTGAAATTAAGTTCTTTTGTAATGTTTCTGTTTGTCTGTGATATAGCACGTCTTATCAATATCATCGATTTTCTTGCCTTCTCTGTTCTGTAGATAAAACTAACTGATGAACTATGAAACGCTTTAAAAATCTACATGCTTAGTGCAAAAGAAATATGTTTATAATCCTAAAATCACAATGTCGTAAATGCTGTTATTATGAGGTGTCAGATGTGTAATTGAGAAATGTATTATAAGTACTTGTTGTCTTTCGACAATAATCTTCGTTATATCATTCATTCGTCATATTGATGCCGATGATCTTGGTTTTGTTATTTATCTTACATGAATTAGCTATTTAAGACAGTGACGGCGACGGATCCATTGTCAATGAATTATTAAATAAAGTAAGTGCTTCCTAATATTGTTACATAGTCATACAATTGTCACTTTTACAAAGGTTACTCATTCTGAGCTCATCTCTTATCCTTTAGCAAATAATTTAACGGCTGTTGATCAATTACTGACTCTAGACAAGTGTACTTACGTAATGTTATAGTAAAGTACACGTTTGTTACCTAAGCTTTAACTAATGGGTCTCAAGAACATTGTTTTGGGCCACAGTATACAGATTTTAAAAATAATGTTAACTTGTGTTTTTAACCCCTAATTCAAAAAGCTCATTCAATACCAGTCTTCAAATAGGTGGTGCCATGTGAATAGAAATAGAAGTGACACCTATACCCTTACAAGCATCTTATCTTCTCTCTATATCTTCTTCTCTCTGTTTTTCTCTGAAGGACTTTCAGAATTCGGGGGTTAGTCAAAAATAAAAATAACAACTATACTTCGATATTCACCGTTCACAGAGTTTCATGCTTTTACCAAAATGTACTGTTAGCAGGAATGTTGAAAGATATTTTACAGTTTTTTTTGTAATTATCGTTTTTTGTAGGCCGTAGTTACAAGTTGATATAATTCAAATCATGTAAATGAAATGCGTGGTAATGGAAGTAGTACCATTAGGGACAGAATTTTTAACAACACAACTGTGTTTATTTATGAACCATATATACCTATATTTAGAGATTTTTGCCTTAACTATTTTTAGTTTCAAGCAAATAAATTAAATGTTACAAGCGGCAAGTGGTGTCTTGTGGTTTCTGGTACACTAGCGCGCGTTCATGTATCCAACACAAATTAAATTAAGAATGTTGTAAGATGAAGCATGTGCCTAAGCAAACAATAATCAAGTTGTTGTTGTTACATTTCTTTAACAATATGACGAACATGTAAATACGGCGCTGTTCGTAGTACACTAATAAAACGTTCGTTTTTAAATCTGTTGTTTAATTTGTATTTCATGCCTTTTCCTCATCCAACCTCCTCGGCTTAAAGGGGCCTCGCGCCCCGAAACGAAGCAAAGGAATTAAAAATAGAAAAAAACGTTATGTAGATAGTTGTACAACTTTATATTTTAAAAATGTAAAGCAGTAAATAATATCATAAAGTTATACAGGTGTATGTCTTGCACAATAAGAAAAATTGCTAGGTTAATGATAGCCTAATAACATACATATTATTAATACACCGCGCCTGACCGGCAGGCAGGCATACATGAAATAAAATCATACCTAATATAGAACTACAATGTAGGCACATCGTATTTAAAGGAATCTGATAAATAACCTAGGAAAACGAGCTACGCAAAGCCATTGTTTGGGGTTGACCAAAGGCGGCAGTCGTTTCTACAATCTTCCGTCTCTTATCATGCCGTAATCGAAAGGGTACATAATCGATTTCTCATATAAACAAACCTGTACATTGTTATTTTTATCTACACAATATGTATATAACATTGCCGAAACTGAATCTTCTTTTTGACCGGAACCGAACCATCGGTCGGCAATTATAAATGTGCGCTACTTCTAATTGGATTAAGCCAGCCAGCGCAGGGCTCGTAGCAAATTCTATGAAGGGTTACTTTATCCGCTCTCGGAATTGCCACTACCAAAATTAAGTTTTTTTTGTGGCTTCCTCTACCTGTCTATTCTAAAAAGTTATGCAGGGGCCTATGGCATTTGTTTCTAGGCTAATTCTCGAGAACTTCATTGTTCATCTCAATCTTCCTAAGGTGAGCACGCTCACTTCAATCGTCTATACGCTTCATCTTGAATTGGTATTCTCCCTCATTTGTTTGAAAAAAACTCATGGTTTGTGTCACACCAACAATCGAAGTTGCGGCGCCTGAATTTTACAGAACACCAAAATGCGAACTCGTACGAAGTTCGTACAGCACGCTGAGAATCGCCTGATTACTTCCTGGCCTGGGGCCCGCGGCGCGCACTCCAGATGCCGCTATCAAAATTCAGTTGTTGTGTCTTCTTCTCCCTGTCTATTCTAAAAAGTTATGCAGGGGCCTATAGCTTTTTTTAAGCTAATTCTCGAGAAATTCATTGTTCATCTCAACCTTCCGCAGATAGCATGTTCACTTCATTAGTCTATATGCTTAATAACTCAACTGTGTCCAGGAAACATAACAATAGAAAATCCATTATCATGAGTCATATGTGACTCATGGGACAGTTAAGTTGTTAATCTTGAATTGATATTCTCCCCTATTAAGCAACTGAAAAGCCGCATGAGTTGTGACACACCAACGATCAAAGTTGCGGCGCTATGTGAGTTTAACAGAATGCCAGACTGAAATCTTTCTTCGAATTCACTCGTGCGCGTTGAACGCCTCTGATTACTTCCTGGCGCACCCGCGGCGCGCGCTCCAAATGCCGCTATCAATCTCTCCCTGTCTATTCTTAAAAGTTATGCAGGGGCCTTTAGCTTTTTTTAGGCTAATTCTCGAGAACTTCATTGTTCATCTCAATCTTCCTCAGGTGAGCACGTTCACTTCAATCGTCTATACGCTTTATCTTGAATTGGCATTCTCCCTCATTTCATTAAAAAAAACTTAAGTTGCATGAGTTTGTGTCACACATGCACACCAACTATCAAAGTTGCGGCGCTTATCTGAATTTTACAGAATTTCAAAATGCGAACTCGTGCGTACTTTACTTCCTGGCCCGGGGGCGGGGTCTCGGCGGCACACGCGGCGCGCGGCTGCGGGGCCGGCGCCGGCGCACCCTTGGCGCGCGCCCGCGCTCCAGCTGCGCCGCCACCAGCTCCGCCAGCGCGCCGCGCTCCGCCAACATCGACAGGAACGTGCAGATGAACTCGTCGTAGTTGTGCGTGCGACGGCAGTCGTCCACCTGACACAAACATACATCAATAAATAGACTGGTGGCTTAGTGAGTAGAGGTCTGACTATAGAATCGAAAATGCTAAGCTAGTAGCTAAGAGTTTGGTGCTCGAAGGAGTCGATTTTATCAAAAAACGAACCTGTTGGTTTTTGAATAAAACCCGCCCTGTATTATTTCAAAAGAAAACAATTTTGGGAAGTAACACTTTATGCCAAACTAAAGGAATGGTCTCCTTTTTAACAAAGTTATTTTATTGTCCTTACATTCATAAAACTTACTAGTCATATTGTGCAAAAAGCTACTTATTATTTGAAAACAAAGGCTACAAGACGAAGCAAGTCTTGGTATTTTAAAATCTGAGTAAGTTATTATACCCCTAACCCTTAAGATTGTTCTAAAAATTCAAAATTAAATATGTCGGAAAACAGAGACAAATCATCGCTATTCTCAGACATTGTGGGGTGGGATCAGACAATAAAACGATAGCTATCACTGATTCTAGACTTATAATGACTAAGTACTGAACTAGAATTTCACTTGGAACACATTCGAAATATAGCAAATCCGATCAAGAACAACTGTGTAAATTAAAATAACGAAACTTCTAATCAATAGCGATTCACGACAGTCTCTAGGCCACGTTTTTACTAGATGAATCCGCAATATTAAAATTAGGTTTTCCAATGCTCGTCTCAACGGCCTAGATTCTGTCTAACGACGCCATGATGTTGATTTCTTGATCGTTGGCATGGCATCGCTTGTGCGCCGCTATCGAATCAGCAAATGTACGTATGACCTTCCGCCTAGTTCCGACAAATATATCTTTATGCAAGTCACAGTACTTTCGAATCGTCAAGAATCTTAATATTAACCACTGTTTATCTCACCTTATACATATCCCTCTTGTCATTTTCGTCATTCAGAGCCTGCTGACATGACTGTATCTCATTGACGATGCTGCTCTGCAGCGCGTTTAATTCTGTATGTGACAGCAGCAACTTCCTCAGTTTGTATGGTTGTTCTGGATTAGTTTCACAACACAACAGAATAGGTGACTCACTGCTCTTCACTAACGCTGTAGTTGATGTAGGAAATACCTTTAAAACAGAAAAATACACTATTGGTCCCAAACCACGAAACACTGGCACTGTTATAATAACCCAGACTCATATAGAGATGGGTGCCAATGCCAAAATAATCATCAGCACGTGGCTTGGTTCAAAGCAACAGTATTTCTTTCTTCTTTAACTAACTTTAATTTCAATTGGATTGGAATCAAACTTATACTTTACTATAAACTTTTTATTGAAATTGGATTTAATGATTTCATAGGATAATGAAGTGAATAATAAGAAAAAAAAAATCGACCTAGTACCACAAAACAAACAAAGAAAAAGCTAGTGTAGGTAAGTACAGCAAATAACAAAAATAAAAGCCGTACACTGCCTCAATATGACAATGTGGCATTGCAGTTAAACTGCAGAGGTGCTGGTATTGAGTTCGTCCATAGTAGTATAGTTTTATTTATGATGGCATAAATACTCACTTCTCCAACTATTTGATTGTCTCTGCTGATAGTGACGAACTTCACAACTGCACCTTGCTCCACAGGATCAACTAATCAACAAAATAAAACAGTTCAATAAAATCTAACACTTTTACCTAAATAAGGAAGATATAATTGTAATTTACCTAATATAAAACTATTGTCTTGTTGCGGTCTGTCTGTCGCTCCAATTTCTATAGTGATGGGCTGTGTGTAGTCCATATCAAAGAGCTGAACTTCAGAGGACTCCAATCCCGTTAGTATGCTTTCCTCACTGAGTTGAGTTATACTATCATTGATTGTATTTTCAATGCTGCTTTCCACAATTTCTCCCTGTTCTGTAAAAAAATGCATTTGTTTATAATTAAATCCTACATAAACAGACTAAGCTTATGATTACGTGATAGATAGTTTTAAAAACAACATACCCAAAACATAAAACTCACTTAAATGGAAGTCAAAAGAAATATTTTTACCATTATATTCCCGAGTTTTTGCTAATAAATGCCTCAAGTGTTTTCCTATTTTTGAAATAGCCTCTTTGACTCTCTTTTGGTTCAATTCGAGTGCATTTAACTTCTGGGTCAAGGCAATTCTTCTATCTGGAACAACTGCCATCAAGTTGAATCTAAAAAGAGGAAATTATTTCAGATTAAGACCACCATTTATTTTGCCTCATATTTATTTATTTGTATTTGTCTACCCGTATGAATTGAATATATATGGAATATTTGTCTATTAAATCATGTTGCACTGAGAGTAAGTCATAACTGGTCCCTTAGCACAATGGGTAGGAGGAACTGCCAGCCTATAAAATTCTGTTTCAATGGTTTTATCTATATAAGTATGTATTCTGAAATATTATGTATGTTTATCGGACTCTGACTCCAAAGTTTCTTCCTTAGTTTGGGTGAGATGACCTTGGCATAATCAGAAATCAGACCCTTGATTTTTATTTTATTACCTAATATCATGAACCTGTTCCCCAGCATCACGGCCCAGGCGTTCAGCCATGACTCTTCGGAACTTGTCAGTCCAGTCTTCATCTGCAGCCCATGGCCCATGGCCAGTAGGGTATGGCTTCAGCCCATCCAGCTCATATAATTGTCCATTGATAGGCACAAAACTCACAAAATGATACGCCTCTCCTGCAATAATCAAGTTATTCATATCAAAACTAGCTTTGAACATATTGTTCTTGCTATCTCTGGAAACATTGTGAGTGTTCTTGATTTATTGTGCCATAAAATCTTTTTCTATCTTGCTTATCTGATAAATAGGTTTTCAATAATGAATCAAAATAAACATAAGGCTACAGTAGTATTATTATAAAGTACAAATGTAAATCCACACCTGTAAAACGGCCTGTGGGTACTCCAGCATTTTTGTCTGTTTTCTTCCGAGCCTGAGGAATGGCATGTGAATTATGAGCGCATGCCAGCTCTGGGGTGTTGCCTATGGCCCAACCTTTATTTTCAGGGTTCATACCTAACGTATGATGCTGCAAAAGAAGCAGATCATTAATCCTAAGTCTATAAAATATTTTTTTATAGTTGATCTGATTGACACTACAGTCAGCTTAATAGGAGAATGGGATCAAGTACTTTTTAACTGGGTGTTATCATTAACAAGAGTCAGAATAAAAACTGATAGATATACTTCAAGCATACAATCTCTGCTTATAGTTTTGGAGTTCAAATAGGAATGTTTACTTTGGAGTAAATTGTTACTTTTCAACAATACTCACTTCTAGGTTGTTTAGAACTGGAAGACTATCTTCTAGGAGGGGTATTCAATACAACTATGTTTATGTAAGAAAACATGTTGTGTCTAAAAACATGAATTATTAAAATAGATCTTGAAACAAGCACAAATAATAAGATGGGATAGGCATCACTAATGTTCACCACAACAATTTCTTTGGTTTACAAAGCAAGCAAACTGGATCTCACCTTCAATCTACTCAAAGTTTCTCCAAGGTGCAGGTTAGGGCAGTTCAGCAAAATTGAAAGCAGAGCGTGTGTAGCGCAACTGTTAGGTACCATTTGCTGGGCAAAAAATATACTGTTTATTGTTTCCTCATCTCTTACGAAACTTTCTATCTGTTCCACAAACTTACGACGCGACCGTCTTTCTTCTATCCATCGAAATAAAAATATGAACCCATAAACAGGGCTCTCTAAGGGTTTGTGTAAATCGTAGATCTCTTCTACTTGGACACCTTTGACTCCCAAGTTCTCCAGCAGTAAAGTAAATAAACCTGGGTCACTTTCTAGTTCGAGCCATCCTTCAGTCAGACTATTTAACTCTACCGGCATGTTTTTCATGGGTATTTTCATTAGGATTGTTACTTCAATAGATCTTCAAGTGGATTCCGCAAATATTTTTTAGCCGAGAATGTAGAAAGAAAACAAAGCAATCAACAAGCAAGGGAAACTGCTGCGCACAGACAAGCTAAAACTGTCAATGTCAAATTGACAAGTCAACTTTGCTTAGGTAGCGTTCCAGAGCACTTAAATTTACCTTTACCTTGTTTAAGATTATTATTTTAAAACAATGATAAATACCCACGAAAGCGACCATAATGAATTTGTAGATGGTAGCCTACCGTAGTCTACTAGTATGCAAGTAATTGTGTTGGTAGGCAAGCGACATTTGATTCCGAAATACACGGAATGTCCCTCATTTCATAAGCTAGATTCATATTCCTGGGTCAGGGTGTGTCGTGGCTCGATAGAACGCTATCGGTTCCGTTCAAATGTTATGGTTAGATTTACATTGATATGATGTGGCGTGGCGCCAATCCACCAATCCGATAGCGTTCAGTCTCGCTCGCCACGGCACACCCCTACACAGCAATGTGAACGTTAGCTCTTACCAATATTCAAATTAATAAAAGACGTTTGATAGATGGTCAACAGCATGGCAGGCCAGTTGCAATAAAGAAAAGTAAGGTCGTCCAATGGTTTTCAATGACGATTATTCTCAACTAGCGGCCGCCCGCAACTTCATCACGGGGACTTCTGTTATAATAAAATGTGATACCTTTATCTTTATGCCTAAGTCATATTCAGATGCATAAACACGCTATTATGGTATTGTTTAATTAAAATCCATCCAGTAGATTTTACGTGAAAAATCAACACGGCACATCCATACTTTCGCATTATAATATTTGTAAGGTAGCGTTTTTTGGTTTTGCGAAAGAATTATAATAAGTTTCAAAAGGTTTATAGTACAATTTATTTTGAGTTTATCATAGTCTCTTCAATCTAGAAGTTTTTTAAGCAATGAGATGCTTTAAATCTGACGTAGCTTGATGCAGCACTTCCACTTGATTCGTCCAACTGCTTCACCTTCGCCTGTACAAAAAAAACCATTCGGCCTTGTTTTTTTCACTCTCAACGATTTTTTTTCTTAGGTTTAATGCCGTCGACCCGGGGTGTCAATGGTGTCATGATGGGTCGACCCAGTGTCCTTATGCCTCGTTATGCATACCCGTCCACTGGGGGGCGGACGGGTTATCTGTGGCTCTCCACCTGGGGGAGGAATTCTCGACAAGAAGTCGCCCAGAGGCATACCCACTAAACACCCTACGGCTTCCTCTCATCGCTCTTAAGTGGGAGAGTGTTGTGCGGGACTAGCCAATGGCAATTCCCAGCCTCTATACCCTGCCCCTGTCGCGGTTTATAACTCCACCTTTGATTGAGGCTCTTCAAGTCATGAGTAGGAAATAAAAACAGTAGTGTACTCAACAACATTTATTTTGTATGTACATTTTAACCTGGGTTTATTTTGTACAATGTACAAATAATAAATGCACAACTTCAGCATTGTAAAACCTTACATTACATAAGTAAAATCTTGCAGGCACGCTTTTAAGGGTTTTCTCCGTTATAATTAAGTAGTAAGCAAAGCACACGATTATTTTAAAGTAGGTAAGGAATTGGTCCCAATATAAATTCATTTAACGCACACCGTTATAGAATTTTACAGTCATTTTGTTATTGCTAGATATACTTAGGCCAGATTGAAGTAACTACTCACATAGTTATTTAATTGTTATGATAAAGTCTAGATATTATTGCTTTTTTAAGTTGATTAAGTATAACCACAGGGTAAGCTTCAAATCAACTGCAGTTATCATGCCGATTGAGCAAACTGTCGAAAGGTTTTTGATAGCCATAACCTACAAATCTTCCATGTTAATTTAGTCCCAAGCACGAACAATTGGAAATATTGTTTATAAAGAAAGAAAATATAAATAGGTATTTCAAGTTTGAGTAGCTACAGCACGACTTTTGCAGAAGCGTGACCGAACTATCTACAACAATCTAACATCAGTTACATTTAAAAGTTAAATAATTAATCATTACTTCTACGATCTTTCGCATTCGCATGAATAGTATTTCTTTGGTAGGTAACTTTAGTTGTGCAATCAGAATATGTACAAATTACAAACTATGAAATAATAAAGTTTCTAATCGAACACGTAAGTATATTGCATTAATGATGTTATTCAAAGACTAGAATCAAAAAACGGATCGGATTAAGATAGTCTGTCCTAATCATAGCCTTCTGCCGGGAAGGTTGAGCATAGCAAAACCACAAGTCCACCTCTATACACTTCAAATGACGACAGAACACAATCAAATTAGGTGGAAACCCACAAGAGTACATACTGTTCATGGGCGGAAGATGTTATACAAACGTCAGGTATGGAGTATTTACACATTACATTATGGTCACTGACAACATCATTATAAATATCAGTTTCAGCGACAGGATATACCTAATAGGTTTCTAACAAATAATGGCACAGTGCTTCTATTTCTAGCAATACCTACATTGCTACAACTGTGTTTTGTTGTTGTACCTACATCATGGAGCTCGGAACAATTTATTATTGGAAGAGATTTTTAACTTATACACTACAGATACTAACAAAATTAATATACAAAAATTCAATATGTACAGTAGGTTCAGTAAGTAACTAATATTACAACTCTCTTAATATCACATAAGTACACGTCGCTTCTAACTCAATAGTTACTAAATTAAATAAAAATCGTTTCATGTGTGGATATGTAGTACGTAGAATATAATACCGCTAGACCGGCACCGCCGGACACCAGCGGTGGGTACAGGGTACCTTAAAAGTAATGTTTTAAGTCATTATTATAGTCTCATCACATGAAACAGCAGTCGTTTTGAAGTACACGGTTCTTTGACCGAGTTTTCATCTGATGGCGTGTGTGGAGTGGTACGGCGGCGGTGGCGTCTTGGGTATTTGGGAGCGGTGTACGGGGGCGATGGAGTGTGGCGTAGGGGGCGCCAGCGAGTGCTCGGGCTGGCCGGGGATGACGGCCTCGGGCAGCGGCGGCAGGTCCACGCGCGCGCTGCTGGTGGCGGGGAGCAGGCGCGCCGGGTTCAGCTTGATGGCGTCGTCGTAGGTCGGCGGCGCGCCCGCCACCGTGTCGTAGTCCGGCGGCTTCTGCTGCATCGTCTCGTCGTCCGGCATCGAGATCACGTGGATAGGATCGTCAATCTGTAACGAATACGGCAATCATTATTCACTGTCGTCATGCGAGACTGCTCAGAAACGATTTTTGCTGAGGTCATGGCGATCGATATATTTGTTGTTAGCTAGCTAGACTACGATTTCATTCGTTTGTATATGCAAAGACGGGTATATGTGTACGCCACTTTTGGCAATGACTCGTATTGATGCCGCATCACTTAAGTGAAATTAATGTGCTCGTTCGTAGTCAAGGACGGTCGAGGATGTGGGTTTGAAAACAATTTTAACTTTCTCTCAAGATGGTGTAAGTGTAGGTATATTGTTTCAAACAATAAGCAGGTTAGTGCTACTGGCATCAAAAGATGTGGAGAAAATTGCCTATACATACTGATGAGCTCTGAAGGACGACCGATTTGGTGAAATGTTTAAGAAATTGGCTACGACACCAGATGTCACGGGTTCGACCCGTGCACAGTTCAGTCTTTGGTGTGCATGCATATGTCTGTAGTATCTGTCTGTTGTTTCCTATGAATTCTAAGTATGTTTACAAAAAAAATAGCATTTTAGTATTCCATTGCCCAGTTCCCATAGTACAGGCTTCCCTCAGTTTGGGGCTAGAAGGTGATGTGTGAGTTAATGTCTCCAAGGATATTATATGGGCTGCGTGCCCTTTGGAAATCGCTAGTGTTAAAAGGATCTAGAAAGGTAACTTAGAAGGGCATATTACCTGGTGTGTGTCCGGAGAAGCCCGATCGTTCTGCGGCTGTCGTGCGGGCGACTGCAGCCAGCAGCACATAGCCGCGCAGATGAGCAGCGCGCCGGCGACGATGCAGGCCACGCCCACGTAGCGCACCGGCTCCGCGTAGTCCTCGGCCAGGCCCAGCCAGTTGATGAGCGCGCCGGCGCACAGCAGCACCATGCCATAGCGGTACGGCCTCTGCGACTGGCGGCCTTCGTCAAGGGACATGCCTGGAAGAAACAAAAGATAAACGTTAGTTGATTGTTTTTTTTCTGAGCACCTTCTTATGTCCAGGTTATGTATTCGGTTTTATGAGTTTGCATGTGAACAATAAAATACTGGGACGTGTATTTCAATACTTCGTGGAGTTGTTTGTGGTTATTGCCATAAGGTGACAGTGGTTTTTCCGACGACAAACCACGTGACCCAAACGGTCATGTTAAAACGATTTATTTTACTTATTTAACTGCGGAGCTTTGCTGAATGCATGGGTACCTAATTTATTCACTAAAAACCACTGAGTATTCATTAAACGTTAAAAAATAGATCGACAATGATTGCCGTTTGAGTGCACGCTAATAGTTTCTCATGAAGCAAATTTTACTATGACGCCTGCGATCTTGAAATGAGGTGACTACTTACTTATCTCTTAAAAGATAGTGACAAATATCTCCGCTAAATAAACAACAAATTAGTACTTAGTAATTAATTACCTACTAAGTAGAGTAGCACACCTGACAGCTCAACTTACTAATCGTAATAAATTAGAATTAGATCAAAATTCTATCTACCTTAGGTTGATTTATTTTCACTGAACCATTGAAAAATGGAACTATGGATAGGTAGGTATCAAAAGAAAGCCCATTGTCCTATTGTAAAGTTCATCGTCACCTTTTCAACCTTTGTTCCGCTAACTTTTTGGTCTGTAGAACGCGACTTTAAAACTCACTTTCTACAAAAAGAAAACATAAAAGGGTTTCCACCTATTCATAGTGACGGCAAGGTCTAGTCAAGTATTTACAACTTTTTGCAGTTTAGAAACGGTAAAAGTTTTATGGTTACTGCAGTAAGCCGAGAAACACTAATTATTTAGTCAAATGTTGAAGGAAAAGTTGATGCACCGGTTTCAAATAGCCGCTGCTAGGAAGTGTTTCCGCAAACTCACGGCGTAATGTCCATTTTACGGTTCACTGGGGCAACGGCACGTAACGGGATTCGTTATACAGAAACCGATGGTGAAACGAAAGTTGGGAAAGTTCACAATTAGATGAGATATACGTCAGGCAATTGGTCTGCGGTCATTTGTGGCAGAGAAAACTCGGTGCGTGACGGCCGGCATCGCAGAGGTCGCTCATGGGGCGTTCGAGGTTGAAGAGATTTGAGGAATACGTCATAAAGGCAATTTGGAGTCAAGTCGTCGATCGAGATTCGAGGCCGGTTGCGAAGACAATGGACTCTCCTCTCGGCAAATGTGGGTCAAGTTTACGACGCGCGCTCGACTGCTGCAAACGTTTGTCATTTACCTGCTTCTCAAATAATGGTATTTAAGATGAACAATTATTATGAGATGACATTACCTAAAATTGTGCAATAGTGTCTTGAACTTTTATGACTACTTTGTGAATGTTTAACAATACAGACACGGTAATGGAAAACATATTACCGTGATACAGATCTATCTTGTCCATATTGATCTATGTTGACGTTAATCACATCACATATTGAGATAGAGTAAAGATGGTGCAATCCACCTCTAACATTTTCGGTCGGTATGTAAGACCATCGCATTATTGTGAAACAATACGTAGTTATAGTTACTAAGGTTTTTACTTCTAAACTATAACAGTAAATTATGACTTCTGAAAAAACGACAGCATCTATTTGTATCACTGGCGATGGGTATTTGATATTTCACCTATGATTGGAAACCACTTACACATTAAACCTCGTGCATTGAACTCATTGCGATACGAGCCATGAGCCGCAGAACCATACAAGCGCCACGCCATTTAATTACACTGTAGATTTCAATCACTAGCCACCGATCACCGACACGTATTGACAACTATCAGAAAATATACAAATATTTGAACAAAATCGTACAACGTCTGTTATTGATGATCAAATATGAATAAACAGAAAATATTTGTGTCACAAGAGTAAGATGAAATGCGAGAAGTTTTATCTAATCGAACCAAATCTAAAATATTTAAATGATAAATGTGTTAGATAGTCTTTCTTATTGTTGACAACATAATGAACGTGTACCTACTCTACCTACAATAACAGTTTTATCAGGTGTCATGACCAAGATCATGAAAGCAGTAAAAAATATCTTGAACTTGATTTGGGCAAGAGTATAGATACCAACTTTGTGACTACTCGCTACTCTAATTCATACGATTATTATACAGCAGCGTGTTTTCTTATGTCTAAAAATCATAGTTACTTGCTAAGGAAAAAGCAAGTTTTCTATTCTATTCTAGGCTTTCAAACAGTCTGAGTATGAAAGTATTCCCAGAGTTTTCAGAAAATTGACAAGTGTTGCATGGTGTCCATTTTTACCACCTAGGTAAATAGTTATTCTACATTTCACGATTGTTTTGTAACGGGACATGAAGCCTATGATGTCATTAACACAACACACGCAAATGCATTCGTCAGGGGATAGATTAAACGCACAACATAACGGTTTAGTTATATAAATGTCAAAGACTATAAATCAAACCAACGATACGTAATGCAGTAGGTAATGCAATCGCATTACAGACCACAGTTACCTATGGTTGCGGCTTATCGCTCTTTGGGCAGGTTTCCCCGATTATGCTGATGGCCAGATTAATCTGGTAGTTAGCAAAGCCTGTGGAAGTACCCTGCGACACTTGTAAGCGGTCTGGAGCGCGGACGCCCACTCGCGTAGGGCTTCGCCGTCGCTTCGGTTTCGTTAAAGCGATAATATTCGTTAAACGGATTAAACACACACACGAGTCCGTATCTGCTTCCCTGCTGATGTTATTTCATTTATTGCAGTTGAATATAAATATGAATGTAGGTTATCTGTGCCTCTTTTCAATTATTGACTTTAACTTCGCAAAATAGGTAGGTACATGTATAGGGAGATTACAAACATGGAACCAAACCACACCATCTGAAAGACATGATACAGTCAAGAAGGTCAACAAATGTTTTTTTCATTACTCATACTCTGAAAGTAGGTCATTACTGACCTGAGAAGCGGGCTGAAAGTAACACTTTTCATCCCTAGGGAGAATCACTTTCAACTGACAGCTGTCAAATTATTAAAAAGTAAAACTAGTTATTTTTCACATATCTATTGAACCATGTTCCAACTTTCTATACAGCCACGATGTAAAATTGAAATAATTTAAAGTTAAGTATTGATTAGGGAATATATTTTTTTCCAAATAACTTTGTTTTAAATCAGTTTCAACAATTTCTTTAAAATAACTTAGCTTTGAGCAAAATATTTACCATTTTTCCAATGATGAAAAATAATAATAATGGCTGAATAGCGGACCGGCCACAGAAAAAAAAAACAAACAAAATAGGCGGGATGGCGGCAATTCGATCTTCATTTATTTTTCTCATTTTTTCTTCAGCTAATTCATGTTTTTATTTTCACTTTCCTTGTATTCGTAATGAAAAGCACAGTGTTTACCTCGGGTTGATGACTTATTTAGTCCCTCGAACTATTGGCGCCCTCACTTCGTTCCGGGCGCCAAACCCCGTCTCGGGACTAAATAAGTCATTTTCACCCCTCGTGTAACAATGTACTATTTAAATAGGTAATCTCGAAGTTAGTAGGAGTTTATTTTGTAAATATCTAAAACATTTCCCTGTTAACTCTCATGAAATAGCTGCTACACCTGGTGCAGTATAAATCATAGCATGTCATTCTTTATCTAATCAATGGAGTAGGTACACTGCTACTTCCTTTGTGCAATTTGTTTATGTGTTTGGGCTATGTTTTGCAGGCCAGACAAAGGTTTTTCATCAACGAACAAATACCTAGATATTGCTACTGGATTTGTTTTCGTTTCGTGAGCGTATCGTAGGTACCGAACCGACACTACCGACGTTACCATGTATTTTCTAAGCCGCACTAATAACCTGTTACTATAATTTGAACTTAAATTTATTTTGGATTAATCAGGCCAAAGTTGTTTTTTTTATTTAGTCGTTATCAAAACCACCGGGCATTAATACAAATATATTGCATACATTTTGATTTTGTATTGTACTTAGCATCTTGCTTGTTAAGTAAGTAATACAAGATCGGCAAAAGGATAAATACGCGTATGAATTATTTATGATGAGTAGGATAAAAGGATCTTATGGAATGGTGCCAATATCATCCCGAGATGGCCCTTTTATAAAAAATATGTTTTTGTACAAACAGAGCCCTTGTTCTATTAGGAGCCATAAAATACTAAAGGATAGATTCTTATGAACTTGTAAGCGAAAATCTGCCTACTCAAGGTAGGTACTTCTATGTAGCTGATATTTTTTCTTGTAAATATGTACAATGCCCCCCTTAAGTTTTTAGCTCAACGACGAATGAAACATGCAGCCCCGAATAACGTGCCCCTTCATAAAAAACTAAAGTTTATTATTGAATGGGCTTAGGTAGTCATTTGATCACAATCTCGGCTAGGAAATTGGAAGTGGAGTCCCACTTCGTAGCTATCTGCATTATAAAGGAGTCGGATGGTTGGAACATCGACAACGTGGTGGGAATTGTGTGTGCGTCTAGTGCTCTGATGGTGAAGAGGTGTCGGAACCAGATCCTGCACTTTCTTGGTTATCAAATTAGCCTCAAATAACGAGATTCTACTACGTACATTTAAGCAGCAAGCATAGGTACTTAGCCGAACAACGTCCCAGAACAGCACTCTATATACGGGCGGATGCAAATTAAGTTTAATTTAGAACTACTTAGTAGACTGAACGCGCAAAACAATGCTATTTTAGGCAAGCCATTTAAATTACATAACATTCAAAGTAAATAAATATGGGTGTTGGTTAAGATTTCCTTGGCATTTTTCCGCGTGTCCTTGATCGCTCGAAGCCGACCAATGATAAACTGGTTTCACGGCTAATAACTTCGTCTGGTCCTAACTATGTTATTTATAGATATGTATAGTGCATCGATAGTTTTCCTGTATTGCAACATACAAACACTCGTTTTAATGCACACTGGTGTACCTGAAAAATACTGTGGGAACATTTTATCCGTTTAAAAGCTTTGTTTGTCGTCGAAAGTAAAAGCGCCAGGCGTGGCGTATACCGGAAGTTCCTAAAAGGTCACGTATATCACATGTACTCTCTAAATGTTTTTCTGGTTATCATGCCGTACTTTGGATTGATGAAATTGCTAGGTAGCTATGACAAAACTCTTTTATTTATAGCCATATACATTTTGACGACCAGTTAAGCACTGATTGGACAGTGTCGGTTCACACCAGCACAAATAAACAACGTAGTGTTGGCTGTTTTGCAATATGTTCGAAGTGTTTAACGCTCAATTTCATTCCTTCTTCATTCACCTAATATTACTAAATATTTCGATTTATCTGATGAACTCATAGACTTGGAAGGCACATAACCTTCCATCGTATCAAGATTTAATTGAATGCATCTGTGTTCCTGACAAACCACTAGACAAAGTCTGTCTTAAATAAAACAATGGGAATGTAAAACCTTGGACCACGATGTAACGGCCGGCTCAAGACAAACAGTCAGAATTAATCGTTGCTTGTTCGTAGAGACGCTAACTATCGTTAGTAGGTACGCACTACTAGGTATAATCACAGTTTTTTTACTAAGAAATCATTTCTTAACAATCAATCAGCCTCAATTTTATGAAAGATCAAATAATAATGGTTTATCCTATAATTGAAAACCTTAACCTGATTGATGGCTAGTTCACGAAGATAAATACACTGAAAATTGATGTAAAGGTTAAATTAACATCTAAGTATTGTCAGTGTTTAGTACCTGAAGGTACCCAGTTGCTTTTGGTTATGTTTTTCATGAACTTACCAAATCAAATAAGATGATAAGAATATGAAAGCAACACAGAGCCATGTAGTATACTGGTCAAGCAAAAAAAAGTAAGTGTTTGCTTTTAAGGGGCTCTATAATTTTTTTCTTAGAGTTGAGTAAGCAAGTGAAAAGTGCTTACTTAGACCTTTTTTTTTTAATTACTTGGCATGTTTATCAAATTTGTATGTTAATGTTCAACAAATTACAGCTACATAGATTGCATATTTCCCATCTTTACTAACCTGCGTAGCTACCTTGAATCGTACAAACATAAATTATGGGAGTTAAAACGGCGCATGAGTTGAGAGTTGTACTTCCGCGTGTGCCCATGAAATATATTTGAAGGTTGCAATACAACGCGCACAAAAGTGTTAATAACTATCGCAGACGACATATTTAACAATTTATACTTGGAAATAATGGTATCTAAGCGTAAATCAGTTTCAAAGTTAAGAAGTTGAAGTAAAAAGTAACATTGTAATGTAGGGTAACCTATTTATTGTCCCTTGAGCCTTGTTGTGCTATAGAGTCCTGATTAAAAAAACCGGAGTTGTTTTCTTCAAAATATTGATACAGGGTAATCTCTTAAATGTACTTAATTTTACTAAAACGAAGAGTGAAAAAATGACATCTGTAAAGTGTAGGTTAGCAGAAACTTGTGTAGTTTAAACAATTGTTCGAAAGTGTAAGAAACATGTGCGCGGTAACGACAGGTGTATGCGCGAACTAAGTTGTAGTCTATGTTGTTTTTGTGAAGTACCTACTCATTTTCAATTGAGTTGTGTCCTTTTAACTCGATAAGTATTTAGAACAAAACATGTTTTTCAAAGTTATTACAAACAAGTAGGTAAAATTACTAATAACCAGAATATATACGTATTGGGTACTATCTGAATGGCGATGACTGCAATTGAGTCAATGGCTGATCCTTCTAATATTATGAATGCGAAAGTTTGTATGTATGTGCCGTGTTGTTCTTTCGCGTAAAAACTACTGGATGGATTTTAATGGAACTTGACAATAATATAGCTTTTGCATTGCAAGGACATAGGCTAAAATTTATAAAGATATTTCATTTTTTTACGTAAGTCCACGCGGACGAAGTCGCGGGCGGCCGCTAGTCCATAATAATTTAATGCATCAACATTACACTCGCCCATGCGGATGGGTATTTCATTACAAAACTTTACTAGGTACTTATGCATTGAAAAACAAAAAAACAAAAACAAACCACGAACCATGGTCCGGGGTATATCTATAAGGTACCGGACCTTATAGCAATTCTCTAAAACAAAATTCAAATTTTCTTACTTTTCTAATAGTAAAATTTACTATGTGTGATTTTTTTAGGTGTGCAATGTGATTACTATAGTGATTCTGTAAATCTCATATAACGGTATCAGCTAGTAGTTTTATGGCAATAATAATTGGATTGGATTGGATTTAAAACGATTCAGGGTTAGTAGGCTAATTACCAGCTGGTGTAAGTTGACTATTTGTCAACTAAGCAGGTCAATTAGATATGTCTTTTTCACAGATAAATGCGAACATACAATCTTTTTTCCTACTCGAGGTACCTAGTTTCTTAACTAGGTACCTCGAGTAGGAACTTTTCAAAATACTTTTTAGTTTAAGTATGTCTATGAGGTTTGAAAAAGATTTACTTTACATTTTCATAATTTCAGGATATAGTCAACCATCCCCGGTCTGCCCTAAATATGAAGATAGAAAGTGGTAGCTTGTTTTCAAAGTTTTCAAAGTGTAGCAATGCTGTTTATTTTATTTATTTATTTTACACTTTAATGCACAAACAAGTACAAAAGGCGGACTTAATGCTAAAAGCATTCTCTACCAGTCAACCATTGGGCGAGACAGAAATGCTGTTGGCGGTGCAAAATTAGAAAGAAGTAGAAGACTATAGCCAATAGAAAGAGGAATAAATACTTTACGTCATGAGTGTTATGATTCCAGACGACGACCTAATTTTTAACGAGTTTTATCCTAAGCTGAAAACTAGGTAAATCATGAGAGGCGGCGTTGAGTTAAGAAGATATTTCTGGTGCAATGTGGTGACAATGTTCACGAACTGTGTCCACGGCCGGCAGTGACCGACAAGTTCACTGAACCAACGCAACTCGCCGAAAAGACGACTATTTTAAAGCTCGAGCGTTTTTGGCTCAATATTTCAACAACAAATCGTAAATTCTGTGTCTTCGAGTCTTCGACGAGTAGTAGTTACGTTATTTATTTCATTAATAAAAAATCTCAATTTTTAAATCACGTACCACAACATAAACATCAGACATTTTATTATTTTATTAAATTAAATCCTCGTAAATGTGTTATTGACTTGCCAATGGTCACAACATGCATGTTCATTTATTCCTAATAACTTATTCATTCATAATGTTATTCTCTATACCAAATACTCGTACGGATAATAGGTATTAGGATATAATTAAATTAGAGACCGCATGAATGCCCACTATGACCAGAATGTGTTTATTACGCGCATACCAGACCCGTAATGTTTGGCATGGTTTTGGTTAGTGTATTATTTATTTTATGTTATTCCAACTAAATTATGCAATATTTGACCCACCGAATTGATCAACCAAATTGACATTTCCAAAGTGAAAAGAATCATACAAAAGACTAAAGTTTAGAATGCATATAATGGTGCAAAGAATGTGCTAGAGTACAGAGACTGAAAGAGATGAACATAACAGAAAAAAAAACTGTAAAAAAAAATCTATAAAGCAAGCACTTTTCTAGCCTCTTTCGGTGAGTTGGATTTTCTCTTGTGAAAACACTGAAAATAGGAACTTTGAATTCTACTGTCCAATAGCACGGTTATGCCAATTGTTTCGACTCCGGATCTACAACTGACGAAATATGCCTGTATGCTTCTTTCTTTGTACGTGTATAGAAAACATTTTTTGACGCGCACGTATCGCTAAGTACCGCCCACTACATCCAACAAATCTTAAAACGTTCGTCACTGAAGTAGCAGTTTCTACATTCAATATTGAATGAGTGTACAAACAGCGGCGCCGGTTTACCTTGTCATCAGAAGTGGAGTAGCAAATATGTCAATCAAATGGTCCTTACCTGCAACAAACAATGGAAATGTTAATCATTTTGCAAATATTGCAACTATCATGTAAGGAGAAAACAATGCAAGGCGCGAGGCATTGTGGTGCGTTTACACGCGCGCTTATTTCGTACAATGGACGCGCAACTGCGAGGGATTAGCTGCGCCGGCGCACGGGCCGTGAACGAGTACCGGTGGACCAGTTGTGAAACGAAAGCTTCACATTTACATATAAACTGTACTAAAACAGTATGTGTATGTTATAATTTACAGAGAAGTAGCTCAGAATCCAAATGTAGATACCAAATAGAGATAACATTACAGTTTTGGAGATCTCCTTGTTTTCACTTGACCCCTTTTGTTTGAGCTGGGATTTTAACATCAGGTAATAGTTAGGCTCCAATGAGTCGAAAGGCATAAAATATGTAATGTAGCATCATATCGTCTAGACTAAAACACTGCTCGCTAAAGTATTATTTCGAGACCATGTTGGCGTACAAAATTATAATGTGTGTTGCAAGAAGGCCGCGGCGGTCACGACCTACTAATATAATCTGTATCTATCTAATAGTTTATTGTTTTCCATGACTTATTGGTTATTGCACACGCTAGAGAGTTGTGGTGTAAGAATATCCTGATACTTTCACATAATTACACAAAAATATGTATTAGACTGTCTTTACGTTAGTAATTCGTATTCAATCGTCAAGATTGACACCTCCAGTCACTTTAAAACCCCATTCTCCTCCAACCGCCTCCTCGAAGCTCCAATTAGAATGAAACACCTTGAGTAAAAAATAAGTACCCATAGTCTTATTTATTAAAAGTTCTTTTTGTTTTAATATTTGCGCTAATTTTCAATAACTTCTTTCGAGAAACAAAGTAGTTAGCAAACTTGTGGCAATATAATAAAGAAATTGTAAACAAAATTGTCTCCTTCCATTGGTTTCCACTTAAACCAGTATTGACATCCAATATTGGTTCAGCGTGTAAACTTGAAATAACCTCTTTCGCATTGTATTGTTTTAATTCCCTCCAAGAACGTTGTGAATGAAAGGCTACGATGTTGAACCAAGTGGCTGGTGCGTCTTGAATACGCCAATAAAGTTTATATAGATAGTTAAATCGTAAAAGTGTGTCTAGGTTACATCCGTGACTTCAATATCTTGGCGGCTTGGCGGGTCGCAACGGCAGCAACCTTGTGAGAACCGGCAAGTTTACGTCGACTCTACGTTGAATAAGTTCGTCGTTTTAAAAAGATGGATTAAATTTTACTGGGTAAACGACGGCACATTTTCAAGATACACCGTTATATGGGCGACAAACTAAATAAACACTGGCTAAGTCAAGTAATACAAACTACCTGACCGTCATTTTCACTTGACATTAGCAAATCAGCGTTCCACTTCCAAATACAATTGAAGGCCACATTAAAAAGTGAGATGACAAGTTAAGCAAGCAAAATCTTTACTACTTGTTGAGTTCATTGGAAGCCAATCATTTCAGTACCTACCTATATGCGCAGATTTATTTTATGTTATGGACCCAAAAAATTAACTTCGTAGGAAGCCATTAATTGCAGCGCTATCATGTTGTATACATTCTACTAAAAAAGCGGGTTTAAGGCTGTTTGTTATTAGAAATTTAGTAGCAATTCATTATTTTTTGCATATTATTTGCCCTTTGGAAAAGGCTACTTTATGCCAGTAAATAAAGATACGATCGACGAAGACTTTTTGGACAGGCAGAATTCCACGTGGGGAAAGACGCGGGCGCAACTGTGAATTTAACATTGATTTCCCTGCTCAGAAGTCATCAACAAATATCCAAGGATCAAGCGAATGGAGATAGTATTATCGACTGTTTTGACTTCGTCGAAGTTCAATTACAAATGAATGTGCGTGGTACCGAACGTGCACAGTCGGCTCGATCGACGACAATCGAGTCGAACATTCAGACACGTACTCGCACAGAGCTACTGACTGCAGGATTAGATGCCGTTGACGTTTGCCTTGAAGTCACGTCTTTGACAATGTCATAAACAAATAACTGTTTAAATATCTCTGGGACACCTTTTTACATGTACCTTAACCCAAGTTAGAACTGTGATGTGGCGTTAGGTGTAAGAGAATTATAATGCGCTTCTTAGGGTAAGTTGCACCATAGTAGAAGTTAAAGCTAAAGTTTTTGTCAAATTTGACAATTTGACGTCATTTTTGGGCCTAACTTTAACTTTAACTGAAATTTGGATGTTTGTTATTGTTAAAGTCAGATGGTGCAACCCAACCTTAGTATTTTTTTAGTTTACTTTGAACAGAAAGTAATATCTAGACACCGAACAAACACAATAGACATCGAACCCTCGGCATAATTAACGGCGTTCATACACATCCATGTACCTGCCAATAATAGGAAAACCTCCAAAAATAATATACGCACAAACATATAGAGCATAATTTAGAGTGCACGTATATACTGGTTTGGAACAATATCAATCAAATAAACTTTCATCAAATACAACCTGTGGTTAACGGCGTTGGTATCACAATTATGTAAACTGGTTTCAATCAAGTAAATAGGTATTGTAATAGTTTTGTGATGTTGTTTGTTGACCGCAATAAATATGAATAAGACAAATAAAAAAAAATATGCACTCATAATAATGAAAACCAACTGTGAAACTGTGTGTACATACGCTGTATAGCCTCAAAAAGTTTTTAAATCTTACTAGGCGGTAGCTTTCACCGCTAAACACATCAATCGTAGCGTTTTTATTTCGAGCAAATAATTTGTTTTCCCACGCTATTTCTGATGTTCTAGGTTAAGATGAGCTGGTTGTAAAATTGGTCGCCACCTTGGCAGCGAGAGTTTATTTAGAATTCGTTATTTTTCCGATATAAACAATGCATGCAAGAGAATCTTACGAGAACAATAGTTAATGCTAGGTTTAGGCTTCTCTAGAGAATATTAATGTCGTATGCCTTTAGGCTGCTCGCGTGTCGCCGTCCATAAGGAGTCCGCACTTTCACTGCGGCCAACTCTTAAGGGCAACGAAGAAACCACAACGCCTACACGCAGTTGCATAAACTTCTGACGTCATCTTTCGAAAATTGTTGATAAAGAAAACATTGTTTTACACGGGCAATCTTTTGGATGCGTATTTGTATTGTTAATTATAATAATTACTATGCTTATCAAACACGTCATTGTCATAGGTATAGTTATTTCTTCACAGCATGTGTGCCTAATACCTAAAGTGACGTCGACATCCGCGTAACAACCTCATTGAAACTCATAGTGACTCACTCATCTTCCAGTTACATATATAATTTATATTTTTTACCTCGACTTAAACAAGCGAATGCAATTAACGTTCCTACCTACCGGTGATTAGAAATAAATCGGCCTACTGAAATAGTAATGGATCAATATGTTTTTTAAATAGTGAAAAAACTAGAGGAGTGTTGATTTTACTATATATCTTATAAACTATGGGAGCTTTTCTTTAATAACGAAGGCATGCAAGTTTAATTAAAAGTATTAAGAAGACATTATTTCCAAAATAATAGAAACTAAGTATAATTTCAGTCTATACGTAGGTACCGTAAAACCGGGTGAATCACAACAGCGGGGTAAATCGCAACACTTTGATGAAAAAAAAATTAAAATTGAATAAAACCTTCTTTAACATGTTTAATAATAAATCTAGGCCTTGTTTTTCAAATGAACTCTAACTTTTCAAAGTTCGTAGTGCTTTTTTCTCACCACGTTGTATATTTTTCATCCAAAAAAGTGTTGTGATACACCCCGCAGTTGTGATTCACCCCGTTTTACCGGTATATGGTGGGAATTGCCCTTTTTATACAAAATCTTCAATTTGTAATAGAATAAGCAAACGATGAGTTTTCTTTGTCCGTCAAACAGTGCACCGGGGGCATACCGGTAGCGCCGGCGCGACTCAAGGCGAACTTTCCATCGCAGGCGGCGCGCGCGCACACCACCCGCGCCCGCGCTGCGCCGGGAACCGGTGTCGACACTCTTACTAATTTATCGATTAGAACATCGACAGTCTATACAGTACATCCCCAATTTCCTATTAACCAACTGTCTAAGATTTTTGATTACGGATTGAAAAGCAATCGTATTTACACGCTAACATTGAAGTCAACTGACATTGAAAAAAAGAGAGGATGAAATAATAACTTGACATCCGTGTGACATTTGTCATTTGTTTTATTCAAAGATTAAGCTCAGATAAGCGAAAAAATACTATTTTTAGAAAGATCTCTATACTGATATTTTCCGAGACGTAGTTGTAGAAAAACATATTGCGTTGCGGAAAATTACACTCATTAAGGGATATTACATCTGCATTAGACAATAGTCTTATCCTCTAACACATTATAGATAACATCAAAATGATTATGATACTGATAAAGCCAAATATAATGCTTCCTAGATCGGCCACTTCAAAATATCAGATATAAACAGTAATAATGCACTTTCATAAAGCAATTGGGACAGTATGTTAAGTATTACCTACTGATATCAAATATCTAGGACTAAATATATATTTAACTGCTAGTGAGAAATATATCAATGTCAAAAATACGAGCGCACGAAACAAGTGATCGGAATTTGTCTTTATGGTAATTGAGCTTAAGTTATGTAAAGGTATTTATCCTAATAAGGTAAACTGGTAAACACATTGAAATATATAAAAAGGCATTACGTCAACAAAAAATAAACACGAGCCATATAGAAATGGTACTGAACTTACGAACGCATATTGGTTTTATTATCGTGTAAGCTTTACATTTATGTCACTTTACATTTACAATAAGTAGGCTTTAAAATATCATTGTCGGCCAGGAAGTAGGCTAATATTACAAATGTGAAAGTTCCGGTGTTTGTAAACCTAAAGATGTCGTAAATGACTTAACCAATTTAAATGAAATTTTGCATTAAGTATAAATTGTCCACGAAAAAATATATGTTAATCGAACGCATAATCTTTTATGCATCCTTAATGTATCATGTTTTTTAAAACATTAGGGGAATGTATCGGTGATCAGAGGTCATATAAGTTACGTAGAGGTGACGACCACATAACTGGTTTTGTTGCTTATGTATTCCTTAGCAAATTGTGCATTTTCAAAACCATTTTAGTTCATCACAGTTTAATTATTCCGTTAGCTAAATCTTTTATGTTTTAATGTATTATCTGTGCTCATTCGCCACTCCGGAAGTTAAGCAATATTGTCGTACCCGTAACGGCCATCGAACATTCAAACTGCCCAATAAACAAATAACGGCACAAGTGTAAATACATTTTTAAAGGTAAAACCAATCTTGTGAATCTTGACTTAATAACTTCCGCGTAGACGTTAGAAGCCATACACGGTAGGCTGTAAATGTTGGGAAATACTCGTAACCGACATCATTGTGCAGCAGTGTCAAAGTTATTACTTACTAGACGATAAATTACGAAGCCAGAAAAATAGGCTATGAAGCATTTTTATAGCCTGAACAGTAACGTATTAATAGCAATAGACAAACTGCCGGTAAAGAAGCAAACTTATTGTATTGTACCGGCTATGTAGAAAAAAAAACACTCTGAAAAATAATTTAAAGTGACATAACTCACCTGTATTATTCAAAGAACTTCCAAAAATAAATCCAAAATCCGTTATGGATCGTCTATCACTGAGCACTGCCACGTCCGTTACAACACGTGAAACTGCGAACACTTTCACAACCTTTCAGTCAACCAAATAGAAAAAGGGGATGACGTAGTAAGGGCACTAGAGTTAAAGTCTGTTATCAATTAATTGTTTTGATAAGGCGAGGATTGCGACCAGCTGCGATGGCGTAAGTGGTACGTGTGGAGGCGTGTGGCGGTCGACGGCACTTTTATGTTATGGAGCGCGACAGCCGGCAGCCGCGTCGCCGGCGCGGTGACGCGAGACGCGCTCCGTGACCACGACCCACAGCCCTAAGACTTACCTCTAGTCCGCCGGAATTCATGCGTCATTTGACGTCACATCTAACATCTGTCGAAACTACGTCATCATTAAGTACACAGCTAAAATAACTACTAGGTATTCCCTAAAATGTAACAGTTTTAATTGGATTAGACGTTTGATTGACGTTGAATTGTCTCTAACTCATTTATAGATGATATTATACGAATTACCTATTTAACTTCTTTTTTTAGGCTACTCACATCTGAATGAATGGATCTCCAACTGTGTTGTTGGTTATTACTACAACCAACTTTCATAATTTTATTTTATTTCAAATGTTAGAGCAGCGAATGCGACCAGAGCCTGCAGGGGAAACCACCGAAGCGGAAAGCCATGCGTCATTTTACGTTGCTGACAGATCGCCCAATATTTCGTAATACGTTCAATAATGAATGACGTCATTTGTAATTATATTTTTTCTCACTGTTCCAGCAAAATAATTTATGTTCTTGCGTAAATCGATCTTTCTTGCGAGAGGTCTTCGAAAAAACGGATCGGTGCCTTTTTAAAGTGGTAGAGACTAACGTATTATTATACAATTCGTTTTTGGAACATGAACCTCCGGATCTTATCGAGTTAGCTCAAAATTTTCCTGTGAGGTGATTTTACCCTATCCTATGCCTTTGATATCATCTCGTTGCTTGCAAGGTTTAATAGAAGTAGGTACGCATTAAAATATGTAAGGTGTATTTCTCTGATTTAAACGAAAAAATATACCTATGAACATTCAATTACTTAGTTGGGAACAGGATATACCTAAATAGGAAGTAGTTGGTATTGCTGATGAGTATTAGTGTAAGTATCTTATCTATCTCTCGCTGGTGGGAGATGTAAGGTAATGGGTTTGTGACTAATTACTACAAACTAATGAAACATCTACACTTAAGGCTATCCAAATCCCTTCCTATTTTCAAATCCCGTGTCAAAGCTCACTTTCTATCGCCGTGACCCAATGATCTTCTTTTTCACTACTTAACGCAATCGTCCTGTTAATCCATACCGAATTGTTTGTATTATATTTATGTAGGTATATGTAAGTTTATTATTTTGCTTGTAGTACTGTATGTATGTTTATTTTATAACTGAAAAACTAAATTTTGTTTTAATATATTCATTTTTTCTTTTTAATAACCGCCTTGCACCACCGCATCTACTTCCCTTTCCAGTTTCTCTACCTGAAGGTTGTCTGGAAGAGATCGCTCTTAGCGATAAGACCGCCTGCATTGTACATTCTAATGTCTATAAGCATTGTTATGTAATTGTTTTCTTTGTGCAATAAAGTATATCTTATCTTATCTTATCTTATCTTAGTGAACAATCACTGTTATCTCTTCATTTCACTTGGCCAGGTTGAAAACAAGATTCTCTAGAATAACAACTTTGTTAATTTATACACAATGCATTGTGTATAAATGTTAAGATAATAAAATTACATAATACACACAAAACAGTCATTCATTATCCACCTATACACCTAAATTCCGCGTGTGTTAAGAATAACAACTTGGTACCTATTTCAATCTTATCCTGTTGTTAGAAAACATTGATGTAGGAAAAACACATCAACAGTATCTCTGTATGTCTAGTACATTCTAACTTCCTCAACTCGAGCAATGTGAAAAATCTATGCTAAGAAACTAGATTAAGACTAGCACCAAAAGGTTATTACTTTACAGATTATGCTGAGATACTCGTACTTTTAGTGAGTTCTGTCTAAGCTCCAACTAGCGAAGACGAGTCATGCTAGCTCGCGGCTATCAGAAGTTAAGGAAAAAGATGGATGAAAAGAGTACCTAACTGCAATTTTCATGAACAAGTCTCGTCAGTAGAAAAAACCCTACCAATTTGATGATAGATTTAGTAATCCATATATTTCAGTTTTGGTAGTATGAAAGTAGGTCTCTTAAAATCTATTTGGCCATAATTAATTAAGTCTAATAAGGTTACGAGACAAGAAATCCTCGTAAAACGTCTATATCTCTACGAACACACACATTCGAAGATAGCTCTACATAACCACTCTACAGGAATTTTCCTGTTCGGCTAACAAACCCTCCACATAGGTCATACGGTGCTTAAACAATTTCTGTAAGATCTTAAATCGACGTAGTTGTCAATATTGCCTGTGTTGACGCTATTTATACTTTGGCAGCTGTGCTAATTTTATTATTGCACAAATTAGACGTGCACCTATAATTACTACTTCATTATTTAACTACTGTCCGAGCTTCCGCAGGCGTTCAAAATAGCAGAAAATCATATACTAACACCTTCACCACACACCACAAGCGGGCGAATCTATTCCTGCCAGTGTTAATGACTCCACTGATACTCATCAGTTGACATTTAGGTCATTCTATTATGGTCTTGTGAGCGTGACGATTTCACGCTATATACAATGTGGATATAATATTGTGCTCATGAGCAAATATTTTGTCGCAGTTTGCGTTAGAACGATAAGAGGGAAAGATCCGTATAACCACATCACGACGTGCCAGATATAGCAATAGTAACAGATCTTGTTATATTACCATATTTAGTGACTGGTAAAAATACAAATAGCATTACCCACTTAGATATTTTGCCAATTCACATGACTCTTCGACGTCATCGTGGTGGTACTTATTGTTTCTAGGAAAAGTGTACTTACTCAGAAACAATATTTAATTAAGTAGGTAGATTAATTATTTTACATAACGCTCACTACGGGTTCACAAAAAAGATAATTTCATGGATCTGACGACGTCTTTAGCGCAGTGGTTATGGACGCCGACCGGTGGTCTGTGACGGACACGGATATTGAGTCTGGGTGTTTATAAAACCTTAGTTTCTTTCGATTTCTATAACATAAAAGCAGCCCTCGTTTTGGAACTATGCCAATGAATATATTTTATTTGGTTAATTAGTAGGTACGTACTAATTTGATAACTTTGTATTGAAATAAAATACTTTGATATCTTTAAACCAACATCTTAAAATTTCGCAACCTACTTTACCATACCAAAAAAATCTAGCGATCATTTAAAATACATTAAGGGTACAAACAGAAGTTTTGGAGAGCTATTAAGAAGGTCAATTTCTGATATCAACCTCGTCTTTTGCGAATGATGAAGACTATATTTTAAACATTTCTGAAAGAATATTGCCTTGTCATTCTCTTTGAACCATACTTCACAAGTTAAAGTACCAATTAAAGCAAGCAATAAGTCGATACCAAACAGTATTCCTTATAAAACTGCCCTGTCATTGGTGAAGTAAAAGAAACGTTTAGGAAGGGAATTGCTTAGGCGCTCGTAAAGAAAGCTTTGTTCAGTACTTTCATAGAATTGGTCGCCCTAGTGACCCGATTTCGCTTTTCCCATGGACCCAGTAAGACAATAACTATATTAAAAGTAACTTTTGTCATCGGCTGTAAATTATTGAAATTTTAAGACTGAATAGTACCTACGTCATGCAAGTGTGAGAAAAAATCGCTTTCTCACTGGAAAATAAAATCAAAAGTTAATCAAAAAGCTTATTTGTATTAATGTATTGTCAGGAACTTATGAAGGTACTTATAATTAGATATTTCAATAGATAGGTTTTGTTTCCAAAATTTGCCTGGTTTGGAAGGTAGATTCAGAATCACTATTAAATCGCTGAACATATCAGGGAAATTGTGCCATTTGTAAAAGTTAATGTTGTGATCGGACTCTGAAAACAAACTGACGCAACCTATTGACTGAAACATTTTCGATCCCGAGTCTGAATCACCCTTGATATAATTTGGCAGGTTTCCTAAAAGCATAATGTACCTACCCGTATGTATGATAAAGACTCCCCCAGACGCAGAATAATGAATGACACATATTTATGTCAATTTCTTCGCCGATAAAAGCTTAAAGAAAGTGAAATGTTACAAAAACTGGTATACCATTATTTCAAGACAGATATTAAATTAGCCGTTTTAATTCAATCGAATCATAATTGTTCGACTGTACTGCACAGTGGTTATGACTGGTAGATAATTATGTTAGGTTGGTTCGAAAAGTAGTGTTGTGTTCCGTGTACGGCGGTCTCGATAAATCCACTGTGACATGCGTCCGAGGCAATCGATGCTTCTTATCAAATATGTATCGTCTAAGTGGAGTAATTCAGTGCTCAATTATTCAGACGTTACATTTGCATGTCACGCAGACAAATTGTTACCACTACTATGTTTCCATATGTCAGTTCCATTTTATTGATGTTGAAGAGTCGTAGATAAGAGCATAGCTGTATTTTTAGGCGCGTTCAGGCCAGTTTATAACTATCAAAGGTAAGTAAGTAAGTAAATATTCTTTATTGCACACTAAAACAACAACAAAATTACAGGACAGTAGCTAAAGTAAACACGTAAATGTACAACTTGGGCGGTTTTATCGCTAAAGATTGATCTCTTCCAAACAACCCAAAGGTAGAGGAAAGTTTTTTAGAAGGGTAGGCAAGTGCACAAAAAAGTAATCAGAGTGGAAATGATAATGAAATACAAACTATAAACTTAAATATAATTACATAACATTAAATAAATAAAATAAATTAAAATGATAATACAAGGTATAAGGAATAAGGTAGTGTTTCGCCTATTTTTTTTAGGTTCAACGACGTACATGTAATAACACCGAAATCACTCAAATTGCTAGTAGCCTAAGGTATGTAACGCACGAAAACAAAAGCACACATTTATAATATAGGCAAAACGCAGAAAAGTGTTTCGACTGAAAATAAAACACAGCCTTGACTGCCTAATACGCCACCTAATCACCATCTAATCTTGATATTTTTGTTATTTTTCGTAAAAATATTTAATGAGGTCTTAACTTATCGTCAGTTTATTATTTCAGTTGTAAACCGCCACTTTATTTTCCACAAAAGTTCCAAGTGTTAAATCTAGATGAAAATAAGTACTATACGACTAACAAAATGGCAGGTCAGTATGCGAGGTTTAAAAAGTATATGAGTAGCGTTTAATGGTGGCCAGGGTTATAGACACGCAAACTATGTATGGGAATATGTATATCAGATGGACGTACTCTTTGGTAGTGGCAGGCAAGAGAACCCAGCACGCCAATCGCGCTATTTTAACTCGCCCGATTCTTATCGAGAACGTTATACACGCTATATTTTATGACTACCATTATTTACCTTTTCTTAACTATTCTGACGTCAATCGACGTGACTGAATTCAGAAATTGTAACAAATGCAAGGACAAGTAAACTAAGGAGTTTTAAGGCTGGCATTCTTGTAATTCTTTGTTTATACATTACTTATTTATAAGCGCTATTAATTCGCAACATTTAGTTCTTATATTAGCTGCCTATGTACATAAGATTTTACCCATTCAGTGCTTATAATATTCAGGACTGATAATAGGGGCTCTAACTAACTCTGAATGCACTGGCTTTACAAAAAGAGCCAGTGGCAGGTACGCACGCATTAAGTAGGTACCTATCATAAACATCAAAAACGTTGGAAAGTCTAATTTGCAGCTGTGCATTTCCCCCTGCTTAGCGACCGCACAGTGCAGTTTTAGAAAATCAGCAAAATCTGCGAACGAAAAGCACCACGTGTAAGCGATACCTAAAAAAATACTCTTTTTCCGGTTATGAATGAGTGTTGCTGACTGACCGCAAATCATAAATGCTGAGCCAAAATGTGTGCCGGCGCAGTGCATTGACGCAGCGAGTTTCCGCTGGCACGTTAACGGTTACGAGATGAGAACGGTCACGTTAAACATGAAATATTATACTTTATGATCAAAGCAACAAGATGTAGATACATCAAACGTAGTGATATTATGTACGACAGGCCGAGTTGCCGACTGACCTAAATTGCAGCAAATAAAGTGTGAGTAAACACCATAAAACGGTTCTATGCGAGGCTACAGGCAATCCGGTAAAAGGTCTGGCTACATCCTACCTACAACAATTGATTTAAAGGCTGATGACGTGCAGAGTGTACAGTCAACCGCAGCTAGTGTGACAGCATACGCTGAGCTCACGGTGCTATTTCGTGCGGATTGCAAGAACAAGTCCGAGACAAGCGGCACACCGCACACTGAAACGGCAAAGCGCAGAACGTGTCTGAAAACTCGAAGTGATAAATCTTGGCTTCTCTGAAATCACAATGAACCATGCAGCGATAGTGTCACCACGCTTAGTCGAAATAAACACAAACCAGGGGGGCTAAAACAGCAACATTTTAGCATTTCATATTATGAATCATCTATTTGACGTTTCATCTAGACCGCGGTCCGTTTCGAGTCAAAAGTGAGTAACAGCGCGCTGACACGCATCCCGAATTGATAAATTGTATGAACGTGAGCGACGTCAGCGCGCTATTACTCACTTTTGACTCGAAACGGACCGCGGCCTAGATGAAACGTCAGTTAGATGTTTCATAATATGAAATGCTAAAATGTTACCGTTTTAGCCCCCCTGTAGTGTCACTGTGACAGTTGCAGTTTGCATTGTCGCCCATCAGCGCGTCTTTCTTCACGCTTCATTAGCTGAAGTTGAGCCTAGGGATTGCAAGAATAGGTAACCAAACTTAAAATTTGTAAAAATAGATGACCCAAATAAAAATTACTTACTTGTCAATAAATCTGACACAGTATCTCAGTATCTTACTACCCAAAAACCTCGAGGAAAGACTACGAAGTCAGGCAGTTCAGTTGCGAATAAACTTTTATCATCATCATCTCTCAAAAGGATCATCTTCTTTCAAAAGATGAGAACTGAAAAAAAAACAATCTTTCGAGAACTGAAATGTATATCCACACATTTTATGTGCTGAATTTGAAATATAGAATTACACAATTAAGGTTAACTGAAGAAATCGTTAACGACACAGCAATACACATTACTATGAGAAGGTCCTACTGTAAAATCAATAAACTACAATTACTAAATGAATGCCATGTATTGTGTTCCTTGGAATAACTATCTTGTCATTTAAATTCGACAGCTCGTAACTTTGTATGGTATTATCTTTCAGTGGGTATGATGTTCTGCCCTTTACGCCCTCGGTTCTTAAAGGTCACTCCGGGGCAAACTCAAGCGAACCTTACTTTGGGAAACAAACTTCAAGAGCTTCATAAACAGAAAACGGGTTCGATGAAATAGCCTTTTATGATCACACATAATATAGGTACCTATTATGTTAATTGTAATAGCAATATAAGCAATAACTAAACTTATGTCCGACATTCGTTGAAAATTCGTATCCCGATCATGATTTGAAATATGGTAATTTGATCAAAACTGAAAGTTTCAAAATAACAGATAAAAATACAGTTCTACTTTCTGTCCAGACTGGATGACCAATGGCCAAGTTAATTGTATTCTCTGTATTGTAACTCTTGACTCTCGGGGTTGTATTTAGGGGCATACACCTCGGCCTAATACATATGAAGTTCAACTACTTTACGACCCAGACTCATACATAATTAAAATAAAATCCGGGTTAAGTCAAAGACCCAACATGTAGAGTAGGGTGTCCTCAAATTTAAGTAGAACAATAAATTACTTGAAAAAGCAATTTATTTACATTATAACTACAGGAACCGAAGTTAGTAACGCGTAAATTATTTGAAAGTTAAATGCGTAGTGAGAATCTTTAGTGGCACGGAATAGTAGATTATGCCACAAGGGCTTAAAGAAGTGTATTATGTCCCGGGCGTCATATTGAACCCCGAGTATGAGGGATTCTACGGTTAACTCCCGAGCGGAGCGAGGGAGTTAAAGTTAGAATCCTGAATACGAGGGGTTCAAGACTGCCCAAGACAAATACACTTTTAAGCCCGCGATGCATACTCTACTTTTTATACTTTCTGCGAGGCAATCGAAATTAATGGCTGAAAAAAATAAGTGCTTAAGTATTTATTTCATGTGAAAATAGGTAGGTAATTAAATATGAGAAATTAGTAGGTATTCATCAAAAATTCAAAGTGATGTTAGAAACATAAGACAGTTGTGCAAAGACATTGGAAAGATGAATTACAATCTTTGGTACGTTCATTTTATCAGCACACAGGACTCAGGAGCTATTTGAGCCGTTGGCGCCTTTTTTCTTTCTTTGGCATCTATTTTGTTAGTGGCCAGTACGACATTCGAACTCAGGATAAAATCTCATTGCACCTAAACATTTTTGACTACACGGTTGCATTCCAAATTCAAATCACTTTAATCCCCAGGGAATAATGAAATTCAGTACAACATTATGTCCCGGCTAGACCGTAGGGCTATAATGACCTACTTTAGGACAGGTTTACATGACACATAATGTCCCATTGGCGAGCAGGTAGTATAAAATAGTAGTTTTCGATACAAGTGCGGAAAGTATGTCATTTTGCACGAGTCTCGAGGCATCTTGGCCCGAGCCGGCAGGCGAGGGTCAAGACTCGGGACGAGTGAAAATGACACTTCCGCTCGTGTATCGAACAACGTTTTTTAATACATTTGCGAAAAAAATAATATCAAACCAATGCGAATCATTAACACAATTAAGTCAAGAGTAAAAAGGGCGGGAATGAAAAAACTTTTTTTTTTCAAGGCACCGGTTGTTTGCATTCAGCCTAGTAAAAATAAACTATTTTGAAAAAATATGTTAAATACTTGTGTACGAAAAATGTTAAATAAACAACATTAAAAACGATCAATAACCAAAGTATATCGTGACAGTCGTGACTAATCGTAAATAAAGAAAGCGGGAATGAAAAACTTAGGATTGACAGTATTTTTTTAAACACGGCATCGGTTGTATTCAGCCTAGTAAAAATATAAGAAGTAATTTAATTGCATTTAAACATGGAAATGCAATAAATACCTATTATTTTATTTCAAGTATTTTTAAGTGAAAATCATTCTTCTCATTCATTCATGCCAAATAACGTATCAAAATACAAAATAAAGTGATTGAACAGACAACCTCTTTGGTAGGATGTATGGAGTTTATTAACATTATCAAAAAAAAAATGGAAAAGTAAAAAGCACTAGTGCGGAAAAACCAACTTTCCGCACGCTAAACAGCTACGAAAAGTACCACTTTTTGAGCAACTGTATTAAAATAGTAGTTTTCGATACAAGTGCGGAAAGTATGTCATTTTGCACGAGTCTCGAGGCATCTTGGCCCGAGCCGGCAGGCGAGGGTCAAGACTCGGGACGAGTGAAAATGACACTTCCGCTCGTGTATCGAACAACGTTTTTTAATACATTTGCGAAAAAAATAATATCAAACCAATACGAATCATTAACACAATTAAATCATGAGTAAAAAGGGCGGGAATGAAAAAACTTTTTTTTTTCAAGGCACCGGTTGTTTGCATTCAGCCTAGTAAAAATAAACTATTTTGAAAAAATATGTTAAATACTTGTGTACGAAAAATGAAAAATAAACAACATTAAAAACGATCAATAACCAAAGTATATCGTGACAGTCGTGACTAATCGTATATAAAGAAATCGGGAATGAAAAACTTAGGATTGACAGTATTTTTTTAACACGGCATCGGTTGTATTCAGCCTAGTAAAAATATAAGAAGTAATTTAATTGCATTTAAACATGGAAATGAAATAAATACCTATTATTTCATTTCAAGTATTTTCAAGTGAAACTCATTCATACTTACAAATATCCGGCCATTGTTAATACACAAACAGCCAACTTTAAGTAAACTGTTTCAGAAATTTAATTGTTAATAGTTCCGAAATATACCCTTTATTTTGTCAATTATGCAATTGAAATATTTTTAATAACATTATATTCTCAGTTTTAATGCCAAATAACGTATCAAAATACAAAATAAAGTGATTGAACAGACAACCTCTTTGGTAGGATGTATGGATTTTATTAACATTATCAAAAAAAAAATTGGAAAAGTAAAAAGCACTAGTGCGGAAAAACCAACTTTCCGCACGCTAAACAGCTACGAAAAGTACCACTTTTTGAGCAACTGTATTAAAAAAGCTATTAATTTTCCTTAGTTTTGAGAATATAATTGACCGTAAATGCATAAAAAGTTAACGTTGCTCGAAACAACGGTAAAAATCATTACCCTCCTTTAGTTTCATACATATCTAAATGTTTTCCGCTAGGCGGGTAAAGAAAACTCAATCAGGACAGACCAATCACAAACGGAGATTTATTTAATGTAAAGTTTCATTAAAATCCATTCAGTAGTTTTTACGTGAAAGAGCAACACGGCACATCCAGACATACAAACTTTCGCCTTTATAATATTAGTAGGATCTAGATCTGGCACAACGCACTCTCTGAGTGGCACGTTTAACAAATATTTATGATCGTAGTGACGTGGATGGGCCAGGATCGTCTTTCAATGGCAAGCTGAAGTCGATGTCGTCCAAGAGACGATGAAAAAGAGATGGCTAGACGATCATGACTAATACCAATAGTGGCACACTTTCAAGGTAAAGAACGCTGGAGGGATGATGTTCTGGCAAGGGCCTTTTCAGACATAACTGGTACTATACAGGTTAAACGAAACGTAAAAATCAAGTATGTAAAGATGTAATGGCCCAATATAGAAGTACTGAAGTGCTCCAAGTATTACGACTTGAGTTCTTGGAGTCAAAATGGTAGAGCAGTTAAAACGGGTAAACTAAAGTTTCAAATGTCGCTGTCAGATTGAGCTGTAAAACTCTACGAGCGTAGTTTGAAATCTTCACCCACTTGTGAATTATGATATTATGTTTATTGAACCTAAGCACGTCTAAGGAGGATGTCTCTTTGATACAGCTAATTTGTAGCAATTTGTGCAGCTTTATTAGGTCACAGGTCAGGCAGATGTAATTCTAAACTGCCTTAACAGGACCACAGATCCGAGAGCGGATTTCGCCTGTTTGTTATTGACTTTTTTGTATAATTTTCTATTTAACTATCGCATAATAATACTTTGTTTTTATAGTAGGTACCTATAGTCAGATTTCAATTAATCGCGAAATCAAGTCTGAGCTTTCACAAAAAACCGAGTTACAAAAACTGAATAAAGCAAAGCATTACACATTTTCATGAATTAAAAAATCTATTTATACTACGACTGAGTAATAAGCCCGCACCGCGCGTGCGAGCTGTGCTTTGAGCGAGGCCACACAGTGCGTTGTCGGTGCGTGGGTACAGTCAACGACAATAGAGCCCATGCACTTTTGAACCTGACGTTAACTTTGCTTTAATTATTATAGAACCTTTGAAGGAGCTATCAGACTAGCCAGTATGACAGAATACTATAGTGATGAGGAACTTTTGACGCTGACTATACTATGTGCGTTTCGTTGCGGTGCAAACGACGCCCTTCCTTGCAATATGTACCTAATGAACCACGAATTCAAACAATATGATTCAGTGCAATCACGGATGCAAATAATATGATTCATGTAAACAGAAGAATTAAACACTTATTTATCATGAAAATTAAAACAGTTTTGTGGTCTATCAATTAGGTTTCTCTACAGTCTAATGGCTGGCGTTTATTGGTAAAATTTTCTGTAATAAGTCTCAAATTGATAATAACTAGTTAAACTTGTTTCATTAAAAACTTAATGTCAAATAAACTAGGAAGACGTTTTATTCTTTTGTACAAGAGAAATACTTAATTAAAGCTACAATATACGACCAGCATTCAACTTAAAGTAGCTAAACAAGTTTGTAGGTGCACATGTGTACGAAACCAGCTCCAAAGTACGTTAAACAAGACTTAATTAAGTTGACTGGATTCAGTGGCGAGCGACCTCGCCTGCAGAACTGGTGTGGGCCAGACCTGCTTCTCACAGTCTTGTCGGCCGTCTGTCGCGCTCAGCTGACAGTGACCCACATGATGCTGACATAATAATCGCAACGTTCGGCTAAAACACACCTACTTTAAGATAGACTTAATGGACAGCGTCGTGGCTCTGTGGTTAAACTGTGGCACAAATTAAAGAATAGTTAGTTACTAAGTACTATAGTCACTAACCCATATGGTCCTGATTTTTAAGTCGGAACACCTGCTTTGTGTTCATTGTACAATAAACAGTTTCCGGATAACTCATCGGTGAAGGAAAACACCGATGCAAAACCCAAGCAACCCAGTTAAGACCAGTAAGCTCACTTCTAACCAAGTCGAGTTCAAAAAATTCGTTCGGCGAAATGTGGGCCTTTGAATGTTCCGTTCACCATGACGGGAAAAATCCGCGTGGCTCTGACTACCCCGTTTGGGATACAGGCGTGAGTGTTATGATATGTTACTTCATGAATTAGACAAGTGAATCATTTAACTTTAATACTGTGGCTCATGATGATTCAAAGACTTGTCAATTCTATTGAGATACTAACGAAAACAATTGGTTTTCTATGAGGTAATAAATATCATCAACTATGTAAAATGAGGAGGAAAATACAGCAAGTATAATTAAGAACGTAGTCAATGGGAAAAGATAAACGAGTGGAATTATACAACGTATCAGTCTTTGTAGGATTTGAAGAGCAAATAGCATGATGTCATTGGAAATCGTACGAGTGCTTAAATTACGCTTTATCTTAAGCCACGAATATGTTGACTACAAATGCGAGACACCTAAATGTAACATAGGTGACGTTACAGTGTGACACACTTGTACTGTATAGAGCCGCACACATCAACCTTTACATAGGTGCACCTTATGCGGCTGACATTAGACCAGTTTTGCAATGGTTTTGTAAAGGTTGATATGTGCGCGTCTATACATCTGAAACATCAAGCATTAACCATGTAACGGCGATAGAAGTACTATTGCATGGACAACTCAATGACTACATAATAGCAGTTGACGGCAAATGACACCAAGTTACAGACAGTCAATATTATACTTCATATTAATTGTTGTAAGTGTAAATTAATGAAAAGCATCTTAATCGAATAGACCTGTTACCTGTAAGTACTTTCATATCGTAGAATTTATCTAAGAAAAATTTAGTAAAAAAGACTTTACTTCAGGCAATGTCCATATTAATACTTCTTACAAACACAATAATTATAGTAAATTATCGACAAACATTTTGAAAAAAAAAAAAAACATAGTAAACAAACATGATGTGATTCTACGACCGGTGTCGGACTCTTGTTTCTGTACTGAGAAAAGCCGGCAATAAAATCAAGTATTCGATCACAAACACAGTAGGTACACTACACATCCCCCAAAGTATTTATGTATTGTATTGCACACTTTTACACTGGGTAGGTACACGTCACATTATATTGTATGTATTTTAAATATTTATTTTTATAATTATCATCGCTGCGAATGTCCGTGCGTCCACTCAGTTGGTCCTACTGAAAATCAGCGTCTGAGCCTATCAGGTCCAGGCATTAGCTGAGTGGGGTCCATTTAATTTTGGACATCGTGACACTGCTGCCTGGTGGAAATAATTCTTTGTTTTTATATAGTTTTTTTTTTTTTTTGTTTTTTCCTAACCACCTTGTTCTGTATGTTTTTATCTGTTGCGATGTTCAGAATCAATAAATGTTTTTTCTTTCTTTCTTTCTTTCAATAATATGGATATCTAACGACATCCTCAAACCTTAAGACAGTGCAGCCGTTATGAGACACGTACCTATGATATGATAACGGGAAACCCCTACCGCAGTAATTGAGTCGGTTATCACTTCTGGCTACGAGAGATGATTTCAATGAACCAATATTATATCAGTTACATAATAGGTATTTAATATGCACTTGAAAAATCTACAGATAATAATAACAATCTAACCTCTAACCAGGACTTGTTTAATATATTTAAAAAAATCTCAAACTGAAACGAAAAAAGAAAGAAAATAGACTTTGATATTAACTAGTTTAGTAAGGATATAGGAATATATACGTATATGTTCTGGGTTCTGGTATTCTGAATACTTTCAACAAAAAATTCAAATGTTTATTTATATCTAGATACGGGACACACTGTTATACATACGAGTACAATGTATAGTCCTATTTTAACGACCAACTGATGATGATGACAAACTAAAACTGTGGCTTCATTGTGATCTCTAAGGGCTGTATTTTTTTGAGGTAAATACCTACTTTAGTATGAAAGTGTGATCATGAAGATTGTGTGTATTGTGGCGGCTAGGTAATAATTGTTGCTGTTATCGTGCTATTAGCGTGTCAAAGTATTTTTTAAAAGGGATTTAATAAATTTAAGACTAGTGGATATTGTTAGAGAGGGAGAACTGGCTGCGCGAGACCAATGCATTCACTTTGGGCGATTTCGAACGACTGAACGGCTGATCGACTGTGACGGATTGCACTAGCCAAGAATAATATCTTTCGGTCTGAGAATTCAAAGGTAAAGATAAATAAAGAGCATTTGAAAAATGATACCAAAACTGAGTTATCAAGCTGATATTTTTTGGTTTACTTATTTGACTGTACGTGACACCAAGAAGGAAGGGACAGAACAAGACACCTAAGCTGCATTACTTAGCGTCGCGCGTCAAACTTAGTTCACTTCTATTTAGCTAGCTGTCCCGGCAGACGTATATTAATGAACTTTCGAACCTTTTAAACCCTCCCCGGACTTTCACAAATATTTCAAACTAGCGACCCGCCCCCGCTTCGCACGGGTGCAGTAGGATGTTATTATACATATAAACCTTCCTCTTGAATCACTCTATCTATTTAAAAAAAACACATCAAAATCCGTTGCGTAGTTTCAAAGATTTAAGCATACAAAGGGACATAGGGACAGAGAAAGCGACTTTGTTTTATACTATGAAGTGATGAATTTATCAAAATCAGTCCAGCCGTTCCCGAGTTTATCTATAGCTATATTAGCTAATAGTTAAGTAAAACGTAAATCTCATGAAATCGCGTCCCTACTGGATGAGATTTAACGTTATGGTTGGTAGTACCAATAGACAAACAGATATTCTATTGTGGATGTTGGGTCATTGGGTGTGTCGAAAAGAAATATTATTTTTTACACAACAACGAATACGTGTAAATGGCGGAATTCATGCTGATAAGGATAATGCTCAGCACAATAATATTTGTCCTGAGTGAATTGATTCTGATTGAATGAATCGAACCGAAATGGATACGGAAGAAGTTCACCTTCGGCGCTATAGATAGATGGATATATTCTTTATTGCACACCAAAACAACAGAAATCAACAGCAAAGAAACACAGATTAACGTAAATGTACAATTTGGGCGGCTTTATCGCTAAAAAGCGATCTCTTCGCAAAAACACGTCAGTCAAAGTTTCACACACAAAGAACGAACGCCAAGCTGCTTAAGGTACTACTTAAGCATAATAAATGCTAGCAAACCAGTATTATAGTTATTTCCTTGTTGTTTATTGTGCTAGACTTCACCAAAGCCAGTGATCTCCGAGATTGTTGTTCGAAGTTTCAGATTATCACGGGCGAGACTCCACTCAACCGACCATTGTTCTAAGACATGCTAGATTGTCCCCAACACTTAGAAATCTATAAACCAATTAGGTTTTGCAAAATAGGATGAAGTATCAGAACGTATACTTTTGGCTACGACAATTTTTTAAGAACACGTCAACATCCTAGCACCTAAGCCACGGCTCTTTTATCTGTGGTGGGTGAATCCATTTAAAGCCATGTACACATAGAGGTGTGTATATTGTAATCCGACCCGTAATTACAATCTTTGCGGGTGTATTGAGGAAATTGCTCGGATGTGGGGGTTTTTCCCACATCGATGCTGTGACGTGCTCATTCTACCCAGATTGCTCCACAAAAGTAGGACATCTACAAAGACTTTATTTTCAGATTTTCGTTCATTTATCTGTCATCTCCGCTACGTGCTATAATCGAAAGTAGGAAAATTAGTAGTTTGAATATTTTTCTTCTTTTTGGGGCGCAGTATGTATGTACTTGTCGGGAATCGGAATGGACTGTAGGGTAGGACCCACCATTGGCGAATATAACGAAATATTTATAACCTATTATAATCCCAAAATTGAATTGTCTTAGCTACTATACTTTAGTCCCACCAAGAGCAAGGCTTACTTCACATAACAAAGTTGAAATTACTAGTTAACCTCATGAAAAAAAAAGGTAACGTGTAATACTCATACTTGGAAGGGCACCAAAACAAAGTGCAATAAACAGATACATCTATTCGTTCTCAGTACCGTTATCACCCACTCATTGCCGACCGACAAACCATCCACAGACAGATTTCTGCTCCATTGCCATTCCTTTAGAGGAGCATTGCAAAGGTAATCTAACCCATATACAACACGAGTATTAGTATTCATCATGCATTGACCACTGGCAAATACAAAAAAGCAAACAAAACTGACCAACAAACAAAAATAACTTTATTTGAATAAACCTGTTACAATAAAAAATAATCAACAAACAAAATATGCTCAATAATAAACATGAATATCAAAGTATAAAATGTATATATTAAGTATACTGTACTTAATATAAACATTTTATACTTAAATAAATGCGACACTATATTCCACTAGATCGGAAAGTTGTTTCTGTACTAAGAAGAACCGGCAAGAAACTCGGCAAATAAGAAGAAATATTGTGAAATTAAAATGATTACTTTATGCTGCATTTCTTTGAGCTTTGAAATTCAAAGATCTCACGGAAGCAAAGGTATGAAAAGCAGAGTGTCCTCCTTGGGGATAACGCTGTCTGTCTTAGGCGAGCTTAAATTTCTCGCTGCACTTAGGGCCTGTCTTAAAACCACTCATCTTTCCCCTTTTTCAAATCCAGGTTGGCTTATTGCGTTTAGAGGTGTGCTCTCTTAAGGGTTGAGGACATGCGGTCCCTGGTTCAACACATACTCGTACTTTGTGTTTTATAGTTACGTTTGCGGTTACGGATAACGGCGATAGGCTCTAGTTAGTCAAAGGAAGATTTCACAAGCGATTACTACGAAATATGCCAAACGTCGCCTGAGATAACATTCTTGCTAGCTAAGTATGTACCTATAAAAAATCACGTAGATATTACACCGATAATCCGGTTTTCATTTGTCTTTTTCATTATTTTGCAATAGTATAAGCATTAAATGAACTTGAGCAAAGTTAAAGAGGTCAGAAGCAGGTATCCGAGGAAAAGGTCAGTTTGTTTACATAATTGATTGATTATACAAGTTCAAAGAGTACCCGTGCGTGCGCATGAATAATGCCTGAACAGCCTGTAAAAGTATAAGTAATAATGACAGAAGCTAAGATTATCTATAATTAGTATTATTACAGAGTGATGGTTGTTCATTCAGGGAACAACTGACAAATATAGAGATACAGAGTAGAAGTGTACAGTATAAACACTATCAATTTGAAAGACCAACTCGACCATTTAAAATGATTTCGTAATCTGTAAGAGACCGCTGCTCATATCGCCGGATATAATTGTCTCAATTGGTTCGACTAGCCCTGATTGTGATCTCAGACAATTAGACTAGACTTCCGAGAGTTCTTTAGTGGGAATAATTTTATTGTTCGTTAGGCGGAGTACCGAGCGCGAAGCGTAACAGGTCTGTGAGGCCGTGAGCAGGTATAACGAACCTTGCTCCACCATCTGAACTTGGAGCGAACTTGGAGTCATCAGACCGAGAAATCAAACGTCAAGCTCCGACGACGGAAGCACACAAGCAAACGTACGTTTTGTAATGCGTTCAGAAAGAACCTCTTTGTGAAATAATGTCAAGCAAGATATCGATGGTCACGCTTCTATTTACACGACGAAGGTACGTGGGTATACAAACACTGGTAGCTGTGGGTGTTAAGTGCTTACAATCTTCAATGAACAAAGTAAAATGTTACAAGTAAGGTACTTACCTACAAGTTATTGAAGTTATTTGGTCTATATCTTATTTATAACATTCTATATACATTGACTTCGATTGGTTCCAAAACCATAAAGATTTCGGTAACCTAACACTGCTCTTTAAATCAATGCTTACCGAAAGTAAGGTTTTTTGCCCCTATTTTTAAACGCTGTACCTATTTGCGTACAGCCAAAACTAGAGAACCAATAGGAGACTAGTTGTGAAATCCTAATCTATGGGTATTTTCTTGTATATTACACATAAAAATAGTCTCCGTAATCTTAAGTAAGGTAACCACAAGGAGGCTGCGTGGGTGTAGACTAATCGAGTAACAAAGGAACTTTGTCCAAAATATATTAATCGTATTATTTTTATTGACCAGACAATCTCCAAATCAAGTTCTATACTGTATTTGAAAAGAGGACAGAAACACACAACATAAGCATTTGTGCTAAACAGAAATATCAATGTGGGAAACAGAATATTGTAATTGATATTGGATTACAGTGGCTGCGGGCGACATGCGGCAAGGGTGTCAAGGTGTAACGTGACGCGCTGCTGCGGGACCGCCACCCACTGACATTAGGCGACGGCGAGACTCTCGAATGCATGGTCATTTCGCGATGCGTGCCGATTGTGTCATCTACAATTTACAACCGAAGACAGGGCGTCTACGCCGGTGCAACACATGCGAAGCTTCGTAAAAACGAAAAGTCGAAAAGCCGAAGAAAACGTGTGTGCTCCTAGACATGTTTTTTTTAAACTTGGTGCTTAGAATACCAACCAAAAAAATGAGATGATTTCAGAAATGTGTATATTCTTTACGGATTTTTTCTATATTATACAAACGAGTTTAGGCCTAGGCCAAAATTTTGCTAAGCTCAAAAGTTAAGTTTTAAAGAAAAGTTAACAGTCGCGTATTCACGTAATTTACACAAGTGAAGAAGTATTTCTTCAAGCCTCGCACAGTTAGATGAACATTCTATTATAGACTACTTCCGAGTGTGTCCGCCAAAGCCTCCAACGAGCCACTGGAATCTAATAGCTTTACCAATCGTGACATCGAGAACCTTGAGATTCTGTCGCCAAGCGACGTTCTATCTGAAAGTTTGCTTTGTTGCTACTAAATTTGTTCAGTATTGTGCTCTATTTTTAAACGTGTTATATTTGAGGATGTCTGTTAAATATAGGATATGATATGTTATAAATAGGATGTAAAAATATTTTGCTGGACAGATTTATGAAACAACATTCTGTATGTACGCCATGTGTGCGGAATTGACTGCGATTAATCTTTCAATGAAAGGATCGGTCTTGTTGGCCATATTTATTATTCTATTGTGTATGAGAAATGTCTGGCCACCCCTAGCTAATGGCGGTTAAAGGGGTCGATCAGTTTGAGACGATTGCATTATTGTTTTTTGACGTCGACCATTATTGACAGTTGGGGTGAATGGCGAGCTAGGGTGAGACTGTTAACAGTAAGGGTTGTTATTCCCAAGCTTCCTTGATAAATAGTAAAACTACAAATTAAATAGATATCGGTTACATGTTCAAATACGCTACACAAAATGTGGGCTTGCAAGTGTTCCGATCACCATTGATGGAAATAATGCTGACTTCTCTACTTGGGAAATAGTCCTGAGCGGGTGTATTTACTTATTCTTAATTGCACATTAAAAAAGTGCAAATGGCGTAATTAATGCCAAGGGACATTATCTACCAGTCAACCACACGGTCAGACAGAAAAAATCCGTCGCAACACAAATTACTGCTTCTTAAGTTAATGTTCATTATTTGCGACATTAAAGGTAAGGGACTTTTACTAGTAAACCACGCGGTTAAACAGCGAAAATACACACGGGGCAAAAACTTAAGAAAAATTTGCTAGCGTAAATCATCTTCATCACCGTGTTCATCGTTCTGTATATCAAGAAGATACAGCAAGAAACCTTTGCGAGCCTCTACTGAGCACATGGTCAGACTCGGAGCATCAGTACATATAAGCATGTGCACGTGCCCATACACTCGTATTTAAGGAGATATTGCCTTGACATCTTTACTTATTTATAGCATGATAATTTAATCATCGTCTTTAACCTATTGGAAGGACACGTCATTTACTCATTGTTGTGATTTCTATAAGACGTGACGTAGTAGTGATATTATATTATGAGGTTCAGTAGAAGTAATTCATGCTTTATTTTCTCTGCCCAACTTGTAAGACAAATGACAAAATAATTGAAGCTAAAAAATACAATGTTCACACAGCAAACGAAACTCATAGACGAATGTCAACGCAATGTCAATTATAAAATAGGTAGTTATGTTACCTAAACCAGTCCTAAAAAGGTAAGTAATTGAACAAAGTCATAGTAATATTAACTAAAACATGCTTTCTTTAACAACTTTACTAACATCGTCATTCATGTGACTGCGTATTTTTCTCGTCAATGTAATAAATAACTCTAAATCAAGTCATTTGTGTCGTTTAAGAAAAACAATCTATATATTACGACGTTCGCTACGTTTAAATCAGTAGTTACGTGACAAAAGTTCACCGCTCTTGTGTTTTTCTTATTCATGAAACTGCGGGTAGTTCCGCAAAACATTAGCTGTTCATAAACTTAAATTGATTACTGCTTTGTCTGATTTGAGTGTTCTTTGTTCCGACGGCGATAATCTACGTGATTCAATAACACTACTCGAACTGGTTAATTAGGTTTTTATGACAAATTTATCTCTGCAAGCCACTCGGCCGCCGCGCCGGGTTGCCTTCAGACCAGTAATGTCTCTACTCTCTAGACGTAAATGCAAACTCCTAGGAGGACCTTTTCTCATTCAGTTTAGGTATTATGCACTTTGATTCAGTTTTGGTGATTAAAATCAAACAATTGAACATCTCAAAGTAAGCGTAGGTGGATGCGATTTCTCCCAGCTCAAGCCGGTTATAGAAAGGATGAAACCAGCTTCGAAACCGGGTATTGTCTATTAGAAAGTGCACCCCAGGGCCTCACCTGCACCGCAGGAGTTCCTCCAGAAGTCGTAGAATTTGCTGCACGAACACATCTCGCTCGTCTCTGCACTGATGCCAATGTATTTTTAAACTTCACTTGTATAGTTTCGCAACACTTCAGCGGAGCGCATTCGATTCAGTTAATGCCGGGGAAGTTCGCTGGTGATGGTAAACGTAAACATGTCACACGTAACGGCTCGGAGCGCGGTGGCTGATGTACCGTTCTGTGGTAGAAAGCGGGCGGGAGTCCAGCGGCGCGGCTCGCTTGTCATCGTCGGGCGCGTGTCGCGTGGTGCGTCTGTGGCGCGTGGCGCGGGGCGCGAGGCGAGCGGCAGCGTGCGGCCGATGCGGGCGCCCTTCAACGACTGCCGGACGAACCGCGCGCCTTAATTCACCCATAATAAAACCCACAGGGAAATGGACAGATTTCGCTACCAAATGATGAGATTATTAGCGCTGATTGGTGAAATTGGAGGTCTTCAACTCGGGAACGGTATTTCAGTTTGATTATTCTTCATGTTGTCTGCTTCCTCTCAGGTAATCTTATGAATGGGTAATATTACTTTACGTAAGTTTCTCGATTTGTACGATAAGTTCAAAATACATTTTAAAGAAATTCTTTTGTTATAAATGCCCTGAATGACTCCATACAAAAGAGTTCAACGATCTAGGGAAAATGTGACATTCAGAGGTTTTGGTTTACCGTAAATGAATCATGAAAATCCATCTCACTAATGTTTCAAGTAACTTCTTTGTGCAGGTGCGATGAAAAATAGCAGTGAAGTTGACATCAGAACCATTAATCTTTCCAGGGTAATTTGCTTACGAAATAAATTACATAACTTGTGTTTACATCGCTGTCACACTTTAGTTCGTTTTCATTCTAATAGTTACGTTTGATCGTAAAATAATTGTAACAAAATATTAAAAATAACTTCAGACCTTATAATTTTTTTAGTGAAGGATCCTTACCCTGCGGTTCGCCGCGTTTCGATTCCCACACTAGCACAAAATTGTTTGTCAATGAAACAGACATTACCTTACCTTACAGACAGTATCTGCCTTCGTTGTCAAAACACAATATTTTAGCACCTCTTCTGGTATATATGTCATAAGGAACAAAATAAAAACACAAAGATTATGTGTTCAAGTTCCAATTATTTTTTAAAATAGTGTACCAGATAGTCTCAAAAACCGGAAGCTAAGGCGTGTGGGGCGGAATAAACGAATTTTGTACACTCATAGGACTCGTCAGTTAATTTAGTATCAAAGGAATTCTTTTAAGGCTAAGAAATACGCCCTTTTCAAAGATAACATATTTCCACAGATTCAATTATCAGAAAACTCACAGTTTGAGACTTTTGTCTGTTGATTACAACAGTAATTAAATACCTATTTATTTTAGTTCATTACAGTGTTTGAATATTAATTAGTGTTTATAACTATTACGCAACTAAATGTAAAGATCTAAATAATTAGCACTAAGTCACCTACAGTAATTATGCAATTGAAGAACGATGTGTTTCCCTAATGCAGTAGAATAAACTAATTATTTCAAATGAAGTTATTCCGTCCACGAGGGTAATTCGCTGAAATTAAGTATTCAAGTCATCATTGTTGTCCTATAACTCATAAAACTAGACAAAATAAGCCTGATTTCCTGATAATAAAATTCCAGTTTTTTAAATATTTTAAAAGTTTTAATTAAATTCTTATGCCAAACTTGATGTAGTTTGACTGGAACGTTGGTCGCCGAAGGTCGTAAGTTCAATTCTCGCCCAAGTCAACCATTCATGAGACGAACATTTGGGGTTGTTTTGTGTCTTGCCTGATAATAGGTTTTATCTATTCAACTATCTATTTGTAAATATTTATGTGTGTTTTTCAGTTTCTAATACCCACAGTACTAGCTCGGTTTGTGTGGGTTCAGATGATCTCGCTACAAAATTTTCCAGAAATCTTATAATATTTCAAAGTTGCGTCTAATTTTGAGAGACTAGTCGATCATTTTTCACAGCAAGTTGTTATTGATGAAGCGTAGTTTGCGCGATTGGTTCTTTGTCTTAACTGCTAATTAACATGTGTTTGCCCTGTTAATCGTTTGCGAATGCAAAATAACAGGCTTACATGCGAAATGTCGTGTCACTTTGTACTACGCAGCTCGCGAAGGCCGCCCGGCCCCTTACAGACATCGGGAAGTGCCCACCTTTGTGACGTAGCCACCACGCACTGTCTGATCTTTTGGATCACTTGTAAACGTGCAATAATAAATACATTATCTTATTAATGTCGCATTTGAATTTAAAAAAAAATGTTAATTAATTATTATAATTACGGCCGATATCTCAAAGCAAGTTTTAGATTTTTTTACGATGTTGTATTGCGTTTTCATGCCGGTTACTAAACTTCCTGAATCTTCCCGAGTGTATTCTGCGGTATAAGCAATATAATTTCTGCGCTGTGTTTTATCGGGTGCAGGCGATATAAAAAGGGACAACCACGCTGTTTGGAGTCAGTATGTCCAATTGGCCTATCCCAGTAACGCCCTAAGGGTAAAGGCCAACATCAAACTGTATCGCTAAATTAGGAAGAAATATGTGAGAGGAAAGCTAGATTTTGTTTTAAATGTCATTTACGGATTTCCATACGTGAGAGGTGGTTAGTTAAAATAAGAACGTATTAAATATAGGTAAATGCTTCGAGTACGCTGAACTTTTCTAACCTATTTTCAACCTACTCATAGATTTGAAGCCGATTGCAGGCGGCCTGCATCTATTGGAATTCTGCGAGCTAGTAGTTCAAGTTCTCATCGCGAATAGGCATCCATTTTTTTCGTGGTAAAATCCTCATGGATACCTCGAAGTCTGGGGTAACGACCAGGTTATGTCGGACTGCTACTGACTAAAGCCCCACGGCACTTAATCGTAGCATTTTGGCGACGAAGCTGGATCTACTATAGCTTTATCGCACTGCTTCGCCGCTTAACGGGGCCCCCTTCAAGCAAGGGGCCATTGCGGGAGGGTGTCCAAAGTCCACCACATGCTTCGCCTGAGTTCTCTTGGCTTCCCGGCGGTTACACCCTACCACCGGTACTAAGCCCCCTCGCCACGCCAAGGTTAGAACTCATGAGGGGGCATTCTAAGCTAAGTTGGACATTAAATTGTCTTTAGCCCAAAAACTTTCTGCCGCAGTAGCTAGCAGTTCTTTAGACCCAGACTCCACCAGAGCTGAGCGGAGATGTGCGGCGTCGAGCTGTGTTTTCAACAACCAATAGAATCACATCTCCACATCTCCATGTGTGAATAACGCAATTCCATTG